>OX638300.1:2318159-2903434 GCA_951812265.1 Taphrorychus bicolor
TACATTCTTAATAAAAACACAAGGACGGGAATACTTTTAGAGCCCACTAGAGCCGCTACCATCGAGCTAATCTGGAGACCCCCCCCCCCTCCTGTTTTACAGTTTTGGCCCTCCTTTTTACTTTTTAGCAGTAGGAAGTGAGAAGGTTTAAACTGGTGACGATATCCGTCGGAAGTGACTTCTGGGTTCTAGGTGACGTCATATCATGTCTTACATAAAATTATTGCAAAATAGTTTTCACTGTAATTATTTTTTTTTCAAGCGGACTAAAAGTACGTTATTTGTTTTCTCCATACGCACTCCTAAAGTGGGCTTTCTAATCCTGAAACCAAAAAAGTAGCAAAAAGTCCTAGGCAGTAAAAGTAAAGTCAAAAGTCACCTCTAATGTCATGGTGGCGCATATATAAACCATCTTATTGCCATCTTTACATTCTTGTTGAAAAAACAAAGGATAGGAATACTCTCAGAGCGCTCGAGAGCACCACCCGAAACCGTTTTTAGTCGAAATCGCGTAGGTTCTCGAATTCTGTTAAATGTCGTTGGTTGTCATGCGCGTCATCATATTTATCTGTCCATGTCACTTTTATTAATTTAGTATTAATAATAATACTACAAATTTCTAGTTTACCATAATTTATCTAAACCTCCTAAACCATTGGTTATGATTTAATACCATTAAAACCATTGAATATTGAAAACCACCGATCTAACACATTCTATTTATATACACGACTAATTGGGTATAAGTAAGTACCTAAACCCGCTTAAAGAGTATGAGCGAAAATTGCAAAACTGAATCACTCTAAAATAGACTTTCCTGCATGCTTGAAAAAAAAAAGTATATGTTACTCGGAGTAAAAGGTCTTTTTGTGCTTCGCCCAGTTGCAGGCCTCAGCTTCGCTTCGGCCGTCAATCTCTGGGCTCAGCACGAAAAGACCCACTTTTACTCCTAGTGACATAATCTACTATTATTACTTCTTATTTCCAATACAATCCAATATCGAACTTTATCTTCTAGATAGAGAGCTAGGGCTCCTATGCCCGTATTTATAGTCGACACTTGAGTGACACTTTCGTCTTGAGGGACCCTTACATTTAAAATCCGTTCTATAGTTCCAAATTTTAAGTCACGTGATTAAAAATTAGCACTCATCTTCAAGTGATACTCAAGGGTTCTGTTTAGGTCCCTTAAGTGTTACTTTTGGTTACAAAGTGAGGTTAACTAAATAAAAATAGTAGATTATGTCACTAGGAGTAAAAGTGGGTCTTTTCGTGCTGAGCCCAGAGATTGACGGCCGAAGCGAAGCTGAGGCCTGCAACTGGGCGAAGCACAAAAAGACCTTTTACTCCGAGTAACATATACTATTTTTTTTTCAAGCATGCAAGAAATAAGAAATCTATTTAAAACTGGTTTAGTTTTGCAATTTTCTCTCATCCTCTTTAAGCGGATCTAGGTACTTACCCAATTAGGGGTGTATATTATTTGTAAAATACATAGAATATGTTAGAATGGTGGTTTTCAATGTTCAATTGTTTTAATGTATTAAATAATAACCAATGATTATGGTAAACTAAGAATTTGTAGCATTATTTTCAATACTAAATTAATAAATGTCACATTGACAGATAAATATGATGACGCGCATGACATTTAACAGACGAATTCAGAATTCGAGAACCTATGCGATTTCGACTAATAACGGTTTCGGATGGTGCTCTTGAGTGCTCTGAGAGTATTTCTGTCCTTTGTTTTTTCAACAAGAATGTAAAGATGGCAATACACTCAGATCGGTTTATCTGGTGTCATCTATTATTAAAATAATTTTGGTGAATGAAAATCGTTAATACCTATATGCGCCACCATGACACTAGCGGTGACTTTTGACTTTACTTTTACTGCCTAGGACTTTTTTGCTACTTTTTTGGTCTCAGGATTTGAAAGCCCACTTTAGGTGTACGTATGGAGAAAACAAATGACGTACTTTTAGTCCCCTTGAAAAAAAAATATTTTTACGTGATTGTTTACCATTTCTATGTACAAATTGCATACATTTTATATATTATTTTTATTGCCATGGATGATGTATATGATTTTATTGACTTTATTGACATCCTTGAAGAAGAGGAACACAATGAAGATGAAGGCAATTTGAAAATACAAAAACGTTATATTAGGGACATGCAGGATCCTTTTGTTTTCTACGAAAATTCTGAATTTTCAAGGCGGTATCGATTCAAAAAAGAAAATGTACGTGATGTTTTGCTACCTTTAGTAATGGATGCTTTGGAAAAAAACAGTCAAAAAGGTTTGCCAGTCCCTCCTCATTTACAACTTCTAATAGAATTACGATTTTATGCCACCCGAAATTTCCAAGTAAGTACTTCCCTACTGAAAGTACCTATGTGGAAATTATTGAATCTACTTCTAATTAATTCTTGCCAACAGGTAGTAAGTGGAGACTTGCAAGGCTTTTCTCAAAGTACAGTGTCTTTGACCATAAAAAGAGTGTCTGTTGTATTGGCAGGACATCTGAAAAACTATGCTAAACTTCCTGACACAATCCAAGCTCAGCGAGACAACATTAGACGATTTTTTGAAATTGCTAATTTTCCAAATGTTGCAGCATGTATTGATTGCACTCATATACCAATTGGCAATCCTGGAGGTGATAATGGAGAAATATTTCGAAACAGAAAAGGAAAATTTTCACTTAATGTTCAAGTAAATTACCACATAATATTAACCAAAATGATTTCAGTCGCATAAATGTGGGATTTTAGGTTGCTTGTGGTCCTGATATGAAAATATTAGATATTGATGTCCGCTACCCAGGATCTACCCATGATAGTGTCATATTTGACCGCAGCTTCCTGTGTGTTCGTTTTGAAACAAATCAAATTGAAGGTGATTACATAATATTCAACATGATAAATTATTTTTTTCTACATAGATTGTATTTGCCTTCAGGTCTGTTGTTAGGTGATAATGGATATGCTTGCAGAAGGTATCTATTAACACCAATAATTAATCCAGGCCCTGGACAAGAACAGAACTATAATCTAAGCCACATAAGAACTAGAAATATAATTGAAAGAGTTTTTGGAGTATGGAAAAGGCGGTTTCCTTGCCTTCGACAAGGTCTATTAACTAAATTGGAGACCTCTGTAGCAGTTATATGTGCTACTGCTGTTTTATACAACATTGGAAAAACTCTTCAAGAGGAGGAATATGATGACAATGATGTGGAGGAGCCCATAGAAAACCACATTGATATAGAAGCTGATAATGATGGCCTAGCATTTCGAAGGGCATTTGTAGCTGTGCATTTTAATTAATAAGTTTTTCAGAAAAGGCAAAAAAAAAGGATGTTAATAAATACATTTAATCATTTATTATTATATAATTTATTGAAATTCTTAATTCAAAAGATGGATTTTTTTTCTCCAGAAGTCTTTTTCCAGTTCCACAGCTTCCATTCTGGCTTCGTGAAACTCTTTTTGCTGCTGAATCGACTGCCTAATTTTTTCTACATGCAGAGCCTTTTCTTCATCCACAAATTCCAGCCTTTTCCTTTTCAGACATTTCTGGGTTTTGTTCAGAGTTACACCAGTGTCCTGCTCTAAAGTTAAAATTATAAGTGTGTAGGATTGCTATTACAAATATTACAACATGTTATTACCTTTATGTAAAGTTGAATAGCTGCAACTTGGTATATTCTCTTGAGATTCCTCATTCAGCTGTGTTTTTTTTTGAATTCCTGAGGCATGCAGTGGCTCACTATCTTTGGCCTTTTCCTCTACTTTACACTTAGCTTGACCTAAAGTCAAAGTAAAAACTTTAGCTGGACTACTCATCTGAAATTGAAATAAAATAAAATAATATAGTAACAATATGAATGTAAATAACACCTCTCTACTGTGACTGTGAACAATATTTTATTACAGTAAGGTAAGTACTTACAGTTTCGACGATTGCTGGAACTAGAATGATGGCATTTGCATTTTCTAAAAACGCACAACCCTGATCCAATTCCCTGGCGCTAGCCATAAAGTCTAAAATCATAAACTGGGAATTTCCGAATTAGTTTACGACTTTACGACTATTTGAAATTTGAATAAAGAGCCAAACCGACCGAAAAATATCACGTAACCAACATAAAAGTTCTAAAAACCCTCGCAATAAATTTTTGAGTGTCACTTTCAGGAGTGTGTCTCAAGTGTCACTTGTCGCCTACTATAAGCAATTTTTCGCGAGATCACGATTGTTCACGGCGGGAGGAAACCGGTCAGTGAGCGGTTATAACCCCACCCCAAAAATTTTATTCCCGTTCCGATGGTCGCGAAAATGTCTGCGGTTATCAATTCGTTTATAGATTGTTTATGTTTACAGTTCATAGACAAAAATTAACAAAATGAAAAAGCTGTACGTTTAAGCTTAAGAGAGGAAATATTTGATTTAACATATTTTGTGGTTATTTCCGATTATATTTGCTCTGGGCACAAGTTTGCATTAGAAAAGGAATCAACATTAAAAAAAAACCATATTACTGCATATTTGGAAGTGTTGCCTCAACGATGCAAATTATAATACTTTCTTATATATTATTGGCAAATTAAAACACATTTATACAAAGTGGCCCGAAAGTGATTATGAGAGACATTCAGAGTGGTTTCATTTCATTTCCAAGTAAATATTTAGTTCTTAGTTGTATGTATTGTCTATGTCACTATGATGTGGAAGTCTTCTCCCTTGTTATTTAGTACAAGTTCTACTTCTTCTGATTCGCTATCCATAATTTTTATTATTAATTTTTGCTATTTTATACAAAAAGCAGACCGTCGTATTCATCAACGGTCAGCTGTAACGCTCCACCTCTGTCGAAAACTTGTTATGTTATCAATTCTAACGTTTTTTGCTTTGAATTATTTGACGTAACCGCCAGTTACTCTGGTCCATAGGGCGGGAACCAAATCAGTTCCCGTTGAACTATTGATGACGTAATGTTGCAACGTCATTCTTGTATTCCCCTATTACCGTTGTGTCGCCAAAATACGTCGGGAAGTAAAATATGCTTCACGCTGCTTCACCGGGATCTCGCGAAAATTTGCTGTATAGAACAGACGCAGTAAGTGACACTCAAGTGTCACTTCGAAAAGTGTCCCTTAAGTGACCCTTTGCTTGACGACTATAAATACGGGCACTAGTCCTTAATATGACCTAGCTCCAAGGATTTCTAAAACTGAAATTCCAACCTAACAAAAACAAAAACAATCGACACAATGAATATCCGCTTCGGCTTTATGGCGAAAGCCTTTATTTTTCCTTTTTTTCTCTATATGGCTTAAATTCCTGGCTTGCATGACGTGCGCTGTCGAAAACATTACGTCATGGGAACCTTTTAGGGAATATCGGGATTTGTTAGCCCTGTCCATATCTGCTAGGTCATTGGTCGCTACCCTTAACCTAAAAACACCGTTGCTGTTGCTCTTTTTGAAACTTTTTAAAGTTTTTGTTTGTTCAAGTTTAACCTCGAATTTAATAAAACAAAAAAAAATTAATCCAAATCGAAAATTTTATTTAGAGCACGTGGTACGACAGTACGTGATAAGGTTGTTTGAATACTGCCAATGCTGGATGAAAAATGGAAATACCTACTCACTTAAAAAATAGAACTTCTGGACCCACCTAATCTATTTAGTATTTTGAAACTGCTTAAATTTAACAGAACTCCGATTTTCACTTGCTCTACAGATTTCCTGAACTGCGATCTTTACCTGGATGATGGATATGGCAAATTCTCACACAACTGAAACTCCTTCATCTTGTGAGAGTGAGTTGTCTCAACAACACATTGCAAGGTAGGAAGGCTAATTAATCTACAGAAAACTGGGGCCTAAGCCACCCCAAAAATTGACAAAATTATATAGAGTGTGACTTTGGCCTTTGTCTGAGGGTAGATGGTAAAACCTTTTACATTCGGTTTTATAAAATCCAGTATGAGTGTTAATTATAGGGAGAAAACCTATAATACTAGCTGATCTTAGGTTACCTCTTAGGGTGGATGTAGCTCACATTTATAGAACTAGGGATTAAAGAACCCCACAAAAGTAGACAAAAATTTTTTTAGTGCCACTAGGGGCTCTTGTAAAGATACAGACACACCATTTAAGGCGCTCACTTACTGTTTGTACAAATATTTCAATTTCTGCTGGTGGACCAGATCACATAATGCACGGAAAACAATATTTTATCAATTTTCATATTTTCCACACTTTTTATACAATTTAATTTTTTTATACACTTTTCATAAATTTGATCAATTGCTAAGAGTCGAGGGCCATTCTAATGTTTAGAGCTGCACATAAGTGTAGTATAGGTTAGATCCAGTTAGTGTAGGTTAGTTCAGGTTGATTCAGATTAGTTTTGCTTACTTCAGGTTGGCTCAGGTTAGTTTTGGTTTTCTGTAATATTTTACACCAGTGGCTCATCTATACTGTCAGTCGAAAACACCCTGTATATTAATAAATAACACCCCAAAACACAAGCGGCCCTGAGGGCTTTTTAGGCCCTCAGGGGGTTGTCTAGTCGAAGTAATACACCACAAAAGTTCGCTGTTATGTTAGTCAAGGAGCTGCCCATAAGGTTTGCCAGTAAATAGGTGAGTTCAGGTTCATCTGGGTTAGCTTAGGTTGGTTCAGGTTAATTTAGTTGAGCTCAGGTTTGTTTAGATTAATTCAGGTTAGTTCAGTGTTTTCTGTAGTATTCTGCACTAGCAGCCTATCAATAGTGCCAGTAGAAAACAACCCTTGCAGTAATGAGAAACAGACAAGTGGCCCTGCAAAGAGTATATTATTGGTATTTTGTTTACCAATTAGTACCCGAATTTTTTTTTCTTCTAAAATTCTCTATTAAATGTCTACTTTACAACAAACAATTCAAAGTTTTTAAATTCATGTGTCAATGTTCTTTACAAGACCCAACTAGGATTGGCATCTGTAGGAAAGATTTTAACAGTATCCAATATGTACCAATAGAGGGGTTATCCACTTCACCAATGTTTATATGTACATACATTGCCATAGTACAATATTTTATTAAGTTTTACCGGTATTATGATGGAATTGGGAGGTATTGTGATGGGTTTTGACATAATTGTCAAATACCTATTGAATTATTGCTGTTGTACAGATCAGTCTAATCATTACTTGGCACTTTTAGAATTACTTTTACAACTATCATTAAAACTTCAGTTTTTAAGTTTAAACTGCACATTGACAAACCTTTATGTTTTACAACCAATCGTAAGCTCCTAACTGAAGTTTAACTGATACTGACATGTCAGAATCTTTTGCATTTTGTCACCTTTAATGCATTCATATATCATGTTTAATAATTAATTTTGTATTTTCTTAATTGGAAAATGAATGTGTATGTAATGTGGTATTAATTTTAAGTACATTTTGCCAAAAAAGGGTGCATCTAAGCGACAAAAACAAAGAGTACTTTTTCTGACAAGAAAGGTCCACAATTTCAAAATCTATTTAAAAAAAACGTAAAATCCTAACTCAAAAAAAGTTATGGCTTACTGTGTACTTGTTCTTACCCAAATGGTACGCCTATGATTAAGCTTTCACAATTTCGATTTTCAGGTTTGATTTACCATGCAAAGATCACTGCATTATAAAGAAACAACTTTATTTCTACCATTAACACTATAAAAATAAATTAAAGGAACCTATAGTTTTGCTCTTCTATTTAAAGAGGCCTAGCTCTGTTAGGGGGCATTTCTTGATATATGTTTATTATTACTTTGGCCTCAAGAATCTCCTGTTTAAGTTTGGCCACCTAATTTCGGGACACCCAGTATTACCATAATGTTATAGTAATAAACAAAACTGATAGAACCTCACAGTTACTACTACTTACTCTACTAAGTGGATGTGGAATTTTTTTAAATTTTTAAATTCTTAGATTGTTTTTGAAAATAATTATGTACTTACAGGGTGTCCTTCACTATACTCGTCCGTCATTTATGACTAAATTTTCCGTTTAACAACCGTTAAACAATTTTAAATTGTGCCCCTTTTTTCGTTTCTTGAGTTTTAGGGAAAAGCCCTGGCTTATATGGCCACTGATAGGTATAGAGATTTTCCTTACATCTAACCTTTATGTCACTGAATTAATGTGTACCTTGGCAACCACTCAGCTTTTTGATCTGAGTTTTTTTCTAACTTAAATTGAATTCATTTGTACGCTTGTGGCATTTCTAATCTAGGGTTTTTCTACACATTACTCCAATTGCATATAATTAATATTATTAATAATATTAATTAATTAATTTGCATAAAATTGCTCCATAGAAGCAATTTTAAATTAAAATATTTCCATTAGAGATGCCGCCAAAATGTACAATATTTCTGAAACCACGCTTGCCCGGCATTTACAGAAACATTAGGATTCTGGCAATGATGGGCGGATGACTTCAAGTATGTTGGTACCAACGCTGTTAAACAAGTTTTAACATTTGACGAGGAAAAGCGCTAGTCGACTATTTGATTAAAGTTTCCAAGCACTATTATGGCTTAACTAGAAAAGAGATTATGCAGTTAGCGTTTGAACATGGCCTTAAAAATAATAAGGCTAAACCTGAAAACTAGATGAAAAACAAATCTGCTGGCAAGGGATCGCTCAGATCGTTTATGAGCAGACATAGCTCTATTTCATTGAGAACACCGGAAGCCACTAGTTTGGCAAGGTCCACAAGTTTTAACAAACATAATATCAATTTGTTTTTTTATCAAGATACAATTATGTATAACAAAGTACAAATTCTCTCTTAGTCAGATATGCAATATTGATGAGACTGGAAATAGTACTGTTCATAACCCACCAAGGGTCCTTGCAAAAAAAGGCGTTAAATAGTAAAGCATCATGTCCTCTGGGGAAAAAGGTATTGATATCACAATGATTGCTGCGATTAATGCAATCGGAAACTATATTCCACAATTACTAATTTTTCCTAGAGTGCACTTCAAGCAACACATGTTGTCTTGGGCGCCCCCAGGGTCTGTCGGTGCGGCTAATTTGTCAGGGTGGTCAAATGAAAACAAAATTCTTGAATATATGAGGCATTTATAAAACATGTAAAGCCATCAACAGCAAATCCAGTACTTATAACCTTTGATAATCATGAGAGTCACATCTCTTTAAGGTTAATTGATTTAGCTAAAAGAAATGGGATTGTTCTTCTCACATTCCCACCACATACGTCCCACAAATTGCAACCATTAGACCGGACAGTATTTGGACTGTATAAATCATTCTACAACCAATTTCTAAATGATTGGCATATTCAAAATCTAGGGAAGCTGATCACCCTGTATCAAATAGCTGAAGTGATAGGAAAGGCCTATCCAAAAACCTTTACTTCAAATAATATTGTTAAGGGATCTGAGGTATCTAGCATGGGCCCCCTTATTCAATTTATTTTTGAAGAAGATGAATTTTTGGGAGCATTTGTAACTGACCGCAGTTTCGAAGTGACGGATCCTCTACTTTCAACTCCTAATGCTGAGCACTTACAAGTGGAATTGCCTTAACATCCAAATATATTGAAAAAAATTAAAGTCTTCAGAAGTAATCCGTCCTTCAGCCAAATCCAAAAGCAGAGACAAGGAAAACAAATGTAAGAGGAGGAAGACACAGGGGCAGGACTAGAATTCTAACATGGACACCAGAAGAGGCTGAGCTTGAGGAACAAAATCAAATTATAAATTATAAATAAATTTATAAATTTGCCTAAAACTACAACATAAGGTATACAATAAAAAAAGAAAAGGAAGGGATGTGACAATGAGAAATAAGGATTTATTTTACTTATAAACTAAACTTACAAACTTAACCTAAGACACTTAAGCATTTAGCAAAATAATTCGAATATTTCGAGGTGGATGGTCAAAGGTCGTCGACGGTCGCATCGAGTCAAGGACTGGGTGAGTTAGTACCGGATATCTGACCTAGGGGGCCGACGTTGCTGCTTCACGTTTCGGCTCCTGACGTCATGCTAGGCCGCTAAAGTCTTACGACACAAGAGGGGTGGATTTGTGATTTCCCGGTGTAGTTGGAGTTGTCGCGCTCCACCGGAGTACTTGTGACGTTCAAATGACGCAGGTGCCATGCTGATTCTGGCCGCGTTCATTTTGTTCCTCACAGGGTGCGTTCATATGTAACCCGGGAAAATCGCTAACACACCGCTCACCGAACCGCTTCTTTCGAATCCGATTTGGGACCTATTACCGATTCCGTCACCGACCTGTTTTACATCCTGGGCTTCCCGTAGCACCGATCTTCAAAGTCAGGCTGGATGTGAATAAACCGAAACCGACTATATCCGATTCCGAATTATAAAGTACGCTCCCTCCGAAACCCCAGTTCCCAGTGGTCCCAAAGCTCCGTTACCGTTTCATATTGTTGTTACTGCTTGTACGCAATATTGAAGTTTCCGACCCTGACCGATCCAGTACAGAGTGTACTGGTTTATTACCGAAACCTCCCGTTTTCCCTGGTTCATCAGAATTTCCTGATGAACCATATGGACCATGATAGACACCCTATTATTGTTCCTTACTCCTGGTGTTTTAATCTAAAAATCCCTGGAATATTTCTCCTCTGTTTAAAAGCTACCTTGTAGGCAATAGCGGTCCCTTTGTCGCTTTATAAATATCAAAGGGTGGCGCCCGAGACTCAACGAATTAATTAAGTATCAGCGGACCTGAGAAAGGGCGTCGCAAGCGATTAGTGAAATCAAAAACAGAGGACCACTTATTCAGCAAGATACGATGATTAAGTTGATCAAACCCTTTGTTAAAATCTGTGTACTTGACCTCTGCAAAAAAACTTGTTCTCTGCAATTGAAGGTGCCGATAAACTGTGAGAAAGAAGCAAGATTTGTTGCGCACGAACGACCCGTAACGAAGCCATGCTGATCCGTAGAAAGTACATTCCTGAGTGGGGCGAAAATAAATTTAAACACAATCATCTCAAAAATTTTGAAAAAGTTGCACAAAAGCGAGATGTGGCGATAATTTTCAATAACAGAGGAAGATCCTTTTTTTCAAAATGGGAACAACCCTAACAGACTTCCTTACGACTGGAAACCACCGTTGTTGGTAATAAGGCAATAAATGTGGTGTAGAGGTTCAGCAAAGGCATATATGCAGTCCTTTATGATAAAAGAAGGGATATGATCAGGTCCAGATGTAAAACCGTTTTTAAGTGACTTTGCAATTGAGACAATGTCACTTAAGGTAATATCTGTTACATCCAAGTGCGGGAAAACATCAAATTAGTGGACTGATCGACAAAAATACCTTGAAAATGACTTGGGAAGGCTAGAGCTACAGATTCCGGATCTTTAAAGGTACGGTCGCCATAAAGCATGATTCCTGGCATACGAGAGTTGTTCTTTCTAGTGCGAATAAAAGACCAAAAATCAGAAGGTTTAGATTAAAGATTGTTTTCGGAAGTTTCATTGAAGGAATTGTAAGCAGATCTCGACTGATTTTTGATTAATCGACGGAGGGATTTAACCCTACTCAGGTAATACTCGGAGCCATGCTTTTTGTAGACGAGATGGCCCTTTCCTTTTTGAAAAATGTCAATTATTTCTTTGGTATACCATGAAGGAAAACATCTATATCTAGTCCTTTGCAAAGGAACAGATGATGCAAATATGTTTCTAAGTATGTCATAAAAAGCATCGCAGTCACTGTTGACATCACTCTGCTCCGTCATCCGAGACCAGTGCGTTGACTGTAAGCCTATACATGAGTGGAAAGTTTGCGTTAAAACTTTCTTAAAAAACTTAACATAAAAACAAATATATATAATTTTTGGCCCAAAGTACGACACCTTTCCCTACTTGTTCAAGCTTATCAAACTCTTTTAACTCCATATAGTATATGCAGGGGTTAATTTGGATACACCATAGCATCCGGAAAACGGAGGAGAAACTATTCTATGGCTACTAGTATAGATATTTTCCTTACATTTAACTTTTATGTCACCGAATGTGTACCTAGGCATCCACTCAGCTTTTAGATGTGTTTTGTCTAATTTAATTGAATTATTTTGTGGGCTTGAGACATTTTTAATCTAGGTCTTTTCTACACATTACTTCAATTTTATTTTTAACTAATTTTGTAAATAATTTATGAAAAGAAAATCAGTATCTTTTTCACATTTTTAGATTTAACTTTTTTTCTGTATTGTTTCAGGTTGGGAAAATGCGAAGTATGTAATTTCAGTGATGCTAAATACACTTGTCCAAAATGTGAGGTAAAAACTTGTTCTTTAAAGTGCAACAAAATTCATAAAATCGAAGTAGAATGCGACGGAAACCGAGACAAAACCAAGTTTGTACATCTCAATCGGTTTTCTAACATGGATTTAGAAAGCGACTTTAAGCTGCTGGAAAATATTTCGAACAGTATTGATACAATAAAAAAGAAATTTGGGAGGAGGAATGATTCCCAAATTATACCTAGGGTAAGACTAGTCTCTTTCATTTAATTGTGTTTACAGCACAAATTTCCGTTTTAGCATCTTTTAAAACTGCGAAGCGCGGCTTTTCAGAGAAAAACTACCCTCAAATTTCTACCTTATAGATTTGTTAGACATATGCAAAATACAACGATTCTACACTTCAAAAACAACATTATATTGTGGCACATAGAGTGGGTATTTGTTAATGCAGAAAGCCTGCACCTCTCCGATGCTAAAGTGTCAGAAAACGAAAAATTAGGTTCAGTCCTTTGCAAATATTTAGAAACTGAAGATACAGCTTTAAAAGAAAAATTACAGTACTATCAATCGGCGGATATTTCTGGATTAAGGCTGCTTCTAAAAGCTGAGCAGAAAGGCGGAAAAAAGTTTTACGAGTTGGATCATAACTTGTCGATTAAAGAAAACTTGGCTAAGAAGTTGATTATTGAATATCCAACAATACACGTTGTGTTAAAGGATCATGGCGCTGGATATGACGTCATTGATTCAGGCAAGTTCTTATTTTATTTTTGAAAAGCTTCGTATTGCATTGAAGTCTTACAATTTTTTTTAATTTAGATGACAAAATCGAATCAGAGGAAAAAACTGGAAATGAGGTGATAGAACAGATTTTGATCAAGGCTGAAAGTGATGAACATTTGTATCAGTCTCTAAAGAATTTGTTATTTATTTCTGAATATTCAGATGAAGAGTGCAAAGATTGAGCTTGTAAGTTACTATTTTGGTTCTACTTATGATTTAAGATGAAAAGCCTTTGGGATATATTGTGTATGATTTAAAATGAGAAGATTTTGTTTTGGGAGATATTGCGAGTATTGGAGGAGATTGTTGATTTATAGCTGCTTTTTTTATATTTGGTTTATTTTTTGAACGAAGAATGAATAAAAAATATATTTTAATATTGATTAATCCTCTTTCATTACCTATTGAGAGAACTGTGAAATTGAGCGGGTGGTCGAAAAAGAAATCTCATATTCATTGGTGGATTTTAAGAAGGGTCTTTCACAGATTAGTCTTACTTATTGAGCCTTGTTAAGAAGTTCTAGGATGTTGAAGTTAAAATTTTAAAATTCATGTTTTGATTATTCCGAGAGCGTAAGAGATATTTTACTGAAATTTGGTACTTTTTAACTACAAAGGAAATGCACAACACCTCGACGCATATTAATTGAAAAAAAAAGTGGTACGACACTGGTTTTTCGATAAATAAAATATAATTTTTCAATGCCTATTCATCTGTAAAAAAAGTATTCAAGCCATTAGAAAATGGAATTTTGATATTTTAGATTTTTTATAAAGCTTAAATGCGTTGGGCGAGACTAGTCTATATTACAAAGTTTATTACTTTAATTAAAACTAACCTGATGTGGATTTTTTCTACGGAGATGAACGAAGAATTGAAAAATTTTAAATGCCATTTTAAAAAACCAGTGGCGTACTACTTTTCTTTTCAAACGTGCTGGTAAGCGCGCCATTTGCCAAAAAAAATTTTTAGTGCAAAATGTGCGCTTTTTATAGCACTCAAAACATACCAAATTTTATTAAAATATCTTTTACGTTTTCGAAATTTCCAAGACAGGTATTTTGAATTCCTAACTTCAACACCCTGTATCTTTTTAATGAAGCTCGGTAACACAAATGTATGACTAACCAAGATTTAATTTTCGACCATTCATTATGACTCATAATATAGTAAAGTAATTAGTAAAGAGGCATGGAAATAAATAACAGTTGTAATTTTTTCACGTATACAGGGTGACCGTTTTTCGATTTTAATCATAAGGAAATCAGTTATTTGAAGAGATACGAAGAAAGTTAAATTAGAGCAAAGTTGAGCAATGAGAAGTCTATGAAAAACGCTTTCTATCCCAATCCAGTCGGAATTTCGAAAATTCCGACTGGATTCGGAAATATTTGCAAAAAAATCAAAATTTTGAAAAAAGTTTTTATTTTCTTCTTTAAAGAGATAATAAAAAAATAACTGAAACTTCTTCAAAGTCACTTTTCGCTCTCTTTAACGTGGTTTTTCAAATTTAAAATCCGACGTTTCGTGTTCATTCAACTATCAACTTAATTTTCTTAAATACTGTCCTGAATTTTTTATATCGGATTCTAAATCTCCTTGCAAATAGCAAAAAAAAAGATCGTGACGCAACTTTATAAACAAATTTGTTTTAATGGTTGCATATCACCGAATGCAGAATGACAAGGAGGTGCAGAATTCATTATAAAAAAATCCAGGACCGTATTTAAAAAAATTAAATTGATGGTTGCAGGAAAACGAAACCCCAGTCGGGTTTAAAATTTTGAAAATACCACGTTGAAAAGAACTATGTGGTGGCTATGAAGAAGTGTGTAAAACGTTTTTCGAATTTGGATTTTTTTGCGAATATTTTCGAAACCAGTGTGCATTTTCGACATTTGAAAACATAATTTTTTTAAACTTCTAATACCGCAACCTCGACCTATTTTACCTTATTCGTCTCTCCTCAAATAGGCGAGATAATTTTATGGTGCATTTTATTGCACTTAAAATGCTGGCGATAAAAAGTTTATAACAGTAGTACACTAAAAAGGTCACGTTTTACATCAAAATCGGTGCAAAAACTATGTAAAAGTCTTTAAAAACCATAAAATTATTCTTTTTAATACTTTACATTTTAAACCAAATCATATTCACTGAGTTTTTATTACTTATTACTGGTTATACATAAAAGAGCAGATACTAATAAAATAAAATGAGAAAATTTGTTCATGTACATGCGGCGTGAGCGATTTTTTACCCTACTAGCGGTTGACTTTGCGCTATACTTTGTTAAAAATCTTTTACATTTTCTTTCACTGTTTTTCTGACTTAGAAATAGTAATTTGGTCCGAAAATACCCAGTTACTAAATTCAGGGTATTATAATTTCAAAATGTATATGTTATAAGACTATAACAGGTATTTGATATAAGTCAATCTTATATCAAAGATCAGTAAGTGATCAATCAAGATCATAATGTGTTTCATATACTCTAAATCTTAAATAAATATCTCAAAAATGGAAGAAGCTATGAGAAGGACATTAGAATTTTGATAATTCAGAGCCCTGTATTTTAGTAATGTGGAGTTTTTCGACATGTTTTTTTGAAGTTTTTTTTTCATATTTGTGGACGCAAAATATGCCATTAAAATTTGTTGCATTAATTTCGAGACATCCTCTATTAAGGACGACTTTACAGTTATCAGTAAAACTTCAGTTTGAAGTTTAAACTTAAGATTTGACGTACATTGCATTGTTTATCTATCAAAATATTTCGTTTACCTTCAAATTAAACTTTAAACTGAACTTCTAACAGTGAGCCTTACTGTTGCCTTTTATACAAACATCACTTTTACTTCTCTTTATTTCCAACAAAGGTTTCCGGACAGTGACGCTTTATGACTGTACCCAAACATGGCTTTACATGGAAGAATAAACTCGGTTTTCAAAATGTCCAAGATTCTTCTTCCTACCCACCTCTTTCTACAGTATAGTCTCTGATAAATTTAGTGTAGGCACCATTTCTCATGGTGGCCATCGAGAGATGACCATGTACCTTACTTCAAGAACTGTAAGTGCTATGAGAAAAATTCATATACAAAAGTTTCATAATTTGATAAACAGTGTTTAACTATTTGGTTTTGTTTATACCGGTTATCCCAATTTTGCCTATTCACTACCAATTTTCTTATTTTAAATTAGACATGACATTTTTTCTGTCATTAATTGATTCCATAGTTAATACTAAGACTTTTCTGTATATATTTATCTATCGTTGATAATTGTAGTGGCATTATATGCAAATTATTGGATTCAAATGACAGAGAAAACCCGCATTTGAGGAAAATACAAATATGCCAAGATATAATCACCTTGACTAGGTATGCACAGCATTATTATTTAAGAAAAACAGTTTTCAGAATTAATGGGGCAGAAGATAAATAAAAAAAAATAACATTTTTGTATTTCATTATTGTTGTGGATTATTTGGTAATGTAACAATAACAGCAACTAGAAATTCTCATAAATCTAGACACCATTAGCAGTAGAAAATACACTTCTATTTACAATTTTAGCCTTACACCTCTAAGAAACATTCATAAATAAAAATCATATAAAAATAACAAATTTGGTTACCTACAATACCCAGAAGTAGAGGAAAAATACTAATAAAACTATTCCACCAATAGCAGCCTTAACATACATCGATTTAGTGTTTAAATAAGTGGCATCTTTTTTATATTTCTGGGTTAGCAATGACAAATTTTGAGTTTTGGTGTCCAATTCTATAAATAATTTTATTTTCTAGTTTAATCAATTGTTATAAGAAGGTAGTCAAACTTACCTGATAAGACTGTGCCACGCTGCAAAACATCATCAATATTTTGCACCATAATCCTTTGAACATCCTGCAGTTGATTGTTTATTGCATTCAAATTTCGTCTGGACCGTGAATCACTGAATTGTTTCTTTGCTTTTTGAATGTATGTATCAAACTCTATGAAAGTATAGGGCCTAGTAACTGTGTTGACTTTTCGACCATACTGAGAATGGAATTCCTGGGCTATGTCTTCTAAGTAAGAATAGGCTAATCTTTTGGAGAAGTTCTTTTCACATAATACTAGGTAACATACATCATATTCTATGAGATAACTAAAGAAAAAGGTTAATAGCTTCTTGTAACTTGTGGCAAAAACAAACTTACTGAAATAAATAAGGACCAGTTTCTATAGTACATCTGGGAGGTGATTGTGCAGAAAGTTTTCGAAATAACATTTTTGCCTGATTCTGATAATCCAAGATGTTCCTGCCGGTCTATAAACGAGAGAACACGCATTATGCTGTGGCTTTTAATAACTCTGCTAGATATCATTTTCTTTTAAAGAAAAATAAAACATATTGTGAAATTAACTTTGTGGTCAATAGATACTTGCCTGTTCATCTTCTTGCATTGTAGCCGCTAAAGGCAGACCGTCTGCTACCCGGGCTATCATAGTCATTAGTGCCATTCTTGTATTTAGTTATATAATATTTATTAAATTTGCAGTTTATTTCTATAATTTAAAACATTAAAAATTTTCACTTTCAAACTTGTTTTTAAATACACGTCACCTAATATGACAAATTGGAAAATGTCAATTCATTTTCGCAATTGACATTGACAGATGAAATATTGCGCTGCGTCAATGATCTAGAATATATGGACAGAGCCAACAAATGCGGACATTTCCCTAAAAATGGTCCCATTTTTTGGTTGCCTTGACGTCAGCGACCATCAATAACGTCATATAAGCGTCATAGCAACTGAAAGCCGGACCGGATATTGGTTGTTTCGATAGTTTTTAGTTTTTGCAATTTCAGTTGCAATTTTGCAGATTGGAAATAAGAAGCAATAAAAATAATGACAGTGACAACTGTTTTGCAATAATTTTACTTAAGACCTTGTTAGGCTAGCCCTAATTTTAGGTTTCCCTAAGTGTGAATTTGAATTGCACCAAACCTGTTATTGTTGCCGTACTTAACTAGGGTGAAAACAGATGTTGGCAATATCGTAAATTAGGTTTAAATCTATGAATATTTCACATTTCTAAAGTTTTTTCTTTTTGTTTCTATTATTAAATAATTGGGTTTGAGAGGATGTTTTGTGAATCTATTAAGGAGTTATAGTTTGAGTTGGTCTTGGTCTCTAGGAATTATAATAATTCTAAGAGATTTTTTAAGAATTTGTAAGAGATCATCAAAGGTGAAGGGAGCACTAAGTGCATGGCCTAGCGTCCGATTATGTAATAGTTATTTACATTATAAGTCCGGTAAATATAGTTTTACAGTAGAAGTAAGATGTTTCCGGACGAGGCGCTAGCCGAGTGTGGATATTCGAAACAACTTCTGTAAAACGTTACCCGACATATGATGTACAACATTTTACTTCATACTTATACTTATTGAAAACCGGAAAAAAATAATTTTATGCGCTGCGAATATATTCATCACAATATTCACAATTCCCATTAAAACGCGGCCCTTCGGATCGGGTACCTCATGGCTCCGGCCCCTGAAGCGGTCTTCTGGCTGAACGATGGTAGGATTTATTACCCATTCACTAATTTTTGTCATCTTGCGACCTTTGAAACCTTCATTTTTTATACCCATCCCCTTTTACTACATGTTGAGAAGATACGATAAAAATGCCAAAGTCAATTATCCAACGTCTACTTGACGACAATAATTTAGAGGAATATCTATTTGAAATGTCTATCTATAATGAATTTTTATTGAAAATCGAGTAAACTATACGTCACTCCCACTGTCATATCGAGAATCCTGTATCGACTGAATTAACCTCTCTCTTTTTCTGAAATGTGACAATGACTTGTGACAATTGACTACTGACGTTCCCTCGTTTATTGTCATTGTGTCATTAGTAAAATAATTCTTTTCGGAAGTTCTTCATGGTGGAATAAAATGTGAGTATACTTTTTATTCATTTTTATTGGTATTTTATGATACTAAAAGACTCTAAGCCTGTGGAAAATATAACTAATAATGCCTGATTAAATCGTGAATATGATGTTTAACTCTAAAAACCCCCAAAAATCGGAAATCGTACAATTTATTTCGCCATGCTGTTTTCTTAGGTTACAAGTTTCATAGTCTTGAGTATGAGTCCATGTCTCATGCCTGCTAATCGTATTATATTACATATATCTGATTTATCTGAATATTTGTTGGTTTCGGCCTTTCGGCAAATTTTTTTTATTGCCTTCCCCCTACTTCAACATTGACCCACCCCACCCTTGGCCAGTTTAGGAGATACAGGGTGTTTTATGTTTACAACAAAGTCTCTAAAGCTATACAAAGCAGTAATAAACACTCTCACCTGTTCTAAATCTAAATACTGAATGTATTTTTTATCACCTTTATTCTTTTAATAGCATTATAGAATTTCTACTTATATTAGGGCAAAGAAAAACCCCCAACATTGAAAAAAATGATAATATATCTCAGTTGATATCCATCTACAAACGACCTAATAACTTTTGATGTTTCTTTTGATGAGTAGCAGGGTGTGTATTGATTAGATTAATAGTATATTACAATAGGAGATGGAAAGTTTTTCATTACTGTCTAGAGATTATGTTATTTAACAAGACGCGTAGCTTCAAAATAAATAAAATCTCAAAAAAGTACTGAAACTTCTGGGACAGAAAGTAGTTACTTCCCATCCTAAACCAGTAATGGAATTACTTCCCATCCTAGACCAGTAATGAGACACTTCCAAGATTTTAAAAAGACAGAAATGTCATCATTACATTTGTGGTTGAAAATAAAAGAATTTTAGTCTTAAGGTTTATCCATATTTAATATCAAATCAATACATTAACAGTAACCTCTCAAGTTTGCAAAATTTTCTCTGTTAAAGCTTTTTTCTCTCCATCACTCACCACATACAACTTTGACAAACATTGCACAGAAATGTAATGTTCAAATGTTTAAATGCCATTATGGTTCAAATATAATGTAAAATAAGAAAATAAAAAAATAACTGAACTAAGTTGACATGACTTGAACTAACCTTAATTGACTAACTGATTAACTCTCTCAACTGATTTGACTTAATCTAATTGAACTGACTTGATTGAAATAATATACTGGATCTAACCTGACCTGACGTGAGGGCTACTATGGGGCTTTCAGGGTGGTACATGATTTTACTAATACAGGGTGTTTGCAAAGTTGAGTCATTTTTTTAACAACTTGCAGAATTTCTCAAAAGAATTTGATATGTGAAAAATCACCTATTATAAAAGTTGAATAACTAGAGAGTATATAAAAAATAGTTACTTTCAAAAATTACATTTAAAAATGCATTGCATTGTTTAGAATTATTCCTGTTTGTTTGATCAATTAACTTTTTGGTAATCAAACAAGAACAACTTTGAACAACTTTAGAAAAACAGAATCCTCTTTAAGAAATGTCTGTTGTCTGGGGTCTTATATCAATATAGAACCAATTTATCCTTAGTATCTATAGAAAAAAACTTTTGTGAAAAAAAACTAATCCCCAGTTGCTTTAAGGCCATTTTACAGTTCCCAGTTTTTTACGAAATTATCAATTTTTCTTTTAGTACCTATCTAAGCATGCATAGTAAAGCACACAGCCACCTAACTGCTTTCATAAGTAACCCTCTTGCAGTTTTCAAAGACTGCAAGAGATGGCAGTTGACACTTCTGTCTAAATTTTATTGGAGCATGCTAGCTAGTAGCAAATCTTATGTGAATGGTACTACAAGGAGATAAACCGCAATTTGCAGGACCATGATATATTATTATGTTGAGAGTTTAAAATAGTGTTATTTATTGCTAATATAGTTTTAAATGGTTCAAAAACATATTTAGCTTGTGCTTAGTGATGCATAAGTTATGTTATTTACTTTTGATTGGTACTATTAATTAAGACAAATAATACATCTCTTCTTTATCGGAAAATGAAAAAAAACAGAAATCGAAAATGGAAATGACTATTGCTTGCAACATTTTTCTAACAAGCATTGTTTATGGTTGAATGTTGAGCCTTGGGATTTGTCTCACCGACATTTTCTTGGGTTTCAGCCCTGAGGAAGGCTAGATAAATAGTCAAAACATTGGCCATTTTCTGATAAGGAAGAGGTGTATTATTTGTCCACCTTCACCTGTATATACAACTCAAGGATGCTAATCACAATCATGAATATTAATTAAATTATCAGAACTTACCATACTTAATGAGAATTTTAGAAAATTTTACCCTTTACTACTTATGTTTTGAAGCAATTTATTTTTCTTGTTCAAAAATATGATTCTAAGCAATATTTTAATATTTTTTTCTTTAACATTAAGCCCAGCATGGATTATTTGAAATTACCTTATTGTATACCGAATATATAATAGGATATACCTAATATATATATGTGATAGTTATTCAGGTGTAGAGTTTCATTTACTTGAACAAAAGCTTTGATTCAACCAAAGACATAATCCTTTTGTCTCTTAGAATGTTCAGTATTTAGTGCAGAAAGGATATTTTTTGAGTCTTTTACATGCAACCAGAATATTATTTGGTAAGAAATTGTTCACCAAAGATGAAAATACCCAGCTGTTATAGGAAAGAGAACAAAAAGTTGAACAGAAATGTGTTAAGAGTTTAATTGCTCTTTTTAGCTGATTCGAATGAGGTAAAGTTTTATATTTTTGTTAGCTTTTCAAGAATTAATAAAAACTACTTTTTGAAATAAGGAATTGCGTGTAAGAAAAAGATAGCAGACCTCAAATCAAAGGGTAATTTTCATTATGCTGTGTTTAATATATTGCTTCTTATGAAATTAAAAGTTTTCTTTTTTTTTAACTATTCTTTAAGTACTGCTGTGTTTTTCTAACACAATACTCGCATTACTTCTTATAGGAAAAATTAGTTTTTTATGAATTCTTTGAAAACTACTAGATATGAAAGTATAAAACTATATATCATTGGAACGTTTAAACTTTAATCCTAATCAAAATTACCGCACAAATTAGTAAATTGTTTAAAATTAAGAGTAACAAAGTTAAATTAAGTGCTCAAACTGCCATCCGTTGGTTTCCTGATAATTTCGATGCCTATGTACAAACTCATCTTGAACATTATTGTGTGTGTTTCTGTCAATATCCCTAATTTCCTGCCTAATTTTGGTTTCTAAGTCTTCAATGTTTTGCAGTCAGTTTACATAAACTTTGAATTTTAAATAATTCCATAAGCAGTAATCCATGGGTGTGAGATCAGGTGACCTTGGAGGCCACTCTATTGGTCCCTGCCTTCCAATTCAACATCCAGGAAAATACTCATCTAAATAATCTCGGACTTGAAGAAAGAAAAATGAGGTAGCGCGCCATCTTGTTGAAAATATTAAGGTTTCTCTTGGATTATCTGGGTAATTTTCAATTGAAAAAAGTTGAGTGAGAGCAGGATTTAAGTCAAACTGAAGAAAATCCAAATATGTTTGTCCTGCGAGGGTTTCATTGAAGAAAAAAGGGCCAAGAAACGAATCTGGTGATAAATAATGCCTGTCCAAACATTCACTTTCTGTGGGTACTGTGTATGTGCCTCCATCATCCAATGAGGATTGTCTTGACTCCAGTACCTGCAGTTTTGACGGTTAATAGTGCCATTTAAACAGAATGTTGTCTCGTCTGTGATCATATGATGATCATATATGTTGAAATGGTTTCACAGAAGTGAAGACGGCGATCAGGATCATCTACGTTAAGTTCATGCACTAAATTAATTTTGTAAGGGTGATGTCTCTCTTTTTTTTAAAATACGCCTGACTGATCTTTGCTAAATTACATTTACCCGCGCAATATCTCTGGCAGAACTGTGAGGATTTTCTTGCAGCTGCAATATGATATTTAACTGAACGTCATCGTTTATTTTGGAACCGCCTATTTTGGGAATGTCTTATGTGACCAGAAACTCGAAATTTCTTGGCAATTCTGCTTAGAGTGCTTTGCTTGATTGTATGATCTGGATACTTATTATTGAAGATCTCACACACTTCTTGCTGTGTTCAGGCTTTGTCACTGTGCCCTAAACAAATTAGAATTTCTATCCGCTGCGTTTCTCTTAGATGCGCCATATGGTTAATTATTATTACTTGTTTGCTCAATTCTCAGTTCAAAAAGGTATTCTTAAATACTTGAAAATGTGGAGAAGTAGGTAAATCACATTTAACTGACTTTGACGTCACCTACTGTTTGGTTCTTGAATGCAATAACAATGTGTGCTTGTCTCGAGAAAGCTAGAAGAAGCTTTTCATATACAATTTCCAGGGGCGCCATTTTCTCGAAAACCCATAAAGATAAGTATAGGGTATGCTACATAAGAAATGATCGGAATTCTGTAGAGGACTGAATAAAATCACAAAAAAGAGGGGTTTCTATTTAGAAAAGTTGGCCTTGATATCATAACTTTTTTTTGGGGCATCTTGTATTAATAAAAGTTGGTTCAGAAAATGCGCAATTAAAATCAAAAATCGACGGGTCAAAGCGATTTTTGAAAAATAAACACCTATTTCTGTGTCTCACTGTATTGTACTGTACTCACTGTATAGTCAGCAGGAAGAAAAACAGGGTGGATCCTTTTTGATGGGCCACTCTGTATATATCAAATAAAATTTGAGGTGAGGGCCAGTTTGTTTAAAATCATAACTAGGGATGTCAACAATAAAGAAACCAATTGAATGCATTTTTGAGTTAGACGTGCAATTATCACTCTAATTTGGTGTAAATTGCACTACAGCTCAAATAGACGAAAAAAATAGTCACTATAATTAAACATTGTGACGTAAATTTTAGGGCACAATTATAAATTGCAAATATTTCAGACACTTTTGGGAATATGTAAACTTTTGGTAAAGCTATATGATACAGATATACTTCAAGTATTTTACCTTAAACTTACTGTCCAAAAGTTTATGACCAAGTTAAAAACCAAAATATAATGACTAAGATGACATTGCAGTTTTAAGTCCTACCTACTAGAAGTGAGGTATACTGGCTGTATCCTGCAAAGCCCTGTATTATCGTACGGGACATAAGAGTTTCCATGTAATTTTTATAGAGTCAATTATTGGCTCCCTCAATTATCTTGACTATTTAGCTTTTTTGAAGAACACTACTGCAGCTAAAACGCCAACTTGAGACATTATTGAACTAGTTAATCTTAATATGTTTTTGAATTATTTGTCATCCTTATCACCCTTTATTTACTGATGTCAGCCATGGTAAGAGTTGGATGTTAAATAAAGATGTCATTTATAAATATAGTGCCTTTGACGCTCTGCTTCCGTATATAAGTATAATTCTGCTAATTGAGTGCCAATAACCCGTTTTCGTTACACTATATTGTTCTTTTTATTTAACAGAACCGAAAGTAGACAT
Organism: Taphrorychus bicolor; assembly: GCA_951812265.1. Taxonomy (NCBI): domain Eukaryota; kingdom Metazoa; phylum Arthropoda; class Insecta; order Coleoptera; family Curculionidae; genus Taphrorychus; species Taphrorychus bicolor. Next base: position 2,342,702 of record OX638300.1, read on the forward strand.
GGTAAGCGGTTCGATAAATCTTTAACGGACCCCAGCCAATAAGGACAGTATAAAATGGCTTTCTCCAGTGTGCATTTTATTTTGTCATACTTTTGAACGTCTGTAAATTCTTTGTGTTTTTGATATAGAGATGCCATTAAAAAGCTAGTTGCAAGCTCGTTATTGAATGACATCATATTAGGATGGCCAAAAATACTCTAAGCTAGTCCATTAAGAATACACTGCTAGTCTGAATTTTAAAATTTCTTAAAAGTTTTTCAATTTGGCTTGAAAGTCTAAGTGTAAACTCATCAAATTTTTTGCCGTCCTTGTACAAAATGGAACGTATCATTAACCTTAAGACTACGGCGCTGATATACACAATCAATTATCTTTTAGAGATAATTTATCTTACTAAAATCGACAGTGGCATTGTCGCTTCACAGGAGTAACTTACAAGAAAACTTTTTGAAAAGTCCTGTTATTTTTTTTATAGTCCAAAAAATCGAAAACCCCCGCTCATGTCCCGAGTACGAATCAAAGCCATTAAATGTCATAACAACGAATTTTCTGAAATTACGCTGGCTATCAAATGCTCCCAGCCTGATTCTAGAAGAAACGACCTTTCAAAATCTTTTTAAGTTACAAATTTCGGCTAACGCATTTCTGAGATACAGACCTTCAAATCTTAGCAGTTTAGTCTTAACCACAATTACAGAAGTCACATGCGTTAGTAGGATAAAAAATTGCACTTGATACAGGTGGAATTTCTGACACACATCGATGCGCAAGCAAAATTTAATTTGGCGTAAGTTAACTTTATACAATCAAGGATTTTTTTTGACTGACTACTGATGTGTGCACGCTTCGTGGCGTCTTAAGTTGCGTTTATGTCTCATGCTTTATGTTTGATTCAGTGCATACTTTGATATACTTTATCTTCATACTTTGTTGTGTTAGTTGTCAGAGTTAACTAAACAGATTACTTGGTCTTGCAGGTATGTATAAATAATGATTCTTTTATGATTAATGATTCTTTCATCTTATATGGGCTAAACTGGCTGTATTTCTCATTAGTTTTTGTCAGTTAGTTGTTCATAATTACAATAAAACATCCAGTATCTCCCAAACTCTCCGTTAAATAATCAGTTTTATTGGCATAACTAATAAGGAGTTGAAAAGACAATGATGCTATATTTTCTTTTAGATAACTCGTCAATATGCCACAGAACGAGTACATCGAGCGTCATCGCAAACTTTATGGTAGACGTCTAGATCATGAAGAAAGAAAGCGGAAACGTGAAGCCCGTGAGCCTCACAAAAGAGCTCAGACGGCCCGCAATTTGCGTGGTATTAAGGCTAAGATATTTAACAAAGAGCGCAGAAATGAGAAAATACAGATGAAGAAAAAGATCAAAGCACATGAGGAGAAAAAAACTAAAAACGTCACTTCCGATGTCGCCGAAGGAGCTTTGCCCGTGTATCTGTTGGATCGTGATGTCAAATCTAGGGCCAAAGTACTCTCTAACATGATCAAACAGAAGCGAAAGGAAAAAGCAGGAAAATGGGATGTGCCAATTCCTAAAGTTAGAGCGCAAGCAGATGCTGAGGTACTGAGAGTTGTAAAGTCTGGTAAAACTAAAAGAAAGGCATGGAAGCGAATGGTAACAAAAGTAACCTTTGTTGGTGAGGGTTTTACTCGTAAACCACCAAAGTTTGAGAGATTTATTAGGCCCATGGCTCTAAGGTTTAAAAAAGCTCACGTGACGCATCCAGAACTAAAAGCGACTTTCCATTTACCAATTATTGGAGTAAAGAAAAATCCTAGCTCTCCGATGTTCACAAGCTTGGGAGTAATAACAAAGGGAACAGTTATTGAAGTTAATATTTCCGAATTGGGCCTAGTCACCCAGGCTGGCAGGGTGGTGTGGGGCAAATATGCTCAGGTGACCAATAACCCTGAGAATGATGGATGTATTAATGCAGTTCTTTTAGTTTAAGGTGTTCTGTCATTGATAATAAAATTTAAAAGTGTACAATTTTGTTTTAATATATCCATATTATGTTTAATATATCTTAGTAAGATATTTGGTGTCTAGATGCTTATTAACAAAATGAAGAAAAATCTACACAGTGGGGCATAAAAAATTGTACACATTTTGTACATTTATATCTTTGTAGAGAGACTTTTGCCTAAAGCCTAATTTTTAGAGAGAAGGTGAGATACTTTTGGTTCCAAAAATTATTCTACCTACTCTATTAAAAATTTATAAAAACTCAATCGTTCTTTGTACATATTTTTTTTTTAATCATTTATTTGTTTCAAAACATTTGAGTAGAAAAAGGATTACATAAAAGGTTTAATATACCCTCCTGTGTTGTTTTCCGCCCATTTGCAATTCCACTATTCGCGTTCTTTTAAGTGATAAATATCCGAATTTATATTCAATTGAAATACGATAACGATATTTTTTTTGCTTCCCTTTGTTTACTATCATATAACTATTTAAAGGGACGTTAGTCCCTTTAAAATCAAAAGTGCCTCAACTTCCAACTTCAATGACACATTACAAGTTTAAAAATCGTAATAACTTACGAAGATTTGAGAGTACAAAATTTGTATTGTTTTCTATGGTCTCCTGTGTACATATCTGTTATACAAGGTGTCCCGAAAATGATAAGTCCTAAAAATAAATAAATAAAAATGATGCTGGTACTTGGTAATCTTTTATGTGAGAATATTATAGTTATGACAACGCTGAATTTAAATATGTTGATCGTTGAAAGAATGAAATTAGCAATAACAGCTTTTCTGCTGACTGTAGTTTTAAGTCAGAGGTGACATTTAGGAAAACTAATTTAAAATTAATTTATTTAAATAATTTTTTAATTCGTATAAATTTAGCAGTTATCAAATTTAATTCTTTGTTTTCGAAATTAAGTTTTCTTATCTTGTTCATACTAACCAATGATTTGTTTTTATTTTATAATGAATCATGCCTCCGCTCTAGTTCTATCTAGAGTTCTACTTTGTAGAGTTTTTCGGCTAGTTCTCTCCGTTTTGCCTTCTTGATCATCCGAAAGTTCCTACCTACCTTTTGAGGTTTATATCTGATTTATTCTTAAAATGCGTTTATTTTCTTCTTCTTATGACGCCGTCTCCCTCTGAAGGTTGGTGATCCAACTGGCTATAATGGTGCGCCAAACTGCACCCCTGAATATCTCAATGGACGTTCGACCAAACCATCTTCTCAGATCCTTGAGCCACGAATTCTGCCGTCTGCTCTTTTGCACAGATCTTTTGCCATCGATCCTTTCCTCAATAACAAGGCGGAGTATATCATATCGCTCTCCTCTCATGATGTGACCGATGTATTGCAGTTTTCTTTCTTTTATTGTTGTTAATAATAGTTCTTTATCTTTATTCATCCGCTTGAGTATTTCTTCGTTATTTACTCGGTCTATCCAGAATACGCGCAGAATACGTCAATATAAGTACAACTTGAATGCGTTGATCCGACGCTCCAGTGCTTCATTAAAGGATCCAGCTTTCACATCCATATAGAAGGAGCGGGAAGATACAGCAGCGTAACATTCGCACATTCAGCTGCAGACTCAGGTCATGGCAAGCGAAGAAGCTCCTCATTGATGTAAATGAACGTCTGGCCTGTTCGATCCTTGCAAGAATTTCGACCTTCGATTTAGGATCATTGGTTTCGTTGACGAGCGCGTCATTTTAGAGCCGATACTTGTTGTACAACCGCGTCGTTAATTCTGTGGGTTGCTAGCTTTGGTGTCTTGGAGAATATAACAATCTTGGTCTTGGCAACATTCATTTGTAGTTCGTGCTGGAACAATACACTTCATCATGCTCTGGAGATGCAGCAGGCTGTCCGCAAGCACGACCGTGTCGTCACCAAAGCGTGTGTTGTTAACCCAAATGCCATTGATCTTGATGCCCTCTCTCACATCCTCCAATGCTTCACGAAAAATCGCTTCGGAATATATATTGAAAAGAAGGGGCCCTAGAACACAACCCTGTCTCATTCCCCTGCGAATCTCCACCTCTTCAGATGTTTGGCCCTCTATTCTGAGTTCTGCCGTCTGATTCCAATATAGTTGGGTGATAATGCGCAGGTCTCCTTCGTCAACACCAATACATTTTAGGATCTCAGCAAGTCTCTAATGCGAAACACAGTCGAATGCCTTACGGGAGTCAATAAAACATACGTATATATCTACATTCAAGTCCCTGCAACGTTGCGTCAGAACGTTGAGTGTAAAGAGAGCCTCGCGTGTACCCATTAAATCCGTTCCTAAATCCGAACTGCGTGTTACCAATCTGTCCCTCGTATCTGGCATATATATGTGTGTGGATGATACGGAGGAATACCTTGAGGACATGGTACATCAAGCTAATCATGCGGTAGTCATCGCACTGGGAAGCATTCGGTTTTTTGGGTATGGTGATGAACGTCGATTTTAGCCAGTCCACTGGTATTCCTCCAGTCTGATATATAGAGTTAAAAAGAAAGGTGAGGAGCCCCTTTTTGAAGCCTGATAGCGCGTATTAATTCCTCTTTCGTGATTCCAGGGCTAGACTCATTAACAGCGTCACCTTTAGGACGTTTTTTTGGTCGAACATCGTTAAAGAGGGTTTTCACATATTCCTCCCATCGTTTTCTCTTGTCTTCAGCGCCCACCAAAATACTGTTATTGACAGCTTTCAAAACACCCTGCTGCGAGTTGGTAAACTCCTTGATTTTTTTTGTGGAACAGGTCGTGCTTGTAATGCCTCGATGCGTTTATTTTGATAATATTTATCGCCGTTGTGTGTACTTTTTTCTATATTGTTTGCCCTCCGTTACTTTTAATCTTATATCTCTTCAGAAATATCATGCGTGAGAGTGTTGCGGTCGAACTGCAACTTAGCCCCACAGTATGTTCTTATGCTTTTGATAGTAAAACTGTTGTGCTATTTAGTTGCACCTAACTGTGATCAGCACAGTTAGGTGATGTTTTGTGATTAGTTAGGTGATTAACCCAGAAGCCACTCAGCGGTTCCAAAGCTTCTGATGAAACGAACAGCCACGAGATTCCTAGGGCAGACACAATAGTTATTGTTTTCACCATATTATTTCGTGAAAAGTTTGACAAGACTGTAGTCTCTCCAAAAGCGGCGGCTACAAGTAAAGGCCCATTTATCGCGCAGGAAGCGATCAGATCAGGATGAGATTTTTAGCTAAAGGAGGAAAAACTCCATCTTTGATGTAAACGTCGTTGTCATTGATGATTATTTTTCTTAGCATTTTTTCTAGACGTACACGATGTGAATTTAAAGCATTTTCGGTAATCTGGTTATAGGCCCCATGTGTTTAAAATAAAATTTAAAAGATTGCTAAAAGTACCACTAACGTTGACCTTTACAAGTTCAAGTAAAACTTCAGATTGAAGATAAAACTCCAGATATAACCTACATTGCATTGTTTATCTGTCAGGTAAACAATACAATGTACATCAAGTCTGGTATTTTATCTTCAATCTGAAGTTTTACTTGAACTTGTAAAAGTCGCCCTTAATGTTACATGACCCATTTACTCCCAGTATCAAAAAAATCGTTGCGCAGAACCAAAGTAAGTTTCACCTACATGATTATAGATGGTACCCTATTTTTAAGATAGATTCCCGGTTTTGTTCCACTTAGGACAGCAGTTATAAGGACTATCCCAGTGTTGGACAAACAATACTGATTTTTTAAAAAATTTATGAGCAAAGTGATGTTTTCGCTACAAAGTTGCAGTATTTGATTGGTCCAGTCAGAATGCTACTTTGTTAAGAATCTCTTAAACATTACCTCAGAAGGAGGCTCTTAGTGTTGTTTCCGGCGTAAATAGAAGTAGTGAGGAGCAAAAGCAAGCAAAACCACTGCTCAGTCACTCTTAATTTTGCTGGAAGACTGTCGCTAGTCTTGCAATTATTTGACAATAAGTTCATTTTATTAATAGAAATGCAAAATTTCGCAACCGAAGATATTCCGAATATTTCTCAAATATAAAAGTTGAAGCTTCAAAAATGAAACGTATGGCGGACTAAGTAGGATTCCACAATAATATTGTTTTGAGTAGAAATATTTTAAGAAATTTTTACAATACACCGCGTCAGAAAAGTTACAGAATCCTTACACACATCTTTGTTATATTAATATGAACTTGTAACAATTTTTGTGCACCACTTGGTGACAGATACAAAGAAACGCATTAACCATATTTTCAATTTAAATGAGAAATCAAATTTGAATGAATGTTCAAAAAAGTTTAGGATGGTAAAAAAAGGCTTGACCCCAAAAGATGTAACCAGTGTTTCATAATGGTAAAACATACAGTAAACATTTGTCTTGAATATTCAAAAAATAGTTGAAGCTATAATAAAAGGCAAAAAATAACTGTAATTTAGTGTTTTTTGGGCCAGCCACTTTTGGAACACAGCTTTAATTACTACATATTTGAAAGGGTATTATTCCTTTTCTGCCATCCCGTTTAAATTTATTATAAGAAAATTTAATCTGTTAGTTTAATACATTACTCATTTTTATATGTTGTTCTAGCTAATCCATCATCCAAGATGCAGATCTTCGTGAAAACGTTGACTGGCAAGACCATCACTCTCGAGGTCGAGCCATCTGACACTATCGAGAATGTTAAAGCGAAGATCCAAGACAAAGAGGGCATTCCTCCAGATCAGCAACGATTGATCTTCGCCGGCAAGCAGTTGGAAGACGGCCGTACTCTTTCCGACTACAATATCCAAAAGGAATCCACCCTACATTTGGTCTTGAGATTGAGGGGTGGAGCCAAGAAGCGCAAGAAGAAGAATTACTCTACTCCCAAGAAGATCAAGCACAAGAAGAAGAAGGTTAAGCTTGCTGTGCTGAAATTCTATAAGGTAAGTTTGTGATCGTCTAACATTTTCCTGGCACTTTAATCCGCAAAGAATGTTTGAATTCTGAGCGATGCTTGATAGTAAAGGCTGTATAACACAACTACCCAACAAAAAATGCAATATTTTAAAAGTAATGGATTAAGAAAAAGAAACACAAATTAATAAAAAACTCCTAATGTGTGAATCCATAGATACGGTTCCAATTCTGCAATTCTTTGTAGGTAGTAGGTATGTTGTTTGTCAATTTTATAAATATACATTTTTAAGGAACAGCTTGTTTTTCGTCGAACTTCAAGTTTCAAGTCAGCCAGTTTTTCTTCGGTTCAATTCCTTTTTTTATGCATTTTTTTGGATATTCTAACTCTGGTGGGTGTGCTGTGATATCAACCATAATAAAATATTCCCCGTTTTTTGGCAATTGCAATAATTGTTATTTGATTATGAGGGGTGTTAGTTCTTGGGTCGTGGTCCGTTTGAAGGGTGAGAGAAAAGAAAAAAATTCTTCTCTCAAACTGCTTTAGTGTATTGTTACACGACGATCCGATGCTGTTTCAAAATTCTTTCGTTTCAAACAAAACTTATTCTGTTCGTCTATACTGTTACACGTCACAAGACCTTTAACACTTGTCGACTAACTCTTGTTGCAACTCAGATTAGTTAGAACCCCCTATTTCATTAAAATGATCTGTTGTATCTACAAGAAAATTATCATTATTAGTGAAACTGAATGCCCCTTTATAATATTGGGATGAAACGTATTGGAATACTTTTTTTATGTACTATTTTATTGAATCTAAAATTTACGGTACTTCACTGTTTGGAGGGGGGGGGGGGGCAAAGTCACAGGCGCGCCACAGTTATAGGCGAGGTTAGTTCAGGTATACCTACGTGGGTGTTCTACTAAGAACGTTTATCCGTATTGCCTAATTATCAACAGTTGTTGATAATTAGGCAATTGTCAACAAAATAATTATTTTTGTCATTGGATGATTTTGCTGTTGAATAAATTGAAACAATTTAAACTTTCTGTACTCTGTGAATATTGGTAATTACCTCCCGAGTTACATTAAAGCAGGCTCTTATTAATGCTTGAGGTCCATTAATTTTCGATCAATTCCATTTGCAAGATTATGCCCTCGGATTGCCAATCAAATTGAAATAAACAATTGTTCAGTTCAGTGTCGGTCCATGTTGTCATGTCCTTCACTTCGCCAATTTGGATTTGTTTATAGTGTAATCAATAACAAACTAAAGAGGATAAAATTTCAAAGTCGAAAATACAGAAGTCCAAGTCAGCAGTTTCAAATAATTATATCCTCCACAAACTTAAAAATAGTAAGTAAATGTCAGTATAGTAACTTAACTAATTTATCATATCGCGTGACGTCAGGCTCGTCGACCAGTTAGCAACATAGAAGTTTCAAATAATTGTCAAATTCCGCGCATGCGCACTCAATTAGAGTAAATACGCAGGTCGATCGTCAGTTGTTTTTGGCTTCACTTTCAGGAGTAGAGGCAGGGTTTACCCAACTTCTTTATTCTTAATTCCTTATTTCTAATTTTTATTTGCTAATTCTTAAGGAGTTAAAACCATGTTATTTAATGGCACTGTTTATACAAGTTCCTAATTCTTAATTCTTAGTTTTGTTCCTAATGCTTAACCTTAAAAGTGCAGATATTTTAACTTTTAGCAATTAAGCATTAAGAATTAAGAAAAATGTTTCATTGCGCATGCCCAATAGATGGCCTAGGTAATGACATAACCCCAAATTTGTGTTTTTGTTTCATTATTTTAAATCCCAATTAATAATTAATTGTGTTAGTATCATAAGATATATTTTTACAAAAGAAAATCATGAATATACAAGAGCCAGAGAAATGTTAACTGTCTCTGTAATAGTGTCGGTTGCAAATCCTTAATTTTTAAAGAATTAGGAAATTGTGTAAACCACATTATAAAATAAGAATTAAAAATACGTATTTGAAATTAACAATTAAGAATAAAGAATTAGCAATTAAGAATAAAGAAGTTGGATAAACCCTGCCTTATATTCCTTGTAACACTTTAATTTCAGTAAAGGTATCTTAGAATATTCAAAAAGTGCTCAGGGAAAAGTATCAGGTTAGGAACAAAAAGTGCTACAAAACCGGCCGGTAAAGTGAGTTCGGGGCGCCACCAATTTTAATCAATTCAATTGGAAAAATCCTACGCTGTTAGGTAGCTGATTAGTTCCCCCTTAGCCTCTTCCAAAATACCCATAGTACTTGCAAACAAAATAAAACTAACAAGTTTAATTTATGTCCTATAATATCAAAAAAACGAAATCAATGTTGTACAATATGATGATTGTACTTCTAGTCAATGAGTGAAAGGTTTTCCTTAATTCTACTTATCACAATTGTCTGGAAAATAACTCCCTAGTGGTGATCACCAAGCGTAACAATAAAAAAAGAAAGGTTAACTTAAATACTACTACTACTTGGCTTGACACGACGCTATTACAGGTCACAATGGTCACAAAGGCTAGGCGCCTTAGGTCCATAACAACGCAAAAGGTAGTGGCTATTGGCCCTCCAAAACTTATGGTGGTAGCTATCTTCCTCTTACAAAAATAGTGGTGGTTTTTGAACAATAAGGTGGTGATTTGCACCGCTCGGTAACAATGAGGTGGTGATTAACCTTCAGAAAGAATAATGGTGCCTGGTAGCCCCTTGAAACACAAAAGTGGCTGTTGGCCTCCTTGGAAACACTAATGGTGGCGGTAGACCCCCTTGGAAACACTAACTGGTGGCGGTAGACCCCTTGGAAACACCCTAGGAAGGACATTATTTACTAGGGTGTCCCTTGATCTAGTTAATTTTTCCTTTAAATGTATGTTTCGTGAAGCGATTACATACACAAGTTAACCAATAAAGTGACTTGAAAATTTTGCTCATGAACTACTTTACATCAAATGGACTTAGTAAACTTAAAATCAATAAATAAAATAAAGAAAAGTTATTCAATAATTGAAACAAACCCACCCAGACAATTTAACACCGTAATGACCCCAGATTGGATTGGAAAAATCCAACAAATAAAGAAAAATCATAAAATTCTAAACATAGATAAATTAATGAATAATTACCTCGTCCACGAGGGTTTCCAAAAACAGTACAAAATAAACACGTGGTGTGGCTGCTTTCGGCCCTCACATTAACCTTGCTGACACGTGGTACAGTGGCTTATGTGGCCCTGGATCGTAGTATAGGTTGACAAATGCTTTGCTTGTAGGCCCAAACTCTGATAGAAAGAAAATACAAAAGGCTCAGTGGAAGGAAAAGAAAACCCCTCAACCAAGAAGATGGCCGACGTGAAGTTACCTCTTGCTGCACAATCCCAAAATTCGGTTCAACTTCCCTCATCCAAAAATGTCCCAAAGACTGGTCGAGTGACCCCAAAACTAACACCAACTAAGGGAAGTTGAAATACTACTACAAATCGACTAAATCCCACGTAGTGGTTTACACTTTTACGTCGAAATGAGTAGCAGCGAAGAGACGAGTGGTGTCTTCCACGTGTCTTGATCCAGAAAGAAAGATCTTCACCAATATTCCGATTTTCAATAGATAAAAGGTGGAGGTGGGGAAAAGATATTGGTCGAGAGCGCCAGCGCGTAACGAACAATTGACGAATGACAACTCTCATTGTTACCGAAAGGCGTTTTAGGACGACACCCAAAATACTTGCTCTGGCTACCCTTTTTACTCCTCAGAAAATAAGCAAAATGTACCACTTTAAGTTTGTCCCATATGTTTTCCATTTCATCTAGTGATATTATCATAAAATAACGTTTGACTTACGAACAGCTAACAATGGGCTATTAGGTGCAAGCAAAGAATTAGCAAAGTCCTCTCAAACATGGCAGACGTCTGGCCAAGAAACCGAAGCACTTAGGCTGATAGGCAGTCACCTCCATATCTACACAATTGTCAAAACAAATCCGTCAATATATCAGTCAATCAATCCGACATTTGAAATAAGAGAGTTGTTTATTTATTTTCCAAGTTTTGGGGTTATAATTTCCCAAACGTAATAAAATCTGTGGCCTCCCTTATTGAAACAAAGGCAGGGAAAATGGGCGCAACTCACTGCCAGCACAGTCCTGAGACCCCTGACAAGACAAAACGCGAACCCTATCCACCTTCCACAGGTTAGCAAAAAAAAAAGGTAAATAAACAAACTCAAATCTTTACACTCGAGCAGAACAACAAACGTTTCAGCCCCAAATAAACGACAAAAATCCGCATTTGCTTGACTAATTCTAGCGACAGTTTTCAACCGTTACATCCTCTTATAGTTTTTCCAGTTATCTGCTCTTGTCACGCTGGGAATTAAACGCACGCTGCTAAATCTGTTACACTGATACATAGAAGCGACACGCTCGTCAACTAGCAGGATCTGGCCAATGAGCTGGTGTATTATATACAAGGTGGCGCATTAGAGTGACAAAGTGCCATATTGTTATTTTTCATTGTTATAAAAAACTTCTTATATGAGAGTTATTCATGATGATCAGGTCAACAACCCAAAAATAGTTTCGCCTTTACAGGGTGTTGCGTAAGTGTGGGGCAGAACAATTTTTTTTATTATATTATTTAAATATACACTCGGTATATTTTTCCATATTTGAATATCTCGTAAAATTCTGCATTTAGATGAATTTTTATTTTTGCAATAGGTGCCAACTGATTTAACACTATCTTCAAAATAGAGGCAAAACATAAATCTTTGCTATCTGCTATAATTGCCAAACTACTCTTAAAGAAGTAACCAAAATTGGTACCAAATACCAAACCAAATAGGCTCAGAAGACATTACGTCATACAAGGTGTTTCCTACAGAACGCTCAGTTTGGGAATTTTCAAAACATGTTTAATCGTTTTTTTTTAAACACCCTGTATCTGAGCATTGTGACTTATTCTCCTGTCAGGCCTCTTCAGCTCCATTTCCTTTAGTTTTGGTTTAATACATCGCAATTTTGTTGTCCCTGACAATGCGAAGGCCCTTCATGAATCTCTTTGTTAGAAAAGAAAGAAATCACAAGAACTATAAAAACCCCTATTCACAGTGTGTTAACAATTTCAAACCAAATTTAACAATATCAAATGAATTATTAAGTCTTAAAAGCTATATATATATCTATTAATCTCATACTTTTATCTGTCGCCTTTCGTCCTTGCATTTAGAAGTATCGAAGAGGAATTTTAATTATGCGCTGGTTTAGTTCGGATAATGCCATAGGGCGTAACAATTTTTTAAATTAAATGTTTTCTTGAGACCGTGGCCAATATCACCTTTGTTCTGTTTTTGTTTCCGAATCTCAACCAGTGCAAGTTCCACTTTCTCAGTTTTCTTTTAGATTGCAGGAATTTTTTGGGACCTGAATCGTTAATCTAGCATGTCCAAGACATGTTCGATCGGATAATTGTCTGCGTAGCAGGCCAGTTAATTCAATGTTATTCAGACGTTAAAAACAAAAAATGGAGACATCACCGTGAGAGCGCGAGTTGTCTTGCATTAGCGCAAGAGTTTTGTCCTATATGGAGGTCGAAAGATACGACATACTGTCTTGTTTTCAGCAATTCTGTCCGTGTCCGTAAGCATATCCCACTCCAGACCATAACTGATCTTGCACTATACGAAACAGTGAGAGTAAAATTGAACTGTTCATGTTGCTCTCGTCAGCGATATAATAGTTCTCGGCCATCGTTTCAATTAACGCTATCCTCTGGGAATAGAAGATGTGCTCACTGAGCATTATTCCAATTTTGATGTCCTCTAGCGAAGCCTAGTCTGCTCACTCGCAGTTCTGGAGCTTTTTCTATGTATAGTTCTTTAACTCAAACCAGCTTCTTTGTGCCTTGTTCTAATGGGACAATGCTTGTTCTTGTTCCACGCACTTCCTCATGTTTTTTGCGACACTGTTTGATCTCTGTCTGTTTAGCATTGATTGTAGCACTATGAATGTGTCATGTCTAGTGTTGGTTAATTGTTTTCTTCCCTGGCCTTGTGTCATCGCATATTCTCCCATTTGCCTTCAGCGCCTTATATTACGATAGATCGTAGATTATTGTACAGGGTGGCCCAACGAAAACTTTCCACCAGGGTTTTCAGGCCTATGAAGGAGGAGAAGACGCGAAAACGCTCGGACCCGTTAATTTTCATTCCAAGGGGGACATAATTTTTTATGTAATTATTGCCTTGCATTGTGAATTCGAACATTTTGCAACATTTGTGGAGTTATAAGATTACACTCATTTACAATACGTTGCCGCAAGTCTTCAAGCGAATCCGGTTGTGTAGCATATTTTGGACAAATGACCCCATAAAAAAAATGCAGCGGGGACAAATCCGGGGAACCTGCAGGCCATTCTGTAGGTTCCCTTCTCCCTGTCATCATGTTCTATTATTTCTGTTAAAGCTGGGTCAATGGCGTCTTCCAACAAATTCAAATAGACCTGTCCGTTCAAGTTTCCAGGTAAAAAGAATGAACCGACAATATGATCTCCGAAAATTCCTATCCAAACGTTTAGCCTGTGTGGATCTTGCGTGTGAACTTTATGAAAAAGCATTGGATTGATTGACGACCAACATCGGCAATTATGGCGGTTGACCTCACCGTTCAAGAAGAAAGAATACTCATCAGAGTATTCATTTCAACAATTCGTTGACTAATGATCTCACAAAATTCTAAACGTCTATCGAAATCATTTCGTTTAATTCCTGAACTAATTTAATTTTATAAGGATGGAATTTATGTGCTTTTAATATTCTTTGGATGCTTGTATGCCGAAAAGCTGATGCATTTGACAATTTTCTAGTGCTGGTAGCAGATTGCAACTGCTTCTGTTCTTATTGCTGGATGATGAACAATCCTCTTTTTATTTCTTACACTTCCAGTCTCTTGAAATTTGGCAACCAGGTCTCTCAAGTAAGAATGGGATACGTTCCTATCAGAATATTGTTCATTAAACCAATTTGCGGCCCGTCTAGCACAATCGTTATTTCGGAAATAGAGCTAAATAATGTCAACTCTTTCTTGAATACTGTAAAGTATTTTTAAATGATAGTGTGTACAACTACTAAACATCTAACTACTAAACTACAAAACATCAAAGTGCAGGTAGAAATAATTCATTAACATTTTCTAAATTTACATTTCGTATCAGTGTTGTTAAATTTCTAAGATAACATAAAAACCCTTTTTTCTCGAGAACAGACCATTCAATTCTAAAAAGTTAGGTAACATTGAAAAGGCCATTGTTTCTAACTAGCCCAATTTCTACTTTCAATATTCGCTTCTGCCTTCGCAATGTCAGTAGGAATCATTATGGGCGAATTCGAAAACTCACCAGATCATCTACCTGATTAATCTATTAGATTACTAGATGGCCATCACATAACCAGCTTAACCGGTAGATGACCCGGTGAATTTTGGAATTCGCCCTATGTCGCCCATTATGAATGTTTCAATTGACTTTGACAATCAACTTGATAAACAAACTAATATTAAGAAATGACGGCTACAGATAAAACGAAAATAGCAACAGAAACAAGAAACAAATTGTAAGAAAAGTTTCTAACACAGGGTGTCTCAAAGAAGGTAAAAAAATGTTTGACGACGCGAAAAGAAGTTGTCCAAAAACGATAATATCCAATCGTACTCTCGAAGAAGTAAGATTTTAAAGAAAAGAAAGAGTCATTCTAATTGAGTGATGGGCTCTCATGGGGATCAAACGGGGTAAATTTTATTCGTATCCCTAATGGTTTGTGTGTGTACATCATATTAACTTTGATGTCATCTTGAACTGTGTTGACCAATCGCAAATAATCACTTAGGAGCTCGGCGTATTTTCCTCATTTAGGCAATGTAGGAAATGTAGGAATGGATGCTATTATGTCAATTAAATCTGACGTGCTTGAATTATGTAGCCGTTTTTTAACATTTTGTTTTAACATCAATTGTAGTGACATCTACGGGACACTGCAGAAAGATCCATTGCATAACTATTCTTAATAAAAAAAACTTTCGCCTGTTCAAACGCTCTTTTTTGTTACCTACGTAGTAGGACTAATTTACTACTTAAGTACTATAATTTACTATTATCTTCCAGGTGGACGAAAATGGAAAAATCCACAGATTGAGGAGGGAATGTCCTGGTGAGCAGTGTGGTGCTGGTGTTTTCATGGCTGCCATGGAAGATCGCCACTACTGTGGAAAATGTGGATACACCCTTGTGTTCTCCAAACCGGAGGACAAATAAGAAACTATAGTAGTGTTGATTTATTATAGTTTCTTGTATTTTTATTTTTAACAAATACAATTATTTAGAAAATTTTGTTTTTCAGTTTATTATTGGGGGAAAAAGCAGTAAAAGTCATAATAACTATTTCAACATGCGTTTATTTGGTCGTTCGTTTATTTTTAAAGTAAAAGTACAAATTATAAGTGTCTTAGTAAAGTTTCGGTAAACATGCATATAAATTATTAATAAATATTAGTCGATTAAATATTTCTGGCACAATATAACATCGCTTTAAATAGAGAGCTGACGAGGCCCATGCCTCGCAATATAACTTAGTAAAGTAAATTCGATCTAAATCATTTGGTTTCATTAAATATAACTTTTTTTTAGTTGGTAACAATAAGTTAGTAATTCACTATCACTTGCCATATAACTACTTCGCTCTAGGGTTAAAGTAATCGGTTCTGGAGACTATCGATATGTTTGGTGTATAGTAATGTTTAAGAAGGAAGACGAAGCTTGTTGGCGCTGCGCTATTTAAATTTTCCGACACATTACTTCAGATGATAATTATATGTAAGAACTAAAGCATCTGCTCACAAACAATATGGGGATCAACAATTAGAAGTCTTAAATATGCCGACGATACAATCGTTATTGCCTGCCTGAACTCCACCAACTTGTGGATGTCATTGTTGAGTACAGCATGCTTTATGGACTGCATATAAATATCCCCAAAACGAAACATGATTTTCTCGAAGATTCAAACACAAGCTGCCCCAACATATACATGAGAAGATCGTTGGGCAGGTATCATCCTTTAGGTATCTAGGAGCACTAGTATGTGATAGTTTGCGATTCGACGAAAGAGATAGGTACTATCAAGAATCGAACAGGCCAGGAGGACGTTTATCGACATGAAAAACTTTTTTATTAGGCGTGACCTAGACTTGGGTCTTAGAATCCGAATGTTACGCTGCTACGTGTTCTCCATCCTCCTGTATTGCTGTGAAAGCTGGACCCTCAACTCCTCGCTAGAAAAACGCGTTGAAGCTTTCGCTATAGGAGAATATTACCCGTATCCTGGATCGAAAGAGTAAGAAACACAGAGGTTCTTAATAGAATTCAGAAAAACAAGGAACTGATGCGAATAATCAAAGAGCGCAAACTAAGGTATATTGGACATATAATGAGGTAATTCGGTTGATCATCGAAGAAAGAACTTGTCAGTTGAAAAAGAAAACTACTTGGTAAGAACCATATCCACTGCTGCAGATTGGGGTTATCTTTGTGATTCAAATCAATCAAAAAAAATCTTATTTGGATCGATTTGGGAGACAGCTGCCACAATGTCAAGACAATAGGCTTGGCGAAACCTGGCTGCAGAAATTTCTAACACGGCACAATGGGCAATTGACGAAAAGACTATCTCAATCAATAAAAGAAAGTAGAGCAGAAGTCTGCCCTGATAAGATAAAAAAGTATTTTGACAATTTGTCGACAAGTCTACAAAATGTGTCACCTGACGCAATTGTCAATTACGAAGAGACAAATTTTTGTAATGATCCTGGCCACGTAAAAGTGGTCTTTCGTAGGACATCTAAAATGGTAGAGAAAATAATGAATTTGTCAAAGGTAGCTACGTCCGTCATGTTTGCTTCTTCAGCTTCAGGAATAATGCTTCCAGTGTACATAGTCTATAAATCCGACCACTTATGGTCTATTTGGACATAAAATGGGCCAGACAGAGCCAGATATAATCGCACCCGTTCTGGATGGTTCGATGCAAATGTTTTTGAAGACTGGTTCAACAACGTAATTTTGCCACATTTTCAATCTTTGCCACCAGGCCCTAAAGTCCTTATAGCGGATAATTTGCAAGCCACATTTCTGCCAATGTTACTTCAAAATGCTCCATTAATAACATTCATTTTATACTAGCGACATGGACCACGACCTATATAAGGCGCTCGAAGGAAAGTATGGAAAATGCTTCGGAGACCAAAGGTTGTGCCAATAGAGACATTCGAACAGCATTTTAAAGAGCTTTACGATGGTGAAGATGCGCTGAATATAAACGAATACGAAACAGACATAAGTGGTACAGTCACTGACGAAGAAATAGAAGCAAAACTCAAAAAATTAAAAAACAGAAAATCACCAGGGCCGGACGGCGATCCCAACGAGCTTTTGAAATATGGAGGCCCCGAATTTGCAAGGAAACTATCGGAACTATTTAACAACATCTTGAACGAAACGGAAACACCAGATGAATGCCATAATAGCATCACTATACCGATATTTAAAAAAAGGACTAAAAACCTGCATACAAAACTATAGAGAAATAATCCTCTTAAATACAGCAATGAAACTATTCACGAGTATTCTCCAGTCCAGTAAGGACAAACTGGAAACGCAAATTCAGAATGAGGAAGAACAACAGGGCTTCACGAAGGGACGGTCAACAACAGACGCAGTATTCGTAATAAAACCAATGAAAGAAAAGACTATGGAGTACAATATGCCAGCGTATATTTGCTTCATTGACCTAACAAAGGCGTTTGACAGGGTTCTTTTGGGAGAAATTCTACATATATTGATAGCAAATAAGGCGCCGGTGAACATAACAAAGAGAATTCATAGCCTAAATAACAATAATGTAACAAAGGTTAAAGCAGGAGATCAATTCACGGAAAATATCCCAACACCAGGAGGAATTAGACAGGGTGAAAGCCTAAGTCCCTTTTTGTTTAATCTTCTCATGGATAAAATTATAAATAAAGTAACAGATCTTAAGCTCGGATACAGACTGGGCCACAAAAGAATTGGTATGGTGTGTTACGCCGATGATGCAGCAATTATTCCCGAATCAGAAAACGACCTGCAGAGACAACTCTTCCAGTACTTCCAAGTAAGCCACCAACTCAATATGAACATTTCTATCAACAAAACCAAATGTATGACAATCGCAAAAAATCCGCTCAGATGTAAGCTAGTGGTGGAAGACAATCCCATAGAACAGGTGATGCAATTCAGATATCTGGGCATAGACATATCAAACACTCACGACCCAATTAAAGTCCTGAGGAGATAGATTAACAAAGCATCCGCAATATCAGCACGCCTACGAAATATAGTCTGGTCAAGCCCGTACATGCGCAAAGATAACAAAATTCGAATCTACAAGACT
Organism: Taphrorychus bicolor; assembly: GCA_951812265.1. Taxonomy (NCBI): domain Eukaryota; kingdom Metazoa; phylum Arthropoda; class Insecta; order Coleoptera; family Curculionidae; genus Taphrorychus; species Taphrorychus bicolor. Next base: position 2,361,099 of record OX638300.1, read on the forward strand.
TGTATCAGACCGATCACGATGTACGGTACAGAAGTCCCTGAAGACACCAACAAGACGAAACACATGCTGAGCCGAAATGAAAAAACAATGGTGGGGGAAACAAAAAGAGACAGAGTAAGAAACACAGAGATCAGAGAACAATGAGGCATACAAGATATTGTGAGATGGGGAAGACAACGTTAAGAGGCAGTGGTACAACCATGTAAGACGGATGGATGAGAACAGACTTCCGAAAATAGTCCTAGAAAACAACCCGGCCGGCTTAAGACCTCTCAGGAAACGATGGAAGCAATCCACCTCGCAGGAAAAGATGCAGAGGCAGCTTCAGAATTAACAGATCGACAGATCTCCAAGAAGTAGAAGAAGAAGAAAAAGAAGAAGTTTTATACTGTTGCTGTTGCCCCCGAACAGTACGCACCTAACTCAGCCATTGGACGTCAGTGATGTTTTTCGAACAATTAAGACAGCCTGGAGGAAGGCGCTTCAGGAACGGAAAAGACCTAACAAAGGAAAGACGTATTTTCACCTTTATTAAAACAGGCGTTGAAACGATGTTCTTCAAACAATGAAAAGAACATTCAATCGGGTTTCGAAGCGACAGGTCTGCTCCCACAGAACAGAGACAATTTTTTAACCAGATTGCCAAAACAAGACCAAGAAAAACAAAGAGGGGCAGTGGCAATTGTAGAATCAGGGAAAGAATCTCGGTTTAAAGCAGCAAGCTCTGTCGGTAGAAAAAGTAGGCTCACTGTTGTACTTGTCACAAGCAGGAATGAGTATTTCCCAAGAAGACCTGGCGAAGGCGTCAACATCATCTTTATCCAGGCCGACTAAGATTACAAACAAAAAGAAAAGATCGAGCCAATTTTCCCCATCTTCTTCAGAAAGTGACATGGAACTCGGATATGGATCTAGAAAATTTTTCAGACTTAGAGCAGAGTTCGGACCTTGATGATCGAGTTGATGATGTGCAGAAAAGTGTATTATGTCATCTACACAGGTCTCTATCGTGGCAGATTAAAAAGCAGGAGATTACATTTTTGACTGAATGAAAACAGGAGAATGGACTAAAAAGAATACGTCGAAATGGATCTTTCTTATGCTCGTTTTTCAGATTGAGCGGGAAAGTTCCTGATGCCTTCGCATTTCCAACCGCAGAGGATGTAGGAAGCGTAGAATGTCAGGAAATTATAGAGAAATTCACGGACTTCGAATTCTTATGACGAGGGCACCTGAAATTTAAATTACGAAAGATTTTGAAAAAGGTTTAAAATTTAAAGGTTTTTTTCAAATAATTAGTTTTACTTAGTTTGTACCTTACGCGTTTTACTTGACTTACATCTACACATTTTTAATAATAATAATTCTGCAAGACCTCTTTTCTTAGGTAGGAAACTTAGCAGCATTTTAAATGCCATTACATACTTTTCTGTTGGATGGAATTACCTCTTCATGCAACAAAAATATTGAAATATTAGAGACATCACGCGGAATCATATACGTAAAGTTTTGATGGAGTATTTTTTTCCCTAGAACTGAAGTCATTACATCACGTCCTTTAAACACATTATGGCTAAATCGATTAGTAAAGTCATTTCACTAGTAATTTTGGCGTCTTTGTCTTTTTGATACCCATAATTGGCCTTTTCACGACAACATAATATGATTCGCACTTCTGGTTATAGGTATTTCCATTGTTACAAAACAGTGATGTGGAGCTCTTCAACTTGTTGTGACTGAAAGTGTTATCAAAGGACTACAGCTTCTGTGTGTGTCAAAACAACAAAAAAAAAACGTAGGGCAACCTATTACCTACACATGGGTGATAGTGGGTTAAAATTTGTTTCGTTGCACTTTGAGCACTTACGATATAGTAAACGCAATGGCTGTTTCGATAATATCTGGACATTACTGGATATGTATCGGTCTTAATACCATAAATTATTATTAAAGCTTTTAATTTCGGCTTCTTAAAGAGAAACTTTTCCTCGTAGAAGGAGTCGTCGATCTCGTAGTACTCGACGTAGTTGGCTTCATAAAGCCCATAGTTGGATTGGAACTTCTTGATTTTGATGTTCCACTGGTTATAGATGAGCTTCTTTTCACCGAAGGCTTACTCAGTCCTCCATTATCAGCCTGCAAAATCTTAAAGCTTTCAGTACTTGGAGAGTTGGTAATTTTATTTTTTGAATTGGTGATTGACGCATTTCTCTTTAAGTTAACTTTGTTACTATTTGCCATAGGGTTTCTTAAGCTTTTAGCGCCATTTTTCTCGGAGACTGAATTGGTTCTGGCTAGTAGCACATTTGATTTTAAAGGTGAGTCCGTACCATTGCTGTCAGCAGTATGATTTCTCGTTATTAGTGCTGAATTTATTTTGGTTGTCTTGCTAAACGGCGCTGGTTCTAAGCTGCTTATAGATAAAACTGTGGTCTTACTGGGCTTAACTGATATATCACTTATGGCAAATGGACTAGATGAGGTAAGTTTTTCTATTACAGTTCTATTATTCTCCTTGTCTTTGATTTTCATTGGGGTTCCACTACCTAACTTTAGTGAAAACTGACTAGATGAGCTTAATTTGTCAATCTCCTGGTTACTGGTTGGAGCTCTAGTGTTTTCCTCGTTTTCTACCTAAAATTATTTAAAAATATATTTACTAAGCAAAATGTTATTTTCGTCAGTATGCAATTCTCACCTTAATGCAAACTGGCGAGACAAAGTCTCCTAATAACGAATTATTAACAGAGCTTGAAGTAGACGACATGCTGTCAAGATCGTCGTCCTGATGGTCTGTAGAGTCTCTTCCTATTTTTAACGAATTCTTTGGTTGGCCTCGCCTAAAACATAGTTATTAACAAAATATATAATTCTGCAACATAGATATGCACAGGGTGGATCATCGAAACAGACGGATTTAGACATTGAAATTTAAAAATCGCTGGTACATTTTAATTTTATATCCGAGGGGAACACAAACGTGTATAAACGCTGCTTTCACGTCAACCCCCCAGCCGGGTTGAGGTGAGCCTCTAAAATCTTAAGAAGAAGATAGACTTGAGTATAGTACTGTTACGCTCGACCGTCGGTGCACAGAGATTCGGGCCGAAGCGGCAACGCCGAGCGCCGACCGCGACCCCGAGAACCCTTCTAGACTAAACGAGAACCGGGAACAGTCGCCTCCGTTCTCGAAAGTACGAGAGTGTGTTCAGGCCGGATATATAAACTAGCAAATCGTGCCAGATGGGATCGAATAGATAGTGGAGTGTAGTAGATAAGCGAAATAAGCGGACAAGCGAACAGTTAGAAGTGGGATAATTTTCGCCAAACTTGTGACTGTATGAACAAAGGAGTCATGCGCGCGTGGAATTTTGCGTGGTAAAGACAGTGCAAGAACATTGGTCTTTTTGCACGCATTTTTGCAACGCCGAGCGCCGACCGCGACCCTGAGAACTCATCTAGACTTAACGAGAACCGGGAACAGTCGCCTCCGTTCTCGAAAGTACGATAGTGGGTTCAGGCCGGGAATATAAACTATCGAATCGCGTGAGATGAGGTCGAATAAATGTGAAAAATATGCATTTATGTCGTTGTTTCTCCAGAGGTGCGAATTGTGTTTTAATCGTGTTGTAATAGTTAAAAGTAAATAAAATTTAATCAACTTTGATTTTTCAATTTTCAAGAAATTTTTAAAACTTTGATTACTGACCTAATAATATTCTTCAAGATATTTTTAATAAAAGTTTTTGATTTTAAAAGTTGGTTTAGTTGATGATGCTAAGCAACTTTTATTGATGATTTTCTGTTGTATCTCCCATAAGAATAAACTTTACTCTATTGAAAAGTTGTTTTCTGACAATTTGTAAAACATTTCTGATTTTTCAAAACCCATATAATGGCAGTAATATGGCCTTTGACCAAGCAGGGCTGAACCCCAAAAATATAAATTTTAAATTGGTCTTTTTTTTTGAACAGTCGTTTTTCTTATCCGGGGACACACTGTATTAATGTTAATATTTATACTTACGCTTGTCTTCTCGTACGCCTTGCAGGTGAGAATCTATTAAATTCCCCTAGAGTTTCCATTTCACTATCCCTTGCATTCGCTGTGTCTTTGTTCAAAATCCTCTTGCATGGGGTCGGCTTTACAGGCTCTCGTTTCTCCGTAGGAGTGGGCGAGATAAAGTTCTTTCTTGCCATCGGTGGAGTTTGCACATTGTCCTGGTCAATCTCAATTTTATTGTTGAGCGAGGGTTTATGGTAGTTATGGCCTAATTCACTTTCAGCTTTTAGTAAAAAGAACCGTGCAAAGTAATGTACCACAAAAGCATAAAAAGCCGTGACGTACCCAAAATTGTAGTTTTCTGCGGCGAATATTCTAAAACTTTTGGATCAGACGGTTTCCTGAGATATAATGTTAGTCTGTCAGTCTCGCTTTCTTTTCCCAAAGAACCAATAAGCTCTTTCCTGTCATTGGTTTCCAGAATAGGCTGCAAAATATCTCTCCTTATTTCAGGACTCTTGTAACTTTCTCTTCTATTACTGCTTCGTATTTCTTCAGTGCTATTGGCAACATTTAAAGTAGACTTGCGCCATGAAGATTTATCTTTAAGTTGCTGAGATTCCGCTGAAATTTTCTCAAGTTAAAAGAAAAACAAAATATTGACGTATCGAGGATACATACGTGAATGTAATTTTGCATGTTGACTAGTTTCTTGCTCCTGTAGCGAAATTTCCACTTTATCTCGAGATATACCTGAAGCTGATTCTTCCTCAGGAGCTGAACAAGAGCCCTTAACTTCCACGACAGGTGAAGGAGTTGTGGTTCTATCTCTCTCCAAGAGGAAATCAGCAGTTAAAAGTGCAGGACGTTTTTTCGGGCCTGAACCTTTCGCTTTTCTCGCCCAAGAGCGATCTAAAATAATTTCGGTTAATTTGAAACTGACGAAGTTAATATCGCCCCTTTACCAAGACTGCCCCAAGATTTTCTTTCTCGGTTGCCGCAGTCACTAGAGTTTCGAAGGAATTCCATGAGGTTGCCCTGATCGTCCAACATTCCTTTACTTCTTCTCCTACGCAAACTACCGTTTGGTGAAGACTCTACAACCAATTTTAACACAATAATTCTCAGTTTGCATATTTAAAAAAATTGCCTCACCCGGTGATTCTTTTTCGTTGTCTAGCCCATGACCGTTGAAAGAGCCCATTCTATGTCGCGGAAGTAACGGAGAACTCACCGTATAAAACTCATCTTCAGACGTAGCACTATCGTTAGCAGTCCTGAATCCCTAAAACCCAAAAAGTTCATCAAAAAAAAAAATCCTTTAAGTTTTGGTCTCTATCCCGTACCTTTCTTGACGATCCAACTCCTGAGTCACATATTTGCATCTCAATAAATGCGTCGTCTGAAGTGCTCAAATTTTCCACTGGAAATAAATTTTTATCATGACAGTATTTTCTAGGATATACTCTTAGATCCGGTTTTATAAAGTTGAGCTACTCTGCTCCGAGTATTAAATATAGTGAAAAAACTCACCTGACTATCTCTAGAAAAAGGTAACTCACGTTTATAAAACCGGCCATTCCATCAACTTTATGGGATGAGGAACAAGGTGATGATAATACTAAGTGAAATTTCTATCACAACATCCTACTAAACAGCATAAACCAAGCAGCAGAGGAGGCACTAGGCAAAAGAACAATCAACAAAACAAAACACAGAAATAAAAAAAACATGGTTCAAACCAGAGGTACTGGCTCGTGAAAAGAAAAAAGCCCACCTAACATACATAGCCAACAAGACCCCAAGAAACCACATCAAATACATCGAAACAAGGAACAGAGTAAACAACATTATAATGAAAATAAAGAGAGAGCATTGGGAGAACTTCAGCAGAGAAATGGAAAGTGGTTTCGATGGAACCCAAAAACGCCTATGGAAAATGCTCAGAACAACATAGATTGAAATAAACGAGGCAGTACAATTAAATAACATCTCAGCAGTCGAATGGACCATCTACTGGGCCTATATACGACCCAGGACGAACAGGAACAACGAAGGCCCAAGGAGCGGTGGAGGTTGAACCCAGACGAAACCATAGACATCGAGGATGTAGAACAATACAAGATGGCAGAAGTAATATCCGAGGTGAAGCACCTGAAAAACGGTCAATCTCTAGACCCCGACAACGTCCCTAACAAACTGCTAGAGAGAAGAGAGAGAGCAAGAGAAGCTCTGGCTCAACAGCTGGCCGAACTATTCAACAAAATATTGAAGGACGAAAAAATACCAGCAAGATGGAGACACAGCATCACAATCCCTATATTCAAAAAGGGAAAAACCTCAGATCCCGCGAACTACCGAGGAATATCGCTTCTAGATACGACCATGAAATTATTCAAACGTATGCTAATTGCTACAACAACGTATTCGCAGCTACACCACAATAAGCGAGGAGCAGCAAGGTTTTCGGAAGAACTGTTCAACAATTGACGCAGTGTTCCTTATCAGGCAGGTTAAAGAGAAGGCAATAGAGTATAACAAAAGATTTGACGAAAGCGTTCGACAGGATAAGGCTGGAGAGGACGTTAGGTACGAGCTTAACCACAGGGCAATACTCCCAAGCATCACGGAGATGGTCAGAGACCTCAACACAAACAACACCACATCAATACGATCAATATTAACAACAGAAAAAATAGAGCAAAGCACAGGAATACGACAAGGAGACAGCCTCAGCCCACTGCTGTTCAACATCATAATGGAGAGAATAATAGAGCAAGTGCGCAAGGTAGACAAGGGATACAAGATGGGAAACCAACAACTTAAGACAATATGTTGCGCAGACGATGTAGCACTATTTGCGGACGCGGAAGACGGGCTGCAATGGCTCTTACAGGCATTTAAGAATGCAGCAAATGCCTGTAAGTTCGCAGATGCAAACTACAACTAAACAACAGAACAATAGATCAGACTTCTGAATTCAAGTATCTAGGAACAACAATATCATTATATGGTGAACTCAAGACACGATCTGACAAAGCAGAGACAAAAAGGATGGTACGAACCAGCGAAATGAGAATAGTAAGAATGATCACAGGGAACACACTTTGGGACCAAAGAAGGAGTAGCGAAATTAGGGAAGAGTGCGGGCTAGAGGACGTAGTTAGGTGCACCGTGCTAGAAGACGCTTCTGGAACGAACACATATCCAGGATGGAAAACCAAAGACTGGCAAAAATCGCCAGAAATAGAAAACCAGCAGACTACCAGGACGGCCTCCCAAGAGGTGGAAGACTCTGGAATGGTCAATAGGATATTCCTTTTGGGGATCAGTTTTGAGTGATAGGTAACAATTGACATTTGACTGGTGGAATGGGCTGAGATGAGATCTGATTAGTCAAGAGCTATGACATATTAGCTCTTGCCTCACTAGGTAGGTTTATAAATTCGTCTACGCCTTAAGGGTGATGGTAGCATTTGATTATTGAAAAACTCCTTTAGTTATCAAATTTTGATATGGCTTTCTGAAACATGAACAATAGATTTCCTTATGGAAAATGTACCGGGAAAATGATTGAAATCACACTCGAACTGTCCTGGCATACCTACTATTTTGACTTAGACTCGAAGGGTTAAATTGTGAGGAAGGTTTTGTGAGAAAATAAAGATCATAATTAACGCACTATTTGAACCACAGAGAAGAAAAATCATTTTGTACATGCAACTGAAGATAGTGAAGAAGGAAGAAGCTGGTGACAAATCAATATAAGTGGACCACCCTGCAGAGCGTTTTTGATCGATGGCTCTAGAGACCTCCGTGGAGTACCTGCTCCCATAACTTGTTTTTTCAATAAAAAGGGGAGGAGTTTTCATAGCGCGCTAGAGCCTCAACCAAAAAACGTGACTACGTGGTCAATTACTACGTTTACACAGCGCTGACCAAATTGAAACCATGGACCAAATTGAGTATCTAATAAATTTGGTACATACCCAGATAACACTGAATATTCTACACCATTTTCATATGTAGTTTAGAAAGTATCATTTGTATTTTAGAAAACATCACTTGGATTTCAGATATATCACTTGTATTCCAGAAATCATCACTTGTATTTCAGAATAGTCAGTTGAATTTTAGAAAGTATCATTTGAAATTTAGAAGCGTCACATGTATTTCAGAAATCATCAGTTGGAATTTAGATTAGTCATTTGAATTTCAGAAAAGTTCAGATGTATTTCAGAATTCGTCATTTAAGTTTCAGAAAATGAATGAATTATATAGTATCTTCAGAATCGGATTGAAAAAGCATGCGATGCAGCTACAAAATAGTTTCCTTTTTTTATATTCTATAAATTATACATGATATAGACATAAAATTTAACAATGACAATAATTTACTCTTGGCAAAGATAAAATTTAGTCCAATTGGTATATCTTCCATTACTAAGACGGCAGCATTAAGAGAAATGCTAAGTTGTGCGAATAAAGCCCAATTTTTTAGAAAATATATTGTGTTGAAGTGGTTTTTGAGTCCTCACTTTTGCACTGTACTTTCTTTTTTGAAGAACTCCACACAAATGCAAAAAACAAACTTTGTTTCCAACGCAATTTTCTGATTTTCAAGTGATATCTTCTAAACTACAAGTAACGCCTTCTGAAATACAAGTGATATATTCTAAAACCTAAATGATTGTTCTCAAATTCAAGTCTAGTTTTCTGAAATACAAGTGACTATTCTGAAATACAACTGACGATTTCTAAAATCAAAATCAGTATTCTGAAATACAAGTGATATATTCTGAAATCCAAGTGACAGTTCTAAAATACAAATGATACTTTCTAAACTACATGTGAATATGGTGTAGTAATGGAAGAACGGTGAGATGTTGTACAGAGGAGGAGCAGGCGGCATCCACCAGCGTATTAGATCTGATACTGCATGGCAGATGGATCTCAGTTCGAGAAGCAGCCCATATTGCTCTGTACCTCGCAGGTTATCGGAACCAGAACGAAGGGTAAAGAGTAGGTGATCACCAATTTGCCGATCAACCCATCTGCAAACTAGTTTTGAGATCTACCCCTCATCAGTACAGCTTTGGCTGGACGACAAATTGGAGACCACTACTATAATTGCAAAATTTACCTCGAAATTTGCAGTTTTTTAAGAAACCCAAATAGGAATTAATGACAAAATCGTTTAAAAATGACTCAAAAGCGTTTAAAAATGCGAAATTCGATGTTTTTGGAGTATCTAACCCAACTTTAAGTACTAAGTTGCTAAGGAGTATCTAATTCAACTTTAAGACAATATCAAGCAAAACCTGAAAGCAAAACTGACTCAAATCTTCTAATTGGTTGCTTTTGGTAAAATTACATTTTTGCACTAAAATAAATGAAATTGTAGTCAAAACGTAAGCACAAACTCGGTATTTTGCGTCTAAAATTGCAAAATTTGCCTCGAAATTTGCAGTTTCTTTAAGAAACCCAAATAAGAATTAATGACAAAAAACGTTTAAAAATGACTCAAAGCGTTTACAAATGCAAATTTTGACGTTTTTGGAGTATGTAACTCAATTTTAAAATAAATATCAAGCAAAACCTGAGGGCAAAACTGACTCAAATCTTCTAATTGGTTATTTTTTGTAAAATTACATTTTTGCATTAACACTAGGGGGACACACGGGGACACACTAGGTAGACCCCGAAATTCACCGAAACATTGTGTGAGATCATCAGAGCGTTACCTCCCAAGACGCGTTTCGCTCCCACTAGAGCTCGTCAGTTGGGTTCACTCTGATTATTTCTCACCTCAAACTATCGAAAATTTAAGTCAAATGTTCACCCGGCGATGGCAGGCTAGTCCTACTGGCGACACAAAATGTCGACCTAGCGAAACAGATGGCGCCAGTAGAACTAGACTGCCATCGTCGGATGGACATTTGGCTTTAAATTTTCGATAGTTTTGAGGTGCGGGTGCGAGATCATCAGAGTGCACCCAACTGACGAGCTGCAGGCTCCAGTGGGAGCGAAACGCCTCCTGGGAGGTAACGCTCTGATGATCTCACACAACTTTTCGGTTTTTTTTTTCACTGGTGTTATGAAAGATTACTCTTTTTTAACAGATAGGCCTATATGCATCGAACACAGCTAGATGTGCTGTGTCTCCTGAAATTATTGTAAAAAGGGAAGAAATTCCAATAGTGATTACGGAAACTGTAAAAGTTAAAAAACGTGAGGTTTTAAAGAATTTTTACTGCAAATTTTCGAAGAAGTCGTACATGTTCATGGCGTTCCCAAGAAGAAATTTGAAATGAAACGAACAATTTAGAAGAAAAGGAAGGATGGTAAATGGGACTAATTTCACTCTTATTATGTTTGGTACTTATTATTGGAATGAAACGATTTTAATCCGATCAAACACAGACCAAAATATGCCAATTTTTTTTTCGAAATTGGCCAAGGGGGGGGGGAGGAGGGGTATTCCCTCTTTTCTCCAATTTCCAACTTTGACGACCGCCTGTAACTTTAAAATGAGTGGACTGTCTACTACTTGGACTAAATCCAAAGGGTTTTTTTGTTATTTTTGATGTGTTCTTTTACCTTCCATCAAAAAAAGTCCTGTAGTTTCACTAGTTCGGGCGATAGACTCTTTCGGTGGTCGATTTTTAGGTACTTTTAGAATGTGCTTTGGAGGCATTTAGAAAAATCCACTTATGGGACTACTTTCACTCACTCTTACTGTAGAAAGACATCTTCACAGCCCACTTCACAGACTTCTTTCACATCCCACTAAAGAAGGTCCCGTAGGTTTATAGTTTATGAGATAGACCCCTTCAGTAGTCGATTTCTAGAATGTGCTTTGGAGGCATTTAGGAAAAATTCGACCTATGAGACTAATTTCTTTTCTAATTCTTTGCTCCTCAATATAGAATCGATAGAACCCTACTGTTACACTTGTGTTGTCATAAATGTTATTAAAATAATATGTATTTTCAACTGTGATTTATGTTCTTCAAGTATTTTGCGTCTCCTTAAATATAGATATAGGTGAAAAGACAAAATAATACATTAATCCAAAATAAAACTCAAGAAACTGACAACTCTTGACTATCAGATTGGTTGGTGCTGGTATTCAGGCATGATTGTGGATATAAACGCGTTTAGATTTAAAATTCGCAGGCTCTTTTGCAGTTTGTAATCATATGTGTCAAAAGTAGACTAAGGGATTTGTAATTTACACACATTATAGATGACTGTGACGGCTTTCACGGCCGGTCAAAATACAATCTAATCTTGATGACATAATGGAGAGAATAATAGAGCAAGTGCGCAAGGTAGACAAGGGATACAAGATGGGAAACCAACAACTTAAGACAATATGTTGCGCAGACGATGTAGCGCTATTCGCGGACGCGGAAGACGGGCTGCAATGGCTCTTACAGGCATTTAAGAAAGCAGCAAATGCCTGTAAGTTCGCAGATGCAAACTACAACTAAACAACAGAACAATAGATCAGACTTCTGAATTCAAGTATCTAGGAACAACAATATCACTACATGGTGAACTCAAGACACGATCTGACAAAGCGGAGACAAAAAGGATGGTACGAACCAGCGAAATGAGAATAGTAAGAATGATCACAGGGAACACACTTTGGGACCAAAGAAGGAGTAGCGAAATTAGGGAAGAGTGCGGGCTAGAGGACGTAGCTAGGTGCACCGTGCTAGAAGACGCTTCTGGAACGAACACATATCCAGGATGGAAAACCAAAGACTGGCAAAAATCGCTAGAAATAGAAAACCAGCAGACTACCAGGACGGCCTCCCAAGAGGTGGAAGACTCTGGAATGGTCAATAGGATATTCCTTTTGGGGATCAGTTCCGAGTGATATGTAACAATTGACATTGGACTGGTGGGATGGGCTGAGATGAGATCTGATTAGTCAAGAGCTATGACATATTAGCTCTTGCCTCACCAGGTAGGTTTATAAATTCGTCTACGCCTTAAGGGTGATGGTAGCATTTGATTATTGAAAAACTCCTCTTAGTTATCAAATTTTGATATGGCTTTCTGAAATATGAACAATAGATTTCCTTATGGAAATGTACCGGGAAAATTATTGAAAAAACACTCGAACTGTCCTGGCATACCTACTATTTTGACTTAGACTCAAAGGGTTAAATTATGAGGAAGGTTTTGTGAGAAAATAAAGATCAGAATTAACGCACTATTTGAACCACAGAGAAGAAAAATCATTTTGTACATGCAACTGAAGATAGTGAAGAAGGAAGAAGCTGGTGACAAATCAATATAAGTGGACCACCCTGCAGAGCGTTTTTGATCGATGGCTCTAGAGACCTCCGTGGAGTACCTGCTCCCATAACTTGTTTTTTCAATAAAAAGGGGAGGAGTTTTCATAGCGCGCTAGAGCCTCAACCAAAAAACGTGACTACGTGGTCAATTACTACGTTTACACAGCGCTGACTAAATTGAAACCATGAACCAAATTGAGTATCTAATAAATTTGGTACATACCCAGATAACACTGAATATTCTACACCATTTTCACATGTAGTTTAGAAAGTATCACTTGTATTCCAGAAATCACCACTTGTATTTCAGAATAGTCAGTTGAATTTTAGAAAGTATCATTTGAAATTTAGAAGCGTCACATGTATTTCAGAAATCATCAGTTGGAATTTAGATTAGTCATTTGAAGTTCAGAAAAGTTCAGATGTATTTCAGAATTCGTCATTTAAGTTTCAGAAAATGAATGAATTATATAGTATCTTCAGAATCGGATTGAAAAAGCATGCGATGCAGCTACAAAACAGTTTCCTTTTTTTATATTCTATAAATTATACATGATATAGACATAAGCTCGTGAGGGGTTGCTAGTCCCCCATCGGGCGCCTCCCCAGGTGGCGGATAGGGGAAAGCCTCCCAGATATGGGTGGTACCGGGGAAATCAAATACCCGGGGCGGACCAAAACTAGCATGAAAGCAACGTCGGTACCCAGATTGGGCGGTTGCAAACGGCGTCTGATCCACAATGGGCGGCCGAAATCAAAGCCGAGGAATTGGCATGAAGGAAGGCAACGGGATACCAACTTCATTATTGATTTCCCAAGAGAACTACATGAATGATTTCATTCAATACAAAATTTTCCGGAGGCTTAAATAGTTCCCCGATCGGATCTCCGGGGGGAACGGTTTTGAATGATAAAACAAACCTAAGAAAACCTATTAAGATCGGAACTTGGAACACTCGAAGCTTGTTTGAAGCTGGCAAACTAGCAAACACTGTGCACGAGATGAAACGATTAGATTTGGATATTCTGGGCGTAGCTGAGACATGGTGGCCGGGTGCAGGGAGGTGCGACATGGAAGATGCAGCATTCCTTTACTCTGGAAATGAAGATCAAAATCACAGGAAAGGTGTAGGATTCGTAATAGCGAAACCACTATTAAAATCCATTGTAGAATTCGTTCCCTACTCCGACCGAGCTGCATTGTTAAAATTGAGAGCGAAACCGACCGACCTTAATGTTGTCCAAGTGTACGCACCAACAATGGACGCAACCGACCAAGACGTGGAACAGTTCTACGACGAAATAAAAGAACTACTCAAACTTACCCGAAAGCATGACGTCAATGTGATCATGGGCGATTTCAATGCCAAAATAGGAAAAGGTAGATTCGAGAACTTAGTCGGGCCATATGGGCTTGGAACAAGAAATGAGAGAGGCGACCGTCTATTAGAATTCTGTCAGGAAGAACACTTAACAATAACAAACACTTGGTTTCAGCTTCCCCCACGTCGTCTCTATACCTGGAAATCTCCAGCCGTTAATCCACAGAAACTGGTACGCAATCAGATCGACTATGTCCTCATCAACGATAGATTCAAGTCATCCGTCAAAAAAGCCTGCACATATCCCGGAGCGGATGTACCCTCTGACCACGTACTGTTGGTGGCAGTTGTAAAAACCACCTTAGCAAAGAAGATCAAAAAATTAAACACCAATAGAAAGGTAGCATTAGAAAAATTGCGGGATCCTATAACAAGAGACGAGGTTAGCAACGAAATCAACACACAGATACATGACATCAGTACAAAAATCGGAGATGATCTGACAATGTCTTGGGAAAAAATATCGGACATTGTGGCAGATGTAACCAGAACTAAGTTGGGATATAGGAATGGAGTTGGAAGACGAAAATGGATGAATGACGAAATATTGGTACTGATGGACGAACGTCCAAAATATAGAAACAAGGATGACATCAAATACAAGAACATACAGAAAATAATTAGATCAAAAATAAGAATGGCAAAGAACGAATGGCTGAAGCAGGAATGTATTGAAATAGAAGAACTGCAAAAGAAAAACGATGGGTTTAACCTCCACAAAAAGCTCAAGGTGACTGCTGGAATGCACCGAGGGAAGAAATCTAGTATACTGGTCGATGAAACCAATCAAATAGTTACTGACATCAAAGAGAAAGTCAAAATTTGGGAAAAATATATCGAACAACTTTTTCACCAAGACAGACCCTCGGTTGGGAGTGAAAATAATAGGCAGTTGACGGGACCACCGATTTTAAAAGCGGAAGTAGAGAAAGCAATTTGTAGCTCGAAGAACAACAAGGCCACCGGGCCCGATGAGATTCCGTCAGAGATTTTGAAAATTTTGGATGAAACAAGCATTGAAGCTCTACACAAGATATTTAACATCATCTATGAAACAGGACAATACCCACAACAATGGCTGAATTCCACCTTCGTACCCTTGCCCAAAAAAACCAACGCAAGAACATGCGAAAATCACCGACTCATCAGCTTGATGAGCCATGCCCTAAAAATATTTCTAAAAATAATCCACCAAAGAATTTATAAAAAGTGCGAAAGAGATATTAGTGATTCACAGTGTGGGTTCAGAGAGGGAATGGGCACAAGGGAGGCGATGGTGGCTACACAAGTGCTTATCCAGAACTGTTGTGACGTCAAAAAGGACATCTGCCTGTGCTTTGTGGACTACGAAAAAGCATTTGATCGAGTCGAACATCATAGACTAATGCAACTCCTGAGAAACCTTGATATAGATCAAAAGGATATAAGATGCATCGAAAATTTATATTGGAACCAGACTGCACAGATTAAATTGGATGACGAATTGTCTAACAACGTACAGATTCAGAAAGGAGTGCGACAGGGATGTGTTCTGTCCCCGCTACTGTTTAACCTGTACTCCGAGGCGGTTTTTCGTGAGGCTTTGGAAGAGAAAGAGATCGGTATTAAGGTTAACGGGATGTGGATCAACAACATCCGCTATGCCGACGACACAGTGCTGATCACTGATAATATGCAGGACTTACAACGACTAGTCAACATCGTAGGGGAACACAGTAGATCGGTGGGTCTCAATATAAACACCAAGAAAACAAAGTTTTTAGTGATCACAAAGGATATGAATGCCTTTGAAGACTCCGAGATAACGTTCAACACGATGCGCATAGAAAGGGTTAATAAATTTAAGTATTTGGGAGTATGGTTGTCTGAGGACTGGACATCTGACTTGGAAATTAAATGCCGCATTGAACAAGCGCGTGAAGCATTCTTTAAACTGAGAAGAGTGTTCACTTGCTCGGACTTCGATCTTGATTTGAGACTAAGATTCCTGAAGTGCTACGTCTGGTCGGTGCTTCTTTATGGGATGGAAGGTTGGACCCTCAAAGTAAACACCATCAACAAATTAGAAGCGTTCGAGATGTGGTTGTACCGCAGAATCCTCAAAATACCCTGGACAGCAAGAATAACAAATGAAGATGTGCTAGCATCTGTAAACAAAGAGCGAGAGTTGTTCACCACCATCAAAAAGAGGAAAACTGCATACCTAGGGCACGTCATGAGGAACGAAAAATATAAATACTTGCAATTGATAATTGAGGGTAAGATAGAGGGTCGCAGAGGAGTAGGAAGGAAAAAGATGTCTTGGCTACAGAATATTAGACATTGGACGGGAATGCACAACATACAGACACTGATTCACACCGCTGGGAACAGGGATGAAATGAAGAATGTAGTCGCAAACATCCGTTAACGGATAGCATGAGAAGAAGATAGACATAAAATTTAACAATGACAATAATTTACCCTTGGCAAAGATAAAATTTAGTCCAACTGGTATATCTTCCATTACTAAGACGGCAGCATTAAGAGAAATGCTAAGTTGTGCGAATAAAGCCTAATTTTTTCGAAAATATATTGTGTTGAAGTGGTTTTTGAGTCCTCACTTTTGCACTGTACTTTCTTTTTTGAAGAACTCCACACATATGCAAAAAACAAACTTTGTTTCCAAAGCAATTTTCTGATTTTCAAGTGATATCTTCTAAACTACAAGTAACGCCTTCTGAAATACAAGTGATATATTCTAAAACCTAAATGATTGTTCTCAAATTCAAGTCTAGTTTTCTGAAATACAAGTGACTATTCTGAAATACAACTGACGATTTCTAAAATCAAAATCACTATTCTGAAATACAAGTGATATATTCTGAAATCCAAGTGACAGTTCTAAAATACAAATGATACTTTCTAAACTACATGTGAAAATGGTGTAGTAATGGAAGAACGGTGAGATGTTGTACAGAGGAGGAGCAGGCGGCATCCACCAGCGTATTAGATCTGATACTGCATGGCAGATGGATCTCAGTTCGAGAAGCAGCCCATATTGCTCTGTACCTCGCAGGTTATCGGAACCAGAACGAAGGGTAAATAGTAGGTAATCACCAATTTGCCGATCAACCCATCTGCAAACTAGTTTTGAGATCTACCCCTCATCAGTACAGCTTTGGCTGGACGACAAATTGGAGACCACTACTATAATTGCAAAATTTACCTCGAAATTTGCAGTTTTTTAAGAAACCCAAATAGGAATTAATGACAAAATCGTTTAAAAATGACTCAAAAGCGTTTAAAAATGCGAAATTCGATGTTTTTGGAGTATCTAACCCAACTTTAAGACAAAATCAAGCAAAACCTGAGGGCAAAACTGACTGAAATTTTCTAATTGGTTGCTTTTGGTAAAATTACATTTTTCCACTAGAATAAATGAAATTGTAGTCAAAACGCAAGCACAAACTCGGTATTTTGCGTCTAAAATTGCAAATTTCCCTCCAAATTTGCAGAAACCCAACTAAGAATCAATGAAAAAAGCGTTTAAGAATGACTCAAAGCGTTTAAAAATGCGAATTTCGATGTTTGTGGAGTATCTAATTCAACTTTAAGACAAAATCAAGCAAAACCTGAGGGCAAAACTGACTCAAATCTTCTAATTGGTTGTTTTTCGTAAAATTACATTTTTGCATTAAAATAAATGAAATTGTGCTCAAAACGCAACTACAACCTCGGTATTTTGCGACTAAAATTGCAAATTTGCCTCGGAATTTGCAGTTTTTTTAAGAAACCCAGCTAAGAATCAATGAAAAAAACGTTTAAAAATGACTCAAAACGTTTTGAAAATGCGAATTGCGATGTTTTTGGAGTATCTAACTCAACTTTAAGACAATATCAAGCAAAACCTGAGAGCAAAACTGGCTCAAATCTTCTACTTGGTTGCTTTTGGTAAAATTACATTTTTACACTAAAATAAATGAAATTGTAGTCAAAACGCATGCACAAACTCGGTATTTTGAGTCTATAATTGCAAAATTTGCCTCGAAATTTGCAGTTTTTTTTTTAGAAACCCAAATAAGAATTAATGACAAAATCGTTTAAAAATTACTCGAAGCGTTTAAAAATGCGAATTTCGATATTTTTGGAGTATCTAATTCAACTTTAAGACAATATGAAGCAAAACCTGAAAGCAAAACTGACTCAAATCTTCTAATTGGTTGCTTTTGGTAAAATTACATTTTTGCACTAAAATAAATGAAATTGTAGTCAAAACGCAAGCACAAACTCGGTATTTTGCGTCTAAAATTGCAAAATTTGCCTCGAGATTTGCAGTTTCTTTAAGAAACCCAAATAAGAATTAATGACAAAATCGTTTAAAAATGACTCAAAGCGTTTACAAATGCGAATTTTGACGTTTTTGGAGTATCTAACTCAATTTTAAAATAAATATCAAGCAAAACCTGAGGGCAAAACTGACTCAAATCTTCTTATTGGTTATTTTTTGTAAAATTACATTTTTGCATTAACACTAGGGGGACACACGGGGACACACTAGGTAGACCCCGAAATTCACCAAAACATTGTGTCAGATCATCAGAGCGTTACCTCTCAAGACGCGTTTCGCTCCCACTAGAGCTCGTCAGTTGGGTTCACTCTGATGATTTCTCACCTCAAACTATCGAAAATTTAAAGTCAAATGTTCACCCGGCGATGGCAGGCTAGTCCTACTGGCGACACAAAATGTCGACCTAGCGAAACAGATGGCGCCAGTAGAACTAGACTGCCATCGTCGGATGGACATTTGGCTTTAAATTTTCGATAGTTTTGAGGTGCGAGATCATCAGAGTGAACCCAACTGACGAGCTGCAGGCTCCAGTGGGAGCGAAACGCCTCCTGGGAGGTAACGCTCTGATGATCTCACACAACTTTTCGGTTTTTTTTTTCACTGGTGTTATGAAAGATTACTCTTTTTTAACAGATAGGCCTATATGCATCGAACACAGCTAGATGTGCTGTGTCTCCTGAAATTATTGTAAAAAGGGAAGAAATTCCAATAGTGATTACGGAAACTGTAAAAGTTAAAAAACGTGAGGTTTTAAAGAATTTTTACTGCAAATTTTCGAAGAAGTCGTACATGTTCATGGCGTTCCCAAGAAGAAATTTGAAATGAAACGAACAATTTTGAAGAAAAGGAAGGATGGTAAATGGGACTAATTTCACTCTTATAATGTTTGGTACTTATTATTGGAATGAAACGATTTTAATCCGATCAAACACAGACAAAAATATGCCAATTTTTTTTTCGAAATTGGCCAAGGGGGTGGGGGGAGGAGGGGTATTCCTTCTTTTCTCCAATTTCCAACTTTCACGACCGCCTGTAGCTTTAAGATGAGTGGACTGTCTACTACTTGGACTAAATCCAAAGGGTTTTTTTGTTATTTTTGATGTGTTCTTTTACCTTCCATCAAAGAAAGTCCTGTAGTTTCAATAGTTAGGGCGATAGACTCTTTCGGTGGTCGATTTTTAGGTAATTTTAGAATGTGCTTTGGAGGCATTTAGAAAAATCCACTTATGGGACTACTTTCACTCACTCTTATTGTAGAAAGTCATCTTCACAGCCCACTTCACAGACTTCTTTCACATCCCACTAAAGAAGGTCCCGTAGGTTTAATAGTTTATGAGATAGACCCCTTCGGTAGTCGATTTCTAGAATGTGCTTTGGAGGCATTTAGGAAAAAATCGACCTATGAGACTAATTTCTTTTCTAATTCTTTGCTCCTCAATATAGAATCGATAGAACCCTACTGTTACACTTGTGTTGTCATAAATGTTATTAAAATAATATGTATTTTCAACTGTGATTTATGTTCTTCAAGTATTTTGCATCTCCTTAAATATAGATATAGGTGACAAGACAAAATAATACATTAATCCAAAATAAAACTCAAGAAACTGACAACTCTTGACTATCAGATTGGTTGGTGCTGGTATTCAGGCATGATTGTGGATATAAACGCGTTTAGATTTAAAATTCGCAGGCTCTTTTGCAGTTTGTAATCATATGTGTCAAAAGTAGACTAAGGGATTTGTAATTTTACACACATTATAGATGACTGTGAAGGCTTTCACGGCCGGTCAAAATACAATCTAATCTTTGAAGCTGTGGTTCAATGTAATTTCTTCCTGACGTTTCGTCCACAGCTGTGACAGACTTTATCTAAGGCGATGAGGCAATGGGCGAAGTGATCTCCCGTGCTTCCCGACGTCGACTGATTCGACTGGTGACCTCCTTGATGAGCTCCGTAGTAACCCCACCCCGGTCACTCCACTACAACGTCTCGTCGGGGAAATAAATACCACGGCGCTCACCACAGTCCCACAGTCGAATCAGTCAAGGTCGGGAAGAAAGGGAGATCACTTCGCCCATTGCCTCATTGCTTTTGATAATGTCTGTCGCAGATGTAGACGAAACGTCAGGAAGAAACTCCATTGAACAATGGCTTCAAAACCCCGAAAACACTTTATATTGTATATACATTATCTTTCTTTGGACGAGCTTGAACGATCAACTGATCATATTTCGATCGCGACCAGATTCTAAAATACAAACAAGATCCTCAAACAGAGAACAAATGTCGAAAGAACGCAGGTTTAATATTTGTATATACCTACTTTGTCTTCTTTTAGCTGCTAATAGTTCCTCTCTTTGTCTTTTTCTGGCATTGGCCTGCTCTTCCTGATACCGCCGCCTTTCATTTTCCAGAATAGCCTGTTTAAATTTACAGGTAAATGCGTGGAATATTCGGAAGCACTCCTCGATTTTAAAGGAGCTGAGGTCTTCGCAAAAGAAGTCCGCTAGCTGCTTCCTTACAGTATCTAACTTTGCCAGCTCGACTTGTAGATTCGCTACCTCATTTTCTGCTATCTGAAACGAGTATTAAAGTCAAAACCTTATTAGCACATTCCAATTCAATTTAGTGAATAATTACGATCAAAAACTCGCTCATTTGGTCCCGGATTTCTTGTTCTGTTTCGGGTAACTTAATTTGTCTAGTCACTTTTTTGATCCTTTCCTCAAGAGCAGCAATTTCGTTCTTAAGTTGCTCAACAGTTGTTCTAAAAGTTACGTTTATTTAATAATTAATATAGTGAGCATCACTTTAACCGCGTTATTGTATATATTGAATCTTGGAACGTTTCGAGCAAGCAGATCGAGTGTGTTGCAGCGTACGGGGTGTTCATTAGAAAACATCATTTAGAAGGCAATACATTTACTCAGGTAAAAGGATGATGTAATCAAAGTAAATAAAGTTCTGTTACATCATCCTCTTCTTTGGACATTTCACGACCGTTTTTAAATGAACACCCTCCATTTTTTTTAAGACCCATTTTATTACCTCGCAAACCACCACAAATTTTACAGTTATTGAGGTAAATAGGTTCTGAAATATAATTGTTTTTCTATTCGCGTGTGGTAAAGGCTCTTTGCCCACTAGTGCGTAGAAAAGTTTTTACACGCACTAGTAGTGTGTTTTTAGTATATTGTGGAACTAATGTTGAAAATTGCACTTTTCACACGAGTGTGACAAGGCATAATGCAAGACGTGTGCAAAACAATCAGAAGCGTGTGCAATGTGGCCTTTGCACACGCCTCTAGATGGGAGCGTGCGCAAAGTGCACTTTGCACGCTGTTTGCAATATGCAATTTTCAACTGTAGTGCGACTTTGGAGAGATCTGAGGACATTTCGATGTCCGATCACAGGATAAGATTTGAAATCGCGTCAGACTGGACAGATACCGAGGACCACAGACTGGATAAAGTTCGATGTGCTTGCTTTAAATTCTAAAAAAAAAACACCTATTTGTAATTTTGCCATGTAGTCTTTAAGACTAGGGAGAAGACACCACGGCTGCCGTTATGAGCTTTCTTGTCCAGAAATTGTGATGTAACAGAAATTATAATTTGCCCTCAGTCATAATTTTGTAGCCCTAAGGAAGGCAATAAAACATTGCCGAAAGCTTAGTAGCTAAAGAGTTTCATTCTTCGATGCCCAGACCGATTACCCAAGAAACCTACTTCCCTGTAAATTTTCTGGTCGAGATACCCACTACATTATTCCAAAGAATAATAAAAATAATCCGTCAATTTGTTCTCCAATAACGCCGATTTGTAAAAACCACTAACGACATTTTCAAGAGTATTTTGTTTCTCTCTTGAAAAGTTCAAATGGTTTAATACCAAAAGCTGTTAAGACCGTCTGAGATATTGATGTTAGCTATCTGTATTGGCATCACTCAAGTTCCCTTTGCCCTTACAGAGGTTATTTTTATTACATATCGCTGTTATAAATTACCAGTATTAACAATAATGGTATCATATTTTAGCCATCTTGCATACTAGAAATATTACACCTCTTTTTAAATTCTTTGAATGAGGGGAACAATCCGCAGAAAATTTGTTAGCAATCGAGATATGAGTGTTGGATTAGGTACTCCTTATCCATAAATGAAAACGAAAAAAAAGTTTATTTGCAAAATGGCAAAACATCAAAATTTTACAATTTTTCCACCATTTTTTTTTTCACCCTGTATAGTAAAGATAACGACAGTTTTTAAAAAAAATAGTTGTTCGCTTTCTTAATTTAAACGAAATCGGGTTTCAGACCGTGCAAACTTTTTGTTGACCAGTTTAGTTAAAAACAGTTTTCATTTTACATTAATTTTGTATCAGTAAGATTTGCCATTCCATGAATTAGTTTTCTGGCATTTTAGCCATCCACTTATCAGCAAATTTTAGTAGGTATCGCTTTGAAAGATAATCAAATGGGCATTAAAACACGTGAACCGCGACAAAATCGATTTTCTCGTTTAAAAACTGCGGGACCCGGTTAGAGTAACGCTCAATTTAGTTCTAATTTATCTTTCCAAATTTGGAACTTACTTGGCTGCTTCCTCCAAAACTCCAACGTTCTCGGTGAAGGTCAACAATATATTTCCCCTTCTTTCGGCTTGCTAAAAAAGCAAAAACTCGTAATTTATCATAAAAATCGTGACATGTTATTAACTTACCAAAGCCACGAAGTGTATCAAATTCATGTTCGGCTTATTGGCTCGGATATCCATTATTTTCTGTAACGAGGACAATTTTACCCCAGCTGCGTTTCCTGCATAGCCGCCCTAAGAATGTATTTTTTAAATTAAAATGCTCGGCATAGTAGGATAAACTATTACAGCGTTCAAGAAATTTCCCGCAATGAGTATCATGTAGAGTACTTCCTGGAGAGCCTTGTTAGTCATAAGTTCTTGAGCCGCAATGATCATTGATCGCATACTCGGTTTAACATAGTTCATGTTGGATTCAAACTCCTCCTTCAGAAGCATACTTTCTATTCGTAATTTATAGCTGAAAGTTGAGAATGGTTTTAATTAAAAATCTAAGAGTAATTGGTAATGAAAACTTTTCGCGAAGCAAAATTGGAAAGAAAACTTTTTCTAAACTTTCCCTTACTTTGATAAATTTGTGAGCTGGATTAAAAACTTTTCTGCGTTTCCCAGCTTCGAAAGGTCCCCGTCGAAGGACTTCAGTATATCAAGCTCATCGACTTCGGGAAGTATTTTTAGGAGGCCTTTTAATTTCTCTATTCCTATTTTGTCGTGTTCCCCGTTCTTGATTAGTCTGACGATATCTTCATTAGAGCTACAAATTATAATATTAAAAAATGGATTTTTGCAGGAGTACCTACCTATTATATTACAATACGAGATTATTTGTGGTGGAAAATAAAATATGGCATTACTGTCGACGGGAATATTTACTAGTGTTTCGAGTGTTTATTGTCCGAACGCAAGTGAGGATATAAAGCCGCCTCCCAGCAGCGATTTTGGTTGTAGATTTTTGGTAATTTTTCCATTTCGACGCTTATAACTTTTAAACTGCTCTCTTGACGGGATTTTCGTTCCATGGGCGTAGATACAGAAATGAGTGGGCTTTCCAAAAATGTGGTCGGTTTTTCAGTACGTGCGGGGGGGGGGGGGGATTGACAAGTGGCGTGCCAAAGTAAAAAATGCGGTTTTTTAAGTACCCAAATTTACGACGTCTTTACCGTAACTCCGGGGCTATATGGGATATAGGGCTCCCCATGGATAGATTTTCTCATACATGTAGATGATAAATTTTGAAGTCTAATTCCGATAAGTTAAATAGGAAAATCTACAAAAAATTGCAAAGCTAGGACGGTTTTTTGTAATGGTCAACTTCTGGGCTTTCTAGACCCCTTTAGTTAGACGACTGGCCCAATAAGGATGGTACCAGGGCAAAGGGCATATCGTTGGCCACTTTTAATCCTATCCCGCCAAAGGTATCACTTTAATACAGAGTGGTCAAAAAAATGTCCAAAGACAATTAAGGAAAAGTCTCTAAAGTAGTAAGGTAGTTTTTTGCGATTTTTACGAAAACTATTGAGCGGTCCAGCTTCGGTGGTATATGGGCAACTAGAAGACGGGGAGAGAAAAAAAAATCAGTTATTAGTTTTGGTCTAGCTCTTATATCGGGTGAGCTACGAAAGTTTTTCTGTGCCGCAATTATTGCCAATTTTGGTGTACTTTTCTCACATTTCACCCTGTAGATTCGACATTTTCACAGCAAAAAATCTCAAATAATTCAGGGAGGTAGTACAAACATGGGCCCTTGATATTGCCAAAAATCAAGGGCCTAGCTTTGAATTTGAAATTTTGACAAATTTTTAAACTTTCAATTTCAAATTGCCACTTTGAGGTATGTTTGTCCGGAGACCGTGCATCTAATCGAATGGTTTTCTATCCCAGGGAATACCTTGGAATGTTTTCTTTTTGGGACTTAGGAACCACTTTTCGTTGAGACGTCGCGAAATGGTCTTAATTGAATTTCGAAGAAAAAGATGCAGATTTTTAAAATTTTGGCCGAAAATCCCGAATGGTTCCGAATCACGTCCACGATGGGGTGAATCGGAAGCATTCGGCGGCCGCGCCCTTCTGCAAATGACAGCTGAGATTTCCGAAATGTAAACATTAACTTTAAAGCCTCAGACTAAGGAAAATCGGCTGAAAAGCGAGGAAAACTGTCTGGCCCGGGAAAATTTGAACATTTCTAGGAAGATTATTGACAAAATGCCCGGTCCTCGAGGACGTTTTCACAAAGACTGGTCGATTTGAAAACTTCGTGTCGGAATTCATTTTTGGCTGATGACGTCGAAGCCCGACCACGCGGTTTTTGTTAAGACAGTAGCGGTTACAAATTCGGGCAAAAATGTATTTTTTCGATTTTTCGGCAGACATGGGCGTAGTTATTTTTTTTGCCATTTCTTCGGCTTTTCCATAAGAAATACATTGTGCAATGCTTTTTAAATGGGACAATATTGATTTCTTCATAAATAAAAGATGGAGGCGAAAAAAAAAATGACCGCCGTAGACAGGGTAATTAAAAAAATCGGGATATCTCTGAAACGAATAAAGTTAGAGAGCTGAAATTTGGTACCATGGTTCATTAGGGAATGGACTGCAAGTTGGCATGGGTCGAAACCTTATTTATGGTACCAACCCCATGGGTAACATTAGCGAAATTTTTTCATATAAGTTTTCAGCCTTTTGTACGTGTATTTCCCATAAGAAAAACGTTGGGCAATGCGTATTATAAGATATATAGATATAATAGCGAATAATAATATTTGCTTGGCATTCGCAAGTTTTATACCTTGTGCGGCGGACGTGTAGTTTGTCGAGCCTAAGATACCAGTTTCACCAAACAATCGAATGGAGTTTGCTATTTTAACCATCTTGAATAGAATTTTAAATGACTACCCTCTCTAAGTGAGAATAGGTAAGTTCTGTGTTCCGTAATGTACGCCTCAATGTTTACTGGTTACTTGGTACTGTCAGTAATTGTCAAATGTTAATTCTTGTAGTTGTTTATAATTTGTCTGTATATTTAATTTTATTAATTTTTTTAAAATTTTTTAAAATTTAAATTTTTTTTTTTATAGATGTAATAGATGTATATGATTTTACGTTCCATTATGTAACAAACATTATTTGCAATTTTATGTTGGGCCTAGGGATTTGATACTATTTAATTCATTGGGTTTTAGCCCTGATGAAGACTAAATAAACAGTCGAAACGTTTGCCATTTTCGAATAAAGGAGAGGTGCATTATTTGTCCTAATCCCGCTAACTTCACCAACTACTTACAACTTAAGGACGCTAATTACAACAATGAATTTTTAAAAATCCCAGATGGCCGCCTGAAACGTTTTGGTTTTAAGCCGATATCTCCGGAACGGTTTGAGCTAGAAAGCTGCTGTCTCTAAGGTCCAGAACCTTGCCGCGGGTACCAAAGATTCTATTTTGGAAACTTTTAATTTGACTTTATGTATATACTACTTTTGACTACTTTTGATTTAATAATTTGACACTTTTTTGCTACAACTTACTCACTGTTGCTAAAGGGCGCACAAACCAAATATATCCGACGTTTCGACTATACACTTACTATAGGGCATCATCAGGGTATTCTCTTTTATTACAAATACTGCTTCATAAATGTGCCACGCCCAAACAATTAGTTTTCCGTATATGATTGACAAAATTGCTTTAACGAAGCCCATTCTACTGGTACTAACTGTTCGATTTTATCGTTTCTAGGTTCCGAGATTTAACTGATTAAATTTATCATTGATAGGGGTAGAGTGACATTTGCCATTTTATAGCAAAGCCATTTATGACATTAGAACAACAGTGTCTCAATTAAGTGTGAGTCGTCTCAAATACTGCTCAAAACGTTAATTACCATTTTGCTTAATAGTTCATAACAGTCTTATATAGGAAGTAAAAACTGCTAAAATTAAAAAAAAATAC
This sequence comes from Taphrorychus bicolor, assembly GCA_951812265.1. NCBI lineage: Eukaryota > Metazoa > Arthropoda > Insecta > Coleoptera > Curculionidae > Taphrorychus > Taphrorychus bicolor. The sequence goes on from OX638300.1 coordinate 2,387,671, forward strand.
CTAATGTTTTTATTTGATCGAACATTACGTCAGCTAAATTAAAAACCTTGAACGACAAATTAAGCAGGTGTTTTGTAGTCGAGAATGCTCTATTTATTGGTGTTAATAGCATCGTTATACCATGTTTAGTTTTTGAATTATATAGATATGAATATTAAAATGTCGATAAAAAGTCGAAAAATTACGTTTTAGGCGCCATTTTGAAGGGGAAGGAAATTACTGAAAATTCTAAAAGTGCATTTTTTTTACATATTTTTGTCCCCTCTTTCATATGAGACTATTTTTGATAAAATATATGACAATCGATTTTGGCTGAAAATTTTCACGACCAACTCCCTTTGAAAATTTTGAAATGTTTACATTTTTCTGTTTATCTTGGAAACGGTAAGGTTTTTCGATATGCAGGTTAATATAATGTATGAAGAGGCCATTAAGGGCTATCAGATGCATGTATCAGAAAGAAGCTAGCTTTCACGCTTTTTGAGAAAAGTAAAAAAAAGTGAAAAAATTTTAACTTATTTTTGGGCCACCCGTGCTCAGTTACTGTTCTAGGCAGAGCTTAGAAAATGGGCTCTACATGTAGCTCTATTCTTTTTCTTCCTTAGCTCTTCTTATACATTTTCTAATAAATCTTCATCGAAACGAGATATTAGCTGTTAAAGGCAGCAATGCACGATTTTTATCTCAAAATTTAGTTTTTTGGGCCGATTTGAGAGCCCCGTATGTTTAACATAGAATTTTCTATATGTGTCATATAAATCTATAGTAATCGATTTTATTTGTTCATTCGAGGCGTTTTATAATGAATAGGACGTTTATATCTGTTTTAGATAGTACAGGGTGGCTCAAAAAATGATGCAGAAAGCTAATATATATTAATAATGCAGAAAAGGTCCATAAGCAGTGTGTATTTTACATAGAAAGGGTGGATTATTTAGTACGTAGGCAAGGCGGAATAAAATGTTAGATATAGGCGATGAAAGCTTTATTAAATCTTACCAATGAAAGCAATTTTATAAATATGCAAGGAGTCTGGTTTTGATATATATGAGTATTTACTGCGAAATAATTCCTTCGCCATTTTATCCACAAGTTGTTAAAAAAACACTAAAATTATTCTACTTTTTTGGCTCCTCGTATAGCTTTTGGGACAAATCCTCATTAAGACGCGGTATAAGCTGTTGAAGGCTGAAATTCACGATTTTTATCTAAAAATTTAGGTTTTTGGGCCAGTTGGGGAGAGTCTCATATGCTTAATATAGAAATATCGACTTTGCCCATTTAAATCAATAGTAATCGATCTTATACGTAGGTTTTAGTAGTCGTATGATAAATAGGGCATATATTTACGTTTTGAAAAGTATAGAGTGTCCCAAAAAAATGTTGTAACCCAGAATTTTTGGATTTTTTCCTGAAAATTGATATCAGTTAATTTATTGCGTAAGTTCCAGTAGTTTTATGATAAATAGAGCGTTGATTTCTGTTATAAATAGTGTACGGTGTCCCAAATAACGCTGCATCATTTAACTTTAGTTTTTTTGTTGACCAATATTTTTTTGTAGGTTTTATTCCCTTTTTATAAACAGATAGGAACAATCGAAGCTATAAAACTGAAATTTCAATTGTGGATTCGTTTCATAATCACAAACAATATATCCTAAATGGGAACCTTGATATGGGTACTCGTGGTACCATTTTATATCTTTTTATGAATTTTAGCACGTTTTTTACCATTTTTCAAAAGCTGTTATGTTTGCAAATATGAAGTAAAGTATTTCAAACGTTTCGACATTTCAGTTACTTTTAGGTATCTTCAGGTTCTTTGTTAATAACTTTGCGGCAGTTTGAGCTACATCAGAGGAACATTCGGATATTTCCTAAACTATGGGCGCAAAAAAAAAGAATTAAAGAACAACGCATTCCAATTATAAGCATACCATAAACAAACCAATTCAAAATTTCTGCTGACCAACTTGTTTATTTCGATGCTAGATAAACATCATAACCTTTTCATATGTACTTTGCGTCATTTCAATTGAACAGTATCAGGCTGACTGTTTTTTTAAATTGACAACGTTTCGACTTTTACTGAAGTTATTCTCAGGGATTCTTTAGTCTTGCAATTACACAGATATACATCAATCACAAACTAGTAGGTACACTATGGCACTACAAACAAATAGGCCGAAAAATGAATGAATCATTATGGCCAAGAATCGTTAACATTGAACAGAACTCAAACGCCACAGGAATACGAAAAAAGGTATATATTCCGAGCATTCCTGTACCGTACTGTAATAAATACATTAAGATACAATTTTCATAAGATGTTGGCGTACAAATCCAGGTAGTGGATGAGTGCTACAATGGCTTTATGGAACGTGTATCTTATACCATTTTTTCTATTGAGGTAGATAATAATGAATAAAAATAAATATAATTTATTATTTTGTCTAGTAATTTTTGTTCTTTAAAAATAAGTTGACAACGTGACAGTGACGTTGAATTTTGTTGAATATTATTTGACATTTTCTAATACCTCCGCTACGTAACGTCTAATTTTATCAATACCACCGCAGCATAGCAAAAATAACTATAGCGATGCATTTATAAGGCTGCAAACGTATTACTTTCAGAGTTTTATTATCGACTTTACAACGAACTAAATTAAAAAAACATATTTTGTCTCGTATTGTAATATACCAAATTACATTTATATATTTATGTTTAGTTTATTAGTATGTAAGATAAGTTACGGTGTTTACTTGTTTACTATTTTATGTAATGCTTAAGTTGGCAGCATTAAAATGTAAATTTATTAAATTAACTGATTTAGAGATTATCCATATAGCTATTTATGTACTGAAGGTCGAACTAGTCTGTGGATAGGTTTCATAGGTTTATGTTTCACCACCTAATGTTTTTTCATCAAGTATACATATAGCTATTAGCGTTAAAAAAAAGGTGTCTGTAGAGGGTGTTTTTTTTTAAGTGCGTGCAGTATTACTATCTCCGAAAAGTCGTTTTCAGGAAGATATTCATCTAGCCAGCCATGGAAATATCGGACTTGTAGTGCCAGCCTTTCTTTCAAAAATTTTTCAACTGAAATCTTAGGAAATTCGTATCTTCTATTGGTATCAATGACATTCCGTCAAAATTTAAGAAATAGCACGACGCTTATTTTCTATCCTTATTTTCTGTACGTCTTTTGAGAAAGAGGGCATATTATTACGTCCGTCGATTCCTTAGAAGTACCTTTGTAAATATTGTGAATGATGTAATTCTCAAATTTCTTTTTTTTCTTATTTAAATTTTTGTGAGTAATTTTCAAATAACTACACTGCCTATTATCATCAAACATTTATGGGACTGGTTTTATACTCAACAACTCGTATAGTGGAAAGCAGAAAGTGAAATAAACCTACGACCTACCACGAATTTGATCCCTTCGAGAATGAAGATGTTGTGATGAATTGTAAGCATGTGCTTGAGATGTCGCTGAAATGCCACTTGCAGACAATAATAAAACTAAAGAAAAAAGATATGCCCAGTGTCCAGTATTCAAGTCACCTCTTCAAGGTGCTATTGAATCATTTTACATTATAAAAGAGTAGTGCATAATGATCATTTGATCATCTCAAATGGATATGCCGAAAGGATGGACTAACCTGAACTAAAAATGTGTTAAGTGATTGTGTGGGATCAAATTTGAGAATGACCATTGTGATCTCATTTATACAGAGTGCTAATTATGTAAGCGTTACTTTCTCTGAAGCATGCATATAATGTATGTCAAAAAATCACCAAGTGTTTATATATTATCATATTGTTATTCATTTTTTTGATAATGTGATTCATAAGTGCTGGGCCTCAAAAGAGGCCTCTTGAAGTTTACATCCTGGGTTCTAACATTTGAATCGCCATACATTTTAATAGTGTTTTGTGTAATGCATTAGCACAAAGTCCCTTAGTGTGCCTTTGAAGTGGGTCTTCCATTCTTAGAAGAAAGCCAGAAATGGACTGGCCTCGACACATTTAAACTTTGATATTTTTATACAGTTAGCTTCTACTGCAAATTTTATTTATAATTGATCTTGAGATTTTAGCAGAAACCTTTAATTTATGTCATGCCTTGGTTCTTTCTCATTACACATTTCACTAAAACTTTCAAAACTGTGTATAAGTTATCTCGAAAGATTGTATCCAAATCACAAATTCTCAAGTGCATCTTTTGTGTCCAAGATCTGCCCTAGAACTTACAATGAGAAAAAATATTATACAAACAACTAGGTGACATTTTGACCTATCCTATTCACTTCCAAAATCATGTTATGGTAGACACTCTGTCATTACAGAGTTTACCTTCCATTGAAGGTAAAGTCCTAATATCGGATATACAATATTTATACTATATTGTAATCAATAAAAAGTACCAATGTGTGTGATGGTGTGTGTGTGTGTGTGTGTGTGTGTGTGTTATAATTTTTTAAATATCTTCCAGAATGTGACCAAGTTGGTTATGAAGAAATCTAAGTAGGATAGAACTATACTAAGAAAATAAAACAAAATTACATAACTAATATTAGGAAAAATTAAAAGAGTTATTAATTTAACACATAACTTTATTTAATTTAATTATAACTCTGATATACAAATCTAATTTTTCCTAAATCATTATACTTCTCTAACCTTATCATAAATATTAGAACTGAAGAAACTTGAGCTAACCTAACCTAAGCGTAAAAAGTGTAACCGAACTAACCTAACCAAGAAAACTAGAACTGAAATAATACAGGAATAAAACGAAAAACAAAATAAAAGGAAATTAAATAACTAATAAAAGGCAAATGTCAAAGGGTTATTAATTTAACAGATAACGTTTGTGAATGTGACTAATCAAATTGCGGAATCGAATCGTGAGTTCCTATACTTCTCTAATCTAATCAAAAAGAACTGAAGAAACCTGAACTAACCTAACCCACCTTTTTTAAATATTATGTTTCTAATAAAATTTGTTTTATAGATTGTACCTATTTCAATGTTACACATACATACAGTTCATACAAATTATTTTTTGTAGCTGGAGATTTTCATTTTGCTTATTCATTATTATTGTTACTAATTTGCTATTTTTACATCTTTTCTGTATCCTCTTGTTTTAATTTCCCAAAGTTGTGGGGTCTTTAGTCCTGCGAGACCCTTTTTTTTATTGTTAGTGTTTCCTAAATTCTTTTAAAATATCCTAAATTTTCTTCAAAATTATCCTAAAGATTTCCAGATTTTTATGAAATTATCTATGAAAATTATAGCGTTTTAATTTTTCTATTTAAATCTATTCCTTGTACTTAGATAGATCTTGAATTACTTATTCTTGTAATTCAATTTCTTTCATTTAAGACCATCTTTTTCTCTTTTTTCTTCGCGATCCTTAAGCGCTACGCACACGCAACATTTTCTTCTTGATTTAATTATTTTTATCAATTGATTTTCTTCTGCACTGACTTGTTGTTTCCTCGTATTTATTCTTAACACTGCATTAATTTTTTTCTTTTATCATATTATTATATCTTGTATTCCAGTTTCATTACACATATTTTCTTGGAATATTTTTCCTGAAAGGTAATTACTACGATTTTATGTTTCTTCTTTCCATTATTTCCTTTCCTGCAGTGTGTACCTCTTAAGTGACTCTAAAGAGTCACGACGCACTATTATTAATGCAAACTAGTGATTCTTTAAATCGTCAATCATTTCAAATTTTGAATTAAAGTTACGATTTATTTAAGACGTGCATCAACACGGTTTTTATTTTGTTACTCCAAATTATGCATCGTACGAAAAAAAAAACAAGGAGATATTTTTTTGTTTAACCCTGAACGAATAATTAAATAATAGATTTTGTTTTGCAAAAAAACCTCTTCTTTTTTGACATGCATTGACATGATTGACATGATGTAACGCGCGCCCCTGGTGGAGAGAAAAATTTGCTTTTATTGCAAACCATTCGAATTCTATAGCAGATTGTCAAATTTCATAGAGATGTCTCGGACAATTTTGAAAAAATTAACAGACTTTCATTACTAAGACTGTGAAGGCTTTCAGGGCCGGTCAAAAATGCAATCTAAAGTGTTTTCGGGGCTTTGAAGCTGTAGTCCAATGGGATTTCTTCACAGTCGAATCAGGCTAAGTCGGGAAGCGCGGGAGATCACTACGCCCATTGCCTCATCGCCTTAGATAGTGCCTGCCGCAGCTGTAGACGAAATCTCAGGAAGAAATTCAATTGGACCACGGCTTCAAAGCCCGGAAAACACTTTAGAATGTATTTAGACAGGTCGTGTCTTATAAATATAAATTTGTTGAATTTTCCAAAATTATCCGAGATATCTTTAGTAAATTTGACAATCTGCTATAGAATTCGAATGTTTTGAAAAAAAATAATTTTTTCTCTCCGCCAGTGGCGCGCGTACTTATACACTTATAAAACGCCTCTACAAATCAAGACTGATTCGACAACTGGAGATTCTCCAGTTGCCGAAACTTCTGAGTTCACTGGCATTTCTACTAGGATCCCTGAGTTCCGAAGAGATCTTGCATATATTGATAAAAAACTTTTATTTATCAATTTAGAACTAGCAACCATCTTGACACATGAACGGAAGATTGCAGCCCAAGCCGTCGCAACGAACTGACAAAGGAAGAAATTTGACGCACTAGCTGCCACCAACAATTACCGGATACATGAAACCTCACATCCGAAGAGAGCAGGGTTGTAGTCAATTTGACCGATAAACAACTGTCAACAGACGAGCTGAGCCTTCTGAACTAAGAAAGAAATTCTGTCATAACACCATCCAGGATTCCTGTGGAAGATATCATAGCAAATATGGAACAGATAAGGATGGAGACGTCACGAATTCTACAACGTGCAAAATCACCAAAAATCAATCTCACCTTTGCAGAAAAGAAAGCTCTGAAAGCCTCGAACGAAGATAAGGAAATTCTGATTTTACCAGCAGATAAAGGAACCGCAACAGAAGTAATGTCAACATCGGATTATGAAGGAAAAATCAGGACACTGTTAGATCCACCACCTACAAGACGCTAACACGTGATCCACCTACCCGGATTCTGAGGGCCCTCAACAATTTAATCAAGGACGTGGCTTCGGATAAATTACTGAGCTTAAAAAATCAGAAGCCTTGCCACCAAGAAAGTACGGTTTGCCAAAAATCCACCAAACCGAAGGGGCCACTGAGGCCCATCGTAAGCACCATAGGAAGCCCGACCTACGAAACCGCGAAACACTTCACAAAACTGCTGCAACCTAAAAGAGGAAATAATGAAATTTTTATAGCGCTATAAAGACTCCATTGACTTCGTCAAAAAACTGCATTCTTTGACTCTTTCTCCAGGGGAAATTCTTGTTAGCTGCAATTTTGTTTCGCTCTTCACGATGCTACCAATTAAGGAAGCCGTGGAACATATTAATCAGGAATTTCCATAAGACATTGCTAAGTTGTTCCAACACTACCGAACCACTACATAATTTCAATGGAAGGAATATTGGGACAGGAATAAGACAGTGTCATAAAGACTCTGTCTTTGAAAGCCAAGAAAATTTATAAGCCGGCTGAATTGGAACGGGAAATAAAGCATCTGGAAAGACCCTTTGGTTGGAATGGATACAGCAAGCACGAGTTCGATAAAGCCGTCCGTTCAAGAAATGTAGAGCGCAAGGAAGGAACAACGGGAGAAGATGAAGAAAAGCGTGGATGGACTAGTCTACCATACATCCACAAAGTAATGAACAGGATACTGAAAAAGCACAATGTTAAAACTGTCTCTAAACTCACTCGTACAATGCGACAGAGCTGGAGATCGGCTAAAGACCCCAGAGATCCCCTATGGACATCCGGAGTTTACCGAGTTCCATGCAGCTGCGGCTCGGTATAAATTGGCACCACAAAAAGCAATGTCAACACGAGGATTCCGAAATACAAGAGGAGTTGTAAACTGGGATAAACAGAAAACTCAGCAGTAGCAGAGAACGCTCTCTCTGAAGCCTTTTCAACGAAGTGGATATCTTATATAAACCACAGCGCTTTTATCCGAGACTAACGAGAGAGTCATTGAGATATTTAAACACGACAACAAATTCAAAAGGAAGGAAGAAATTACGTGGAACAGACTGGAAGCCAGTTCTACGACATATGGAAAAAAGGTTCAACTACGATCAAGGACGAGTTTAAAAACCATTTCAAACCTAAAAAGAGTGCAGGTTGGCAATTTTTCAAATGGTTTGCTTTGATCTTTTTTCTCCAATATCTCGCGAAAAACTGGAGTAAACGTAAGGTTTCGACTCACGTTTTAATGGAAAGTTTAATGTTGAGTCAACACAAAACCATTCTTCTAGAAAAAAATGCAACACCGCAAATAGGCATTAACTAAAACTACTGATGATTTTTGAAAAAAAGTTTCCACTACGATCAAGGGTGAGTTTAAAAACAATTTTAAACATGAAAAGAGTACCATTTGGCAAAGAAAATGGTTTGCATTGTCTTTTTTTTTCGATATCTCAGGAAAAACTGGAATAAACATAATGTTGCGACTCTTAAGGAAAATTTGAGCTCTACATGATAAGGTTGAGATAAAGACAACACAATTCACTAGAAGAAATGGCAACCCCCGCAAATGAGCATTAACAAAAAGTACTGATGACTATGGAAAAAAATCCACTACGATCAAAGGTGAGTTTAAAAACAATTTTAAACGTGGAAAGAGTTTATTTGGCAAAAACCGCATTTTCGCCAAATGGTTTGCCCCTATTTTTGCCGATATCTTAGGAAGAGATCTCTTTTTTGTTGCTAAATAAGTATGTACAACTATTTTTTTTTAAATAAAGAAAATACTACTATTAGAACTGAAATAAATATAAGGTTGTGACCCCTCGTTTTAGAGGAAAATTTGAGCTCTAAATGATAAAGTTTAGATAAAGGCAAAATAATTTTTTTAGAAAAATTGTAATTGATTTTTTTCTCCAATATCTCAGAAAGAACTAGAGTAAACACAAGATCCCTCATTTGGCAGCAAAATTGGAACTCTAAATGATAATGTTGAGATAAAGAGAAATAAATTCTTCTAGAAAAAATGGCATATGGGCATTAACAAAAACTATTGATGATTTATAGAAGAAAAGGTCCCACTATTGGCTCAAAATTTGGCAAAAAAGCACAATCTGGCAAAAACGAGATTTTTGCCGAAATGGTTTGCATTGATTTTGTTCTTAGGATTATATTACAGGAGAAACTAGAGTAAACGTTAAATTGCGGTTCCTCATTTTCAAGGAAAATTTGACCTCTAACTGATAAAGTTGACAAAATAATTTCTCTAGAAAAATGGCAACACTGCAAATTATGTTTTTCTCCATTATCTCTGGAAGAATTTGAGTAAAAATAAGGTTGTGACCCCTCGATTTAAGGAAAAATTTTAGCTGTATTCCAAGTGCGCCGAAACCCCGCGCCATCATTACCCCCATCCGATTCCCTCCACTGTAGCGCGACGGTGACGGCGGGGGAATAATTACCACTGAGCTCACCACAGTCGAATTTGATAATGTCTGCTGCAGCTGTAGACGAAACGTCAAAAAGAAATTCCATTGGACCACGGCTTCAAAGTCCGGAAAACACTTTAGATTGTAAATTTTCATTTGTATAATAAAATAAAACTTTATCTCCCTGTATTTTTTAAGGAAAATTTGTAAACCACAAATTGTAGACACGTTTATAGAGTAGACCTTTTTTTAGAAGTGACCAAAGAATTTAAGGTTTTATTTTCAAACATCTGTTAAGACTCGTCCTGTATTGAAAAGATTCCACTTTGATTTCTAGCCGTTCCTGTACAACATGGAACAGAGGTGTTTTATTAACTGTCAATCTACGTCATAATTTTTAAAATCAATAAACTGTCATTATATTGCGCTTTGCGTCCTATCAATAATTAGAAAGGTGTTGGATCGCAGGTGTAGGACAAATAGCCACTTCACTTTCTCGAAATCCCCCAACGTTTCGATCTTTATTTGTAGGTCTTCCTCAGGGCTTTTTCAGTCAGTGAAGAATGTCACCAAAGCTTATACAGACCGTCATGGCAGTACGTAAAACCAAAATTGTTAAAATCCAGACGGTGCACGTAAAAGACAAGCAACAAACACACGGGCCAACGAAACAAAACAGGCAAATAAAACCAGGAGTACAAAACGATTTCTTTCCCTGTTTTGTTTCGTTGGCCCGTGTGTTTGTTGCTTGTCTTTTACGTCCACCGTCTGGATTTTAACAATTTTGGTTTTATGTACTGCCATGACGGTCTGTATAAGCTTTGGTGACATTCTTCACTGACTGAAAAAGCCCTGAGGAAGACCTACAAATAAAAGTCGAAACGTTGGCGATTTCGAGAAAGTGAAGTGGCTATTTGTTCTACACCTGCAATCCAACACCTTTCTAAAATCAATAAACTTTTAAAGTACTTTGAAAAACCTCTGTCATTTTTTTTAGTCCAAAAAACCGAAAACCGCCGAACACGTCCCGAGATACCAACCTATCACTGACCCTATATATCCTTAAAAAAAACAACTTTTACTGGTCAGCCTCACAGCCTGATTCTAAAAGAAACGACCTTTCAAAATCTTTTCAAACTATAAAATTCTGCTAGCGCATTTCCGAGATACAGACCTTCAAATATGACGACAAAATTTGCTGTATCGATCTTTTCAGTAGGCAGTTTATTTTAAATTAAAATTTGGAATTTTCTGTCTACAACATGTTTTCTTTAAAACGATGCAAAGAATAGAAAATTTCCAACTTCAGACGTGTTTTTAAAAATGAATATTTTAATTAAAAAAAATGTACTTTTTTCCCCGTTTCCTCTTTTTTACATACTTCAAAGCTTCAGGGTCTTACTGTCATCATCAGAAAACACTGCTGCTGGGATTCATTAAAATTGAGAATTAGATTAGAATTGAATTCAGTAAAATTCAATGCATTATGTAAAAAAATTCACTCTTTAAGTTACATTTCAGTGTTTTTATAATTTTCGGGTAAATCAAATAAATATTTCCAAACATATGCAAATTCTTCTGTTAAATTTCGTTATCAAGACTTCTATAATTATTGTCAAATATTGCTTTTTATTGACCTTAGGCATTCTCAAACACTTCGTTAGTAATACAATAATTACTATAAAGCAGAGGTTAGCATTCAGTATTACTTTTAATCAATGTTAATATTTAATTTTGTAAGTCTTGTTAATCACGACGATACCACAAATAGTTGCCAAATTAATTACCTTCTGAATTGTTTTAAAAATATATTCACGTTTAGACTTCTTTTGCCATCTAGCAGCGCTATCTAAAAGAAACAATTCGCGGTTAGTTACCTTTTTTGTGGCATTACTCTCGTCATGGGCGCTGTTTCAAAAAAAAAATAGAAAAAAAAAATTATCTTATATATGTAATTAGACTTATAATAAGTAATGACCTGAGTAGAACTATAAAATAAATCCTTGCTAGTAGATAAAATTTCTTCTAGATCGAAAAAAAATGTTTTGTTTCTTTTTAATTCTTATTAATCTTGAAGTACCTAAGTATATAACAATTATAGATTTGACATAGGTAGCAAAGTATTCAAGCTTTGCAAATTTTTGACAATGAAACTGGAACTTGAAGGGGCTATCAAACCAAAAGAGGTATAGTTATGTCAGTTAGATTGATGCGTAAAGTGTGCATTCTTGAGTTTTTTTACATGTCGCTTAAAATACTAACTAAAATAATGGAAAACATTTTTGATCTAAATTACAATTTTGGTATATATAATCGGGACATTTTAATTTATAAATTGATGAATATTTTTCTTTGAGAAAAAGTAAAATTAAATGAATTACCTGTAAGGAACTTTGATTAAAATTATACGAGAGCACTCCTGTCGGAAATTATTACACACGTAGCATCGTCTGTTTCGACAAACACCGAAAATCCGTACATTGTTTAATGAAGAAAGGAGCCGGCCTGAACTAACCCCGCCCGGCCTTGCAGAACCCTGCACTCCCTGCAATAATCTCGTTTTGGGTTCCACAAGGGCTTCAAGATCGCATGAGGGTGAGGAAAAACAGTGGACGGGGGAGTAATAATTTCGGAGAGGATGCTCGTATAATTTTAATCAAATTTCCTTACAGATAAATTATTTCATTTTACAATTTTACTTAAAGAAAAATATTCACCATAATTATACTTCGCACTGATTTTAAGAAAATAAACATTAAACAAAAAAAAAAGGTTGTAATAGCAAAGGTAATAGCAAATTGCTTTTTGTTTACTTACATTGTAGCAGCTAAAATATAGATCTGCCTCTATAAAAAAAAAATTATCCGGAACTTTATCACTTTGTGTGCTACAAAAATAAACTCTCATTCTTCTTAATAAAGCAGCGCCCATGAACATCGCATTTAATCAAAATATATAATTTATTTCATCCTAAAATCACTTGCGGTTTCAACAGTAGAACACTTACCTCTTGGCACTCCTTTCTAGCTTTCGGCACAGTTCGAGTCTCTATGTTTCCAGTTCCATTTGGTGTGTCACCCGATACTGACCCTTGTTGACAAAAGAGCTTTTCCATTTCACTCCAATCGATGTCAGCTTGAGGAGAATGTTGATGTCTAAACGCCACTTGAGTCCAAATATTATTGGAACAAGCCACCTGGCAACAATCATAAAATAAGCTCTAAAAAAACATTACATGATCGATTATCCTCACCTTATTGCTGGGAATTTTATTCCAATTTACAGTTTTCATTTTCGATTTAGGGGCTGGAATTTCTTGTTGAGGAAGTCTCTCAATAATCCTCTCTTTCTCAGGAGGAGGAGAAAATGCTGGACCTCGGTGCATAATCCGGATTGGAGGGGGTGGGGGAGGAACTGTAGTAGGTGGAGCTGGGGGAGGAGGGGGCATTCCTAAAGGAGGTGGAGGTGGCGGTGGAGGAGGCCCTCCAGATCCGCTCAACGGGGGTGGAGGTGGTGGGGGTGATAATGCACCTAGTGGAATATTCTGCAGTGACTGTCTTCTAGAGCCAATGCCACCTAATTCTGGCTTCATTTGACATGTACAATTAAGCCTAAGTTGAGACTTTGAGGTATGCCTGCTTAAACGAGGGAAGTCTTCACGCTTATCGAGAGAGGTAGCTTTTTGTACCAGTTTTTCAACGTTATCCCAGACCACTTCACTTAAACTGTCATTGGAATCGATGTTCAGTAGACATCGAAGGATATTTAAGAAAGATAATAAAAGTGGTGTGTCGCCAACCTGACAACATTTTAATTTCAAAAATACAGATCACATTGTGACTGAAGACAAACCTGTTTCAAGATAGCATTAAATATGTCTGAAGGGGAATCCAAATCAACTCCTTTGAGTTCAATTTGCCGCTCTGCTTCATCACTTTTATACTGCTCCTCAAAAACATCCAATTGGGCCACTAAATCTGGTTGTGGATCCGACTTTCTAATGAAATAAATTTTCGTTTTGTTTGTATTTAAAATGCATTGTTGTGTTCATCGACTGTTAATAATTCATATTAATGACTTTAATTTCAAGTTGGAGACAAATTTAATTTGAAATTGCAGACAGGTGCGAAATTGTTTTCGAATTCACTGAGCTGAGTTAATTTATAAATTTATTATCTTTGATATAACACTGGAAATTATAAATTTGATTGGTATAACTTTATATGCATACCTTAGCTTATTCAGTACTTCAAGCAACTGGCATTCTGAAACAAATATTTTTTTGTTATATGTTTTTAGATACTAAATTGTGTTTTGGGTTATAAATTGACGTACCAACAAATTCATTGCGAATGTGTATTCGTTCTGCAAGTTTGGATGTAGAGATAATTAAACAGTTCACAAATGCAACGAGGGCTGTTTGATAATCCGTTGTCCGAGCTTGTTCCAGTTCTTGCACGATAAAAGCCATCCTGCATTTTTTGTTCTTCATTTTCTGGAAATAGATTGTGTTTCGGTTACTTAAATTTAAATAATTTACTCAATGCAGTGTTGTTACAAGAGTAATACGTGTTGGTATCAAGCAATACAAAATCTCTGAGCATTCACAAAAAAAATCTTAATAACATGTATTATAGCATGTTAATATGCATTAAAAATGGGAAAAATAAACCGAAAACATTCCAAAAATTATCATTGCGAATAGTTATGCAAATAACATTTATAGTTAGTATTTGTTTTTGTTGTCAAGAATTACTACAATGCAGTGGACCAATGTGATGTATCGATTAATTTTGTTGTACCGACATACTTCTCTTCTACAAAATTTGTCGCTCAAGGAGCTTTTGTGTTATCATTTTCTGACTCATCGATTTTAACAATTATTGGCTCTCATTTTCACTTGTAGCTACTTTTAAATGCATTCAAGTCCATGCACATTTTCCTCACTTAGACATTCAAAGTTAAAAGCTGATTGTACTTGAATAATGCTTTGTTTAAATAGCAACGAAATCTATTCCTAACAAATAAAACAAGAATTTCTAAAAAAGATACGAATCAATATAAAGTGTTTTCCTGGCTTAGAAGCCGTGGTCTAATGGAATTTCTTCCCGACGTTTCGTGTACAGCTGCAGCAGACACTATCAAAGTCGATTAGGCAATGTGAGAAGTGATCTCCCGTGCGTCCCGACGCACTGGTTCCCGATGCGTCTCGATGACTGATTCGACTGTGGTAAGCTCCGTGGTATTTATTCCCCCGCCGTCGCGCTGCAGTGGAGAGACTGGGGTGGGGGTAGTGGTGGCGAGGGGTTTCGGCGCACTTGCACTATGACGTAAAACTCGCTTCCAGTCTGCATTTAGAAACGTAATTTCCTCCTTCCTGATGATATTGTTGTAGTGTTTAAAGATCTCAATGGTCTCTCTCGTTAGAAACGGACGTAGAACTCTGATCAATCGCAGCGTTTCTATCTGAGACCGAAGAGCCAGTCTCTGGCCGCTAGGGCGTATCGTGAAGGAGCGCCAACTTGTTGAGAATGCGTTTTTTTTTCATATAGTACCGGATCGCCGTTTAACCATAACATAAGGACCTGTCTTCATGAATTCTTTACCAGGGAACCAGAAAGGCAGAACAAAAAGCCAAAGCGGGTGACCACAAACCACAAACGACCCCCATCGGTCAGGATCCAACCTTCCTCTAAAGAAGGGAGTGGGGGGGGGGGGGGGCAGTGATGCGGGGTCATATAGCGCGGCCACCAAAAGGGAGAACCAAGTGGCCTACGTCTCCGAGAGGGAATGGAGCGGAGCGATGACGCCCTCAGAGGAGGAGGTTATTCATGACCACCTAATCAGATATTTAAAAAGAAAAGGGCCACGTCGGGTGATGAGGAAAGAGAGGACCGACCTTGAGGTTTCGGGGATCCGGCTTGACGGATTCCGGATGGTTCCTGGTCACAGCGGTAAACGAGGAGTCAAGAAATGGTTCTTGTCTAGCTGCCCTCCGCTGATGATGGAGAACGGCCTGGCAATGCGCGTAATGCGGTCGCTGGAGGCTTCATGACCAGTAGAGGTCGGCTTCACGTTGACCTAACAAGTGAAACGTCGAAGAGGTGGGAAACCTTCAAAACGCGGAGCTCGGCGTCTGGAGAGCGTAACACATCTCCCCGGAGGGCGAAGCAGGAAACTGGCGCCTGACCTATAGGGTCAGCAGGGAGGGTTCTTGTTTTACGAGCTTATCACCATCTGTGTTTGGAGGCTAACGGTTCGTGGAAGAGCCACCAAGCCTGGAACATCGACAAAGAAGAGGTCTCCGCCCGCAGACCAGGAAAAGTAACCAGGAAGTCTCCCCCAACTTTTGTATACAATGGTTCGGAAAGTCAAATTAATCTCCAACACAGCCGCAACGCTGTAACTGAGCTAGTCGGCGTAATGGCCGGAAAAACAGGGGTTATCGTTTTAATTCAGGAACCTTATGTCTATCAGGGTCAAGTCAAAGATGTGCAGGCAGCTGGTCAGAATATCCTTGTCAGCCCGGCCGACAACGAACCAGGCCGACAACTTGCATCTTGCCGTCCAAGGATCTTCAGGTGAGTCATCTAAAAAACCTGGGAGTTTTAGATGTGTGATAATGGGGGTGAGTAAGGGGGGTAATGGTATTGTGCAATCACCCCCGACGGAAGATATGGTGAAGATAGTGCGATGAAAAGGCAAACATTTTTCATTGATAATAGGGTGCGACATAAATACACCCAACATCGTTTTGGGCAGCACCGACACTAATGCGACAGGTAATGTCCTACTGGACTACCTCGCATCGGTAAATCTGGAGATCGCCAACCGAAATGCAGATCCGACAGTCAATCGCAACCCACAGTAGGTGATAGACGTGACGGTCGTCTCGCAACGGATGGCCGAGAAAGGAAAAACTGGAGAATATCTGAGGACATTTCGTGTCCGACCACAGGACGATAAGATTTGAAACCGAGTCAGTTCAGATTAGTTCAGGTTAGTTCAGGTTAGCCGCTCAGACTGGAAAGATACACCGCCGAAAAGGAACCCAAGGACCACAAACTGGATAAAATTCAAGGAGCTTTTAGGTCAGGCCATGGTCGATCATTGACCATTGGCCACTCCTTTGAAGAGTCGTGCCCACTAAAGAAGCAGGCTGCTCGTAGAGTTTCGTGGTGGAATACTGCAAACAAAAGTGTGCAGGAGTGGGATGGATACAACGAAGACTGCAGAGAATTCAAAAAAGAGTTGAGGCAAAGCAAAGGTTGAGCTGGCCGAAATTCTTAAGAGATATACAGCCTTCCGAAATCGGCCAAGCTCGCCAACTTGCTGAGCTCTGAAAGAGGAAACCAACTAAAAAAAAAAACGGACACATGGACGGAAGTCCAGGGAGAGACAATTGAGATTCTCCTAGAGACCCACTTCCCTGGAGCAAATGGTATGGCCGCTCCTGCGGAGCTGGTTCCAATCCGGGAGAACTAGCTACTTGGAAGGGAAGTAGTGATACAAACGGGCGGTGGGCGAATTCAGTCCATTTAAGGCAGCGGGACCAGACGGTATATTTCCAGCACTCCTGCACGATAGACAGGACACTGTGCTCCCGTCGCTAAAAAAAGTGTTTACGGCGAGCGCGGCACTGGGATATGTCCCTAGGGCGTGGAGATCCGTAAACGCGGCCTTCGTACCAAAAGCTGAGATACAAGATACAAGACCCATAAGTTTG
Source organism: Taphrorychus bicolor (assembly GCA_951812265.1). Lineage (NCBI taxonomy): Eukaryota > Metazoa > Arthropoda > Insecta > Coleoptera > Curculionidae > Taphrorychus > Taphrorychus bicolor. Next base: position 2,404,947 of record OX638300.1, read on the forward strand.
ACATCCTTTCTAATGAAAACGTTACAAAAGATAGTCGATAGTACATTGCAGAGGTAATTTTGGCAAGACAACCCACAAACAAAAACCGTAGGGTGACGGTTTTTCTGGGAGATCACCATAGGGAAATCGAGGTCGAGGGCTGTTCACAAAGCAGCTGCTTATCACCTCGGCATGGTGTCTCTTAAAGGACGGAAAAGGAAGAAAACTACAGGATTCCGGTCACCCACGTTGTACTGGGAACCTATATTGCTAAAGCCTTAGGCTAAGTACTTGTGGTACAGCGGGCTGACCAGAAAAATTCAAGTAAAAAAGGCATGCAATAAGGCAACACTAGTATGGCAACTGCGCAGGGCAGTGGGCAGGAGGTGGGGTCTAAAGCTACAGTCCTGCACTGGCTCTACACTGTGGTAATCAGACCGAGGATATTCTATGGGTCCATTGTCTATTGCTGTGACCAGTGGAAGGAAACAGTCATGGGAAGCGGTCACACGTAGATTTCCAGCCTTATCCAGCGGGACATCCCAATTGTCTTGTCGCAGGAGGGGTGCCGTTGTGATCGGCTGAGACTAAAACAGCCATTTGGGATAAAGATCCCAACAAGACAAAAATTCAAAGAAAAGATGATTCAGCAATCTTCTGAGAATAACCAGGTATGGTATACAGATGGATCAAGAATGGCTATTCCCAGTCGTCGGGAGCAGGAATATACAAAGCAGGACATTAAGAGGGCGAGAGCTTTTCCCTTGGGAAGCCACATAACGGGTTTCCAGGCATTACTCGAAGTGGCCACGTGACCAGAAGTCAAACAAGGAGCACAACAGAACATCTTCATTTACTTCGACCGTCAGGCGGCCCTGCGAGCCATCTGCAGGAACAGGACGAGTTCGGAACTCCTTTAGGCAGGGATGCTCTAGAGTCACTGGCAGAAACGAAAAGGGCAACTCTGGAATGGGTTCCTGAATTGGCCAAGCCTTGTTCCCAGACATGCTTCAGTGGACCGGAGACATGTCTAGGATTAAGCAATAGATACGTCTCTCACACTCTAAATGAGTGGGAGACTACAAGGACAAACTGGACACAGTTCAGTAAAATGTAGACAGACCAAGAAAATCTACCCTAACCCGGATAGATCCATGGCATCGTGGCTACTTGGGAGAAGTCGGCAGTGCCTGGGAGACCTTATAGGAATCCTCACTGGCCACTACAACCAGGCCACCTAAAGAGACATATGGACCTCCTAGGAATGGTGGACAGTCATGCTGCACCCACTGTGCAGCAGGGGAAGAGTCGTCATACCATTTTTTGGGAGTGTACTATAAGTAAGCGCTACTGCGCCACAGGACACTGGGAGCCGCCTTCTTCCAGCGAAAGAAGCTTTCGACATGAGAAGGAATGGGATTAGAGGGACGGGTCGATTCGTGGAGGAGTTGAGGGCCCCGGCAGAGTGGGGATGTGTGGATCTGGGGACTGTAAAACTTCACTCTCCCCCGATCTGTGCATTTCCAGAACTTTGTGTACGGTTCCAGTAGAAATTTCGGTTAACTTAAAAACTTTGAAATGGATCAATTTGGATCAAGAGTAAATTTACCAATCACTTCAAGTTAGTTGGTTTTGTTCAGTACCCTTGACATTGTTGGATAGTGATCCTGTTGCTTCTAATTTAAGCACCAAATGCACCAATTCTAGAACAAACTTATTTCCGACGTTTTTTTCCGGATCTAGTATACTGTATGTCCTAGCAGTACTGCGAGCGTTTCGACCTTCAGCCTCGTGAAGGAATATTGTCGCGAAGAAGCCAAAAAACATAAAATTTTCTGATTCTTAGAAATGGTCGGCCGATGACCGGTTTTGTAACCAAGCACTAGTTGACCCAAATTTAAAAATTAAACTTCGCCAATTTGTTTAACATGTGAGTACATCGCAGTATATCGCTCATTGTCGTTATGGATCGGTTGGGAAAAGTTTGCTGACAATCAAGAAAGTTGGCACGAGCTAAAAGAAAAACGGCAGGGTTAGTCTGGGACTCACGAAGGAAGTCCGGTTTTGAGGGGACTCAGGGAGTGGGTGCGGGAAGCTGCGTTAGAGCTGGTTGGAGGTCGACATTACGCCGGAAGGACGAACCACCACCATCAGGTACCAGTCCACGGTTTAAAAGGAGAAAAAAATCAGTGTTGGTCTGGGGGCTCACGAGAAGAGTTAATTTGGGGGACTCACGAAGGAAGCCCAGTTTTGGGGACTAGCGAGAAGGGTCGTTTTTGGGGAATTGATGAATAGGGGTCGAGAAGGAGCATCGTCACGCCGAAAGATCACCAGTGGAAGCATACCGTAAAGTTTCGTTGTCAAAGTCTGACTAATAAAGATCAGACTCCTAAAGTGTGACTACCAAAGAGAAGCTTGACTACTAAATGACTGAAACTAATGATGACTGACGAGAACAGGATGCAAGCGAATTACCAAGGAAAGTCTTGGTAAACCATAGTTTTCGGTTATTGTTCGATTAAATCAAGTAGGTAATAAAAATAACGATTCCCTTGCCAAAGTTAGTCAGGAAGTTGAAAATAGGCTTTATTACTGCCTCGGAAACAACGGTGCCCAATTTCAACAGTTAATACGTTAGTTAATATGAATTGAAAATATTTTTTTATACCGGGTGACACAGGAATTACTAGCCAAGCGATAACTCTGGTTAAGAGAATGCTAACATTTTGAAACTTTGGGGATGAATATAGTAGCTTAGTGCCTACAAATTGCACATAAGCATGACTAATTGGCGTTTTCGGTTTTATCGGAAGTGTCGTCACTTTTATTATTTTAAATAGAATACCCTGTATATTTGTCTTTTTTCGGATTCTACGTCAAATTCTACGTTATTAATATGTAACATAGTGTATGTCTAGCTCTTACCATTTTCGAGAAAATCGCGCCCAAACGATCCATATCATCAATATTAAATGTTGGCTTTTATGGAAAAAAAAATAATATCAGTCAGCCTCGATTTCACAAATGACTATTTTTTTAGGTTCTCTATCAACCAACATTAAAAAAAAGTTTTTCCAAGTCGCCGTGGAAAAAGTGGAAAATAGATTTTTTGAAGACATTTATCTCCATAACTTGCAATGGAAACAAATATTTTATTCCTAACATTTGGATTCCTTATTTAATTTCAAACATTATTTCAATTTAAACTGCTTGAGTAAAACGCGAAGTTTTCGAGAAATTGTACTGCAAATAAGAGTGGCCAGGCCCTTTTTAATAAATCTACTCGAGACCTCTAAATAGTTGACAATCGAGTCATCCATGAAAACACAAATTTTAAATAATGTTTGAAATTGAATAAGGAATCCAAATGTTAGGAATAAAGTTGTTGTTTCCATTGGAAGTAATAGAGATAAATGTCTTCAAAAAATCAATTTTCCACGGCGACTTGGAAAAACTTTTTTTTAATGTTGGTTATTAGAGAACCTAAAAAAATAGTCATTTGTGAAATCGAGGCTGACTGATATTATTTTTTTTCCATAAAAGCCAACACTTATTATTGATGATATGGATCGTTCGAGCGCGATTTTCTCGAAAATGGAATTGATGAATGGAATGGAATTATGAACTGACTGGGGTGTGCCATGGAATCCAGATGTTTTGCCCTTGCATAAATTTTTGATAATGTCATTGAGTGAATTTGGCGGGGTTACAAATTTGGTAAATGTCTAAATTATTTGTATAACGTTGCCAAATTATTAAAAAATTAAGTATCAATCATTCAAAATACTGAGCGTCCAATAGTAGAAAGAATGAAATGGGTAGGAGAGGTAAAAAACCCAGAATATTATAATTGATAATTAGTTCATGGGACATTCAAAGGACTACTGATAACAGCTCGAACATCACCATATTTTGGTGCTACCTTAATAGACAATTAAAGAAATATGCAGAAGCACCTCATTCTTAAGAAGATAGAAGTAATAAGGTAGACATGTTACTTCTATCTTTCCATTCCTAATGAATGATCAAGAGTGTTAATTTACAACAATTCGCGGAATTTTTACCATCCAGACATCCATTTATATACACATAACTTTCTGTTACAGTACTAGGTAAAAACCTCGTACTGTAACAAGTCACCTACTGGACTTGTGACGTAACTTACTATTTCATAAGATTAATCTGGCAACATGTCATGAATGGAGTAGACATTTATCAAATTTGTAACCTCATTTACTTGCCAAAAGTTACTCAATGTCATTGTCAAAAATTTATACAGATTTAAACAAATTTTAATGTTTTCACAGCTATTTTTCTTTGTAATTTGGTAACGCTTTATCAAATTTAAATTTTTGACACCATTGGATAGAGAATTTTATGCTCTTTCCAATAATATATCATTAGATGGGGGTTGCCATTTGATATTTCAAAGTAAAGTTAGCTGGAGGGGTGGGGGTGAGTATAAAAACTATGTCACTTGGGTAATAAAGTTTTCCTCTTCAAACTTAAATTGACGTGTTTTTTTATTTAGTTTTATACATGGTTAAAAGATATTTGGGGTGGTTCGTTTTTAAATGAAGACCCTGTATATTTCCTGAGTGTCTACTGATGAATTATGTTATTCTAGAGAAACTTTTATTGTAATACTAATTATAGTAAATCAACGGGACTTATAGTAAATCAACTGGAATTATATTTGGCCTGAATGAGGGTAAGGCGACAACGGTTGTTTTTTGCGACCTGGCCAAGGCTTTTGGGTGTGTTTCCCATCAAGACTTACTGGGAAAAGTTGAGGTGTACGGTTTTAGGGGTCCAATGTTGGAGTGGTTTAGGTCATACCTGGGGGGTCGTTCACAGGTTGTCCGGTTTCGGGGCGGTACGTTTCATAGGGGGGTGCTACATGCCGGATTTCCACAGGACTCAGTTCTTGGGCCGACGCTGTTCTTGGTGTATATTAACGATCTGCATAGGGTTATTAAACCTGGCAAGTGCGTATACTATGCCGATGATACGACAATAGTTTGGAGACAGAGATTCAACAGTGCTTGAGAGAATGGTGAATGAGAACCTGGGTGCATTAAGATCGTGTCTTTCAAACTCCCTAAGCTTTCATATCTCTAAAACCAACCTATTACATTTGAAGTGTAATCTCAGCATTCCCATTGGAGGTAATTTGATCAGGAACTTAAAATCCACCACATACCTCGGGCTGGGCTTGAACGATTTTCTTAGGTTTGATGCCCACATTTTGTGGTTGAGATCGAGGTTGGCTTCCGCTTGCTACGCGGTTAGGCGCACTAGGGAAAGACTGGGTTTTAGAGTGGCACGAATTGTGTATTTCTCACTTGTGGTGTGGCATATGCTTCTGGGGAAACTGTTTATAGCAGTCTTTCGGATAGAGAAGCGTGCCATTAGATTCCTACCCGGCCTGGGCTCCAGGGAGTCGTGCAGGGAGCATTTTGGACTGTGCGAGGAGGCCTGCCTTATGCATAAGAAGAATTACTTCGTAATTTATAAATTATAACTCATCAGCTACAGTGACTCGCAACTGTTTATATGCGCAAAAAAATGGGTTAAATATTGGTTGGTCAATGCCTCTAATTCCACACAAAATGATCTTTTAAGAGCTTTTTTATATTATTATTAATCTAATATGTTCGGATATGTTGTTTCTGAGATACAACGCCTGGGAAGTAACGAAAACAATTATGCTACATCGATTTCTTTTTGTTACTAATTTATATCTATCTACCTTATAATACTCCAAAGTCTCTAGCGTCCTAACCCGGCCTTCTTCATTATGGGCACACAACGCAGCCAATAACTCAAACATTTGTTTTCGAACCCGAATGGCGGTCGGACCGATCGCATTAAGGGCAGTGGCCAGTTTGGCGACATATTCTGGATGCTCGACAATAAAGTCCAAACCATCACGAGACTGGCTACCATCAGAAGCGTCCATTGTCCAGTATGGTTATCCTGTTAAAATCAAAAATAATTAACATTTATGCTACGAGTGTTTGGCGTCCCAATAAACTAAGTAGTAGGTGGATTAGCGGGATGGGGACAAATAACGACAATTCAGCTTTTATCAATTGCCAACGTTTCGACCATATATTGTGGTCTTTATTAAGGCTCTTGATATGCCGAAGTCCTGTACAATCTATTCAAAAACGTGTCCATTGTCCACGTCATGGGCAGAGGTTCTCACGATGACAAAAAAACACCAATAAATTAACATAAAACGAGCCTTGATAAAGACCACAATATATGGTCGAAACGTTGGCAATTGATAAAAGCTGAATTGTCGTTATTTGTCCCCATCCCGCTAATCCACCTACTATTAAAATTTATTATACTTAGTAAATAAAAAGTGCAATGAAATTGTCAGATTAAAATCATCACCCAGTATATTTTTGAATAATTAAATAGATGGTGGGAGGTGAAAGAGGACATCAAGATGTTGCAGTTTTTGATCGGGGGAATTAATGCGGTTATAAATTTAACAAGTTTTTAATTTATTTGTGAAATGTTGCCTGATGATTTATAGATTGAATCGTTCAAAATACTGAGATATAGCAGGCAGTAGTTGGTAGAAGGAAGCAATACCATGCGTCTAGGTAAGTGGGTAGGGTAACCCAGGGGATTACAGTTAATTTACTCGTGTGGGCACATGTTTTTATTTCAGTAGATGGCAAATAAAGGACCATGGGTACAAACTCTAACATTATCATAATTTCGTGCTTACTTAATAGATAGAGTGTTAACCACCATTAGCGCTGAGGTTTTTGGTCCAGATTGGTCCTACAATAAATGACATTGGAGCAAGGTTCTTTTATCAAAAGGGAGCGTGTACCTTACTCCTACCCTTTCATTACTAGTGAATGTTAGACAGCGTGGTAATATATGGAAATAGTTATTTTCCTAACTAGTGCGGAAAGTGATACTTTCCCGCACGCTGTCTTCCGCACGAGTTAGGAACAATATTTTTTCTACAAGCCCAAGTAGAGAAACAGATAATCAGCCTTATGATAGAACGTTATCTTTGTCAACAGTGTGACAGCTGAATTAATCAACAATCAATAGGTTGTTATGACAATAACTTGGTGTGATTGTTGGCGTGACGTAATGTTTCAGGCACAAACTGGTGACATTGGAATAAAAGTACGTATATTATAAGTATATTTTGTTCATCAAAAATCAATAAAGGCAAGCATAATAGTTCCTTGAAACAGATCAATATGTTTGGCACGGCTGTAAGGCAGATGCACCTAAGTAGATAGATAGACTTTTCCGCACGCCAAATTTATTTTCACGCACGCCGTGCGGAAAAGTAAAGCTTTCGAAAACAAAATGCGTGCGGGAAAGTGACATGATAAGCACGCTCGTAGAAAAAAAGTTAAATGCATTTCCAAACTACGTATTTTACATCTAATCAAAATTGTCCTTTAACTTTCTTGCCCTATTTTTTTCAATGGCATGTACGAAAGTTTTATAAATTTTTATTGTGTATAAAAAAAATACCTTTAGATATGCAGGAGTGACTTATATCTACAGAACATTATATAACTTCGTTATTTTTTATAGACAAACACGCATACACAATCAAGAGTATTTCCGGTCTTTGAAGTCGTGGTTCAATTGAATTTCTCCCTGACGTTTCGGCTACAGCTGCAGCTGACATTTTCAAAGGCGATGAGGCAATGGCCGAAATGATCTCCCGTGGTCCCCGACGTTGACTGATTCGACTGTGGGGAGCTCCGTGGTATTTATTCTCCCGTCGCGCTATAGTGGATGAACAGGGGGGGGGGGGAAGTGGTGGCGCATCAAAAGTATGTCGAAGAACTCGCTTCGAGTTTGCATTCAGATAGAAACGTAATTTCCTCCTTTCGGTTGAAATGGTTGTCGCGTTTAAAGATCTCAATGGCCTTTCTCATTAGTCTTGACCTTCAGAGAGAGCGTGCTCTGCTACTGCTAGCTTTTGTGTTTGTCCCATCCTGCAGCTCCTCTTGTGTTCCGTAATCCTCGTGTGGTCACTGCGTTTTGTGGTGCCAATGTATACCGAGCAACAGCTGCATGGAACTCGGTAAACTTCGGGTGCCGATAGGGGATCTCTGCGATCTTTGGCTTATCTCAAGCTCTGTTATATTGTGCGAGTAGATTTAAAGACAGTTTTAACACTGTGCTTTTCCAGTAGCCTGCCGATTCTGCCCGTTACTTTATGGATGTATTCGATAAGTCCATCCGCGCTTTCCTTCATCTTCTCCCGTTGTTCCTTCCTGGCGCTTTACATTCCTTGGACGGACGGCCCTATCAAACTCATGCTTGCTGTCTCTATTCCAACCAAAGGCTCTTTCCAAATGCTTCATTTCCCGTTCCAAATCAGACGGCTCATAAATTATCTTGGCTCTTACAGACAGAGTCTTGACGGCTCCCCTTTTTTTTCGGGATGGTGATTTGATCCTTTAGAGGTATCGGTCAGTGTGGGTTCGTTTTTTATAAACGGTATGCGCAAGTTTCATATTCAGGAAATATCTTGTGGAGATATGGCTACCAAGTTAGAGTGGTGAAAATCGTTGAGAGCTAGGTGGTATAAGGACGATAAAAAGCACAGGGTAAGGTCATTCAAAGTCAATTGTTTACCGATATTTTAAATATTTTTTTTACGTGCTACGCTAATTTAATTCTATTCTTTAAATTTTGCTTGAGTTATCAAAGGATAGACAGGCACTCGTAAAGAATGCAATCGATGTCAATAAATATCACCTTTTTTGCTATCTTTCGCGAATAGCGTTCTAGAGATGTGAGGCACCCTGTATATTTAAAAGTAGTTTGTTTCTATAGATATTAAAATTGTATAAACTTTTTCAAAAAAAATACACTAAGAATCACTGCTATCGGGTCCAATATAGCCTGCCAGTGTAAATATAAATGTAGGAATATTCTTAGGAGGTGTTCTGTTTGTTTCTTTCAAGTCATCAAATATATCAAAATAGCTGTTTATGTAACCAGTTACGAAAAGTCCGATTTTGTGTAACGAATGAATGTTGAATGAGATACACAAAAAAGGCTTTGCGTCACGTGTTTCATACAAGATTTTTTCTAATTTTGACTACAAATACCTACTTAGAGAGAGAGTTATTATTATTAAACCTCAATATTTACTTTTAAACCACTTTGTGTCTACTTAATACCGTAAAACTGTAGCAACGGTGTGCCACAACCGAAACGTATTTGTTTCTGTGGTAATGAAACGAACTTTTCATCACCAGTTACGAAAGATTTTACTTTTCGTAACTAGTTACGAAAAGTAGGACGTTACGTCACTGTCTTCAGTATTGAAAAGTGCAACTTTATATGTCAAAATTAGAAAAAATGTATTTAAATGAAAGTAATTCACAAAATATCTTGCGTTCATTTTAAAAAGCCATCAAGTAGGCCATAGAATTAGAACAGTACTTACAGAACTTATCTCCTACAAGAGGTTTAATTCCATGGCTTGCTACGAGGTTTTTTTTATGAACACCCGTTGGCTTAACACTATAAGGCACTCTAAAGGTTATGTAAGCAATGTCAGCAATAAAAATATTGAAATTTTAATTTGCTATTGAATTATGGCAGTTGTCATCTCAAAATTGAAAGCTAAAACGATTTTATATTTAATGTTGTCGAACATCTAGATAAACGTTCAAAATATTTAAATCGCTGACCTTCGACTCGTATAGACATAGAAATTTTATGGTTGTGAAGCGATCCAAAAACCAGTTTTCTGCAAGATTGTTACTTCCCACTATATTGTTTGGGGGCGACGTTTAGCAGAGTATCAAACCCTTTTCTCTATCAGCCAAAGGAACCATAGACCGGTTTCGCTCTTATTAGAGCTCATCAATATGGTATACCTCGAACCTGACAGCAGACAGAAAGATAAGTTTGAACGGCTAGTGGATCTAATTTTTGCTCGAGAGACAGTGTCTATATGTAAGTGGCGCCATCCGACGACGGCAGGTGCTTCCACTAGGGCATGCGAGATGATTGTAAAGCGCTCCAAAAACCAGTTTTCTGCAATATTGTCACTTCCCACAGACAAATGGCCGAGATTTCGTACCGTTTATGTCATTTTAATAGTTACGAAATCTTTTATTACTAGATACAAACGTGGCCATAGGGCTCAGAATAGACTCTTTTTCTACCCATCTCTTGTGACACCTTTTCCTCTTTTGGCCCCGTGCCAAGACAAAAATAAAATATAGGGATATTTTTTTATGACGAAAAGGATAGGTTAAAAGTACGCCTTATATATTGGTAACAATTTGTGTTGCCATGTTGGTGTCTAGTAATTAAAGGTCCCTGCAAGAGTCACTTTTGTATGGGGATTTTATCATCACTTCTATACATCATATAGACATATACAAAATTGTAAAAAATCGGTTTCGTATTTGATATTTTGGTTGGCAATAAATGAGGTAAATGTGGAGGTAATTTAAGAATAGCTACCCCGTTCTCCCTCGATAGCCTAATTATAACATACAACGAACAACAGTCATAGATGACGTATAATATATGACGACCGGACTGTGTGTGTTCAAAATAGCAAAGAAAAAATATTTAACTCAATTCAATAATTTTTGTAGTGGTCCCTGGTAACCATTCTGCTGGTGGAGCCACCTATTCAGGGTTTGTGCCCTTGGAGATCATGAATGGAGGTACTTTGAAACTATCGGCCTAACAGCCATTAATACCGTAGTATTTTCTCTAGCACTCGCTGCGGTCGTTCTTGAAGATTTTTGGTTTTGCTTCGATCCACAAGAAAATTTGTTTCGTCTGGATTCCGGATTTGTCGAGGTTTCAATCCGTTAATCCCCATCTACATTTTTCTATGGCTATTATGAATACCAATAACATTGACAGTGTTCAAAAAGTATAGAGGGCGCAAACACTTCATGGCCGCCTGTGCCGAAAAACTTAATGAAAAGCCTTATAGAGAGCTGTTTTTCAATATGGTGCATTTTCTCTCCAGGTTATATCATCATTCTAAAATTACGTCTGTCACAAAAAATCTGATTACACTATTTTATTCAGAGAAAATCTACAACCTGTTTAGATCGATTTAAAGAAATATTCTACTCGCTTAAATCGATTTGAAGAAAATGCAAAAAGCAAATTTAGAACACCACTTTAATTTAGGAGTTATTATTAGTTCTAGAAAAGTTATGTAAATAAAAAGTTATAATTTTTCTCGGAATAAGATGGGTTAACAGATTTTTTTTGACAGATGTTATTTTTTAATCACTAACCTAAGAGAGAAAAAAGGCCATTTTGAAGAACAGCCGTATACTCTCTGGTACGATTTTAAAGCTAAGAAAAAGACGTTTTTAAATAGGTCATAACCAAATACGCTTCCAATTTAAATCCATTCAAAAAAAATATACTATATCCCATGTCTCATAAATGACACCTGTCAGAAAAAATCTAATTAGTCTGGCTTGTTGGCTTGTAGGTAAAAATGTGTACAATTTTCGTATTTACATCATTGCTATAGGTCCAATAATAAATTCGGCTAGATCGGTATAAGCAAACCGTAAAAATTGAATTTCTGCCTAATATTTAGCAAGTCATAAACTTTTTCAAAAACACAAAAGTAGTTTTGAATGAATCTCCTAAAACGGCAATTCTTTCCCCTTTTACTCGACTTCTTATTTCTGCCAGTTTCGACATCGAAATTCGACATTCGAAAATCCTTCCATATTTTTAACAAAAATTTAAATCTGGTTCAGGAATATCCAACACAATGACATATGTCACTTTTGACATTTTTTCATTCGCTTGTTTTTACATGGCGGTATATCCCGCCTTCTAAACAATTATGAATTCTGAATACATTTTTTGTTGCCTGTCAATGGATTTTAAAATCGATTTTTCTCAAAAACGGTTGAAGATACGAAGATAATGCAAGACACCAAGTTTGTCTCTAGACTGAACAAAGAATGCAAATTTCAATAAACAAACGTCCAGAGGCGTACCATTAAAAAATTGGAGACCCTGAAGACTTTGACAATCATTTGAAAATTCTATCTAGGTAGATCATAATTTGTTTCACATACTCCAAATTAGAACAAAATATCTCAAAAATTGTAGGCGCCATAAAAGTGAAATAAAATAGAATTTCAAATTTTAACACCCTGTATCTTAGTAACGAAGCGTTTTCGGACTTATGTCTATATGAACTTTTTGTCAAATTTTTCGACGCTGAATACGGTGTTTCCCCTAATTTTGGGACACCCTGTATATATCCGACTCATTACAGCCAAGATCCCTCTTGCTGAAGAAGCAGTTGTATTTTTTTTTGCCAATTGCTGTAAATTCAAAATACATAACTGAACTAACCTGAACTAACCAGAGATAACTATTGATTATATATATGCAACACAAACTGATTTGTAGCGAGAACTGAACTAACTTTAACTAACCAAAAAGATAGCAAAACTAATCTGAATTCAACACCAACTTCGACAGCCGGTTAAAATCCGATCTAGAGTGTTTTCCGGGCTTTGAAGCCGTGGTCCGATGGAATTTCTTCCTGACGTTTCGTCTACAGCTGCGGCAGACATTATCAAAGGCGATGAGGCAATGTGCGAAGTGATTTCGTGTGCTTCCCGACGTTGAATGATGCGACTGTGGTGAGCTCCGTGGTATTTATTCCCCCGACGTCGCGCTGCATGGAGGGACGGGGGTGGGAGTAGTGGTGGCGCGGGGTTTCGGCGCATTGAAATATGTCGTAGAACTCCCTTCCGACTGCATTTACAAACGTAATTTCTTCGTTTCTATTGAAATTGTTGCCATGTTTAAAGAATTCAGTGCTCTGCTACTGATGACTTTTGTGTTTGTCCCAGCCTGCAACTCCTCTTGTTTTCCGTAATTCTCGTGTTGACACTGCGTTTGTGCACACCGAGCCATATCTGCATGGAAGTCGGTAAACATAAGGTGCCGATAGGGAATCTCTGCGGATTTTGGCCGATCTCAAGCTCTGTTGTATTGTACGAGTGGGTTTAAAGACAGTTTTTACGGTGGGTTTCTTCAGCAGCCTACCAATCCTGTCCGATACTTTGTGGATGTATGGTATCGCATACATGTATGTAACGCATCCGCCCTTTGTTCCTTCCTGGAACTTTAGTCTAGTTATCTTCTCCCGTTGTTCCTTCCTGGCTCTCTACATTCCTTGGACCGGCGACCCTAACGACCTCGTGCTTGATGTATTCATTCCAACCAAACACTTTTTCCAGATGCTTCATTTTCCGTTCTAAATTAGCCGGCTCACAAATTCTCTTCGCTCTCACAGAGTTTCTATGACCCCTTTTTTGTCTGGGATGAATTTGATCCGTTATTGAGGTATCGGTTAGTGTGTGTGGGCTTTCTAAAGAACGGTGTGCGCAAGCTTCCTATTCGGCCTCCTTGATACCAAAATATTCAAAAACCGTAGACGTCCTTCGTTTTCTAGCTCCATAGTGAATTGAATTTTTAGGTCGATAGAGTTGAGGTGTAAAAGGAAGTTTTGAAGTTCGTCCTCGACATGGCTCCAAATAACAAAAGTGTCGTCCACATATCTGAACCAGCTCTTTGGCTTCTTATTTATTGTCGTCAACTCCTTCGCCTCGAAAATGTTCATAAAAAAGTTGACTATTACTGGACTAATTAGCCACACCATCAGTTTGTTCGTAGAAATCTTCCTTCCATTGAAAATATGTAGCGGTTAATCAGTGTTAGAACAACTTGGCAATATCTTGTGGAAATTCCTGGTTAGTATTTTCCATGGCTTCCTTAATAGGTACCATCGTGAAGAACGAAACAACATCGAAACTAACGAGAATTTCTCCTGGAGAAAGAGTCAAAGAATGCAGTTTTTCGATGAAATGAGTGGAGTCTCAGTAATAGCCAACTATTTTATGGAAATTATCGAGGCCACTCGTTGGCAACGGCATATAAGAAGGCAAAGTGCTGGTCTGATACGACAACTTTGCTATTTGAGGCCATGGCGAGAGCGAACATCAAAACATTCTCTTACACCTCATCAACCCAAAAATTCAATTCAGTATAGAGATAGAAAAGAAATAACACTTACCGTTTTTGGATGTCTTAGTATCAAGAAGGCCGAATAGGAAGCTTGCGTACACCATTTATAGAAAACCAACACAAACTGAGCGATACCTAAACGGATAAAATCATCATTCCAGACAGAAAAGGGTAGTCATAAAGACTGTAAGCACCAAGAGAATTTGTGAGCCCACTGATTTGGAACGGGAAATGAAGCATCTGGAAAACACTTTTGGTTGGAATAGATACAGCAAGCATGATTTTCATAGGGCCGTCAGTCCAAGAAATGTAGAGCGCCAGGAAGGAACAAAGAGAGAAGATGAAGAAAAGCGCGGATGGACTAGTCTACCATACATCCAAAATGTAACGGACCAGATCAGCAGGTTGGTGGAAAATCACAGTGTTAAACTGTCTTTAAACCCACTAGTACAATCACAACTGAGCTTCAGATCAGTAAGCTGTGGCTCCGTGTACATTGGCGGAGGAATTACGGAGCCCAAGAAAAGTTGCACGTTGGGATAAAAGCAAAAGCAGTAACAAAGCACGCCCTCTCCGTAGACCTCGACATCTTTTTCAACGAGGTGAATATCTTATATCAATCGCAGCTTTTCTATCCGAGACTAACGAGAGAGGCCATTGAGATCTTTAAACACGACAACAATTTTAACAGGGAGGAGGAAATTACGTTTCTAAATGTAGACTGGAAGCGAGTTCTACGACATAGTTGAAGTGCGCCGAAACCCCGCGCCATTACTACCCCCACCCCTGTCCCTCCACTGCAGCACAGACACAGGCACCACAGTCGAATCAGTAAACGTCGGGAAGCAAGGAACTTCGCCCATTGCCTCATCGTCTCTGATAATGTCTATCGCAGCTGTAGACGAAACGTCAGGAAGAAATTCTATTGGACTATGGCCTCAAAGCCCGGAAAACACTAACCTAAACTTACCAAGACGAAAACTAATCTAACCTAACAAAGACACTAATATTTACATTAATCTGAATTGCGCTAAAGTAACCAAAACAAAAATTAAACTAACCTGGACTAACAAAATACTAACCTAAACTTATACAATCTAACCAGACAGAGCTTGACCTGACCTAACAATTATATGAAAGCCAAGTTATTTTTGTTTATAAAATGGCTTGGCTAAAAACATCAAACATCAGCCTTGTTTGCAAAAAGCGCTTCAAAACTCTTTCATTATATCATGTTTTAAAACTTACTTTAATAACAGACATTCATAAAATTACAAACTAGTGTGTGATGGATAGGGAAGTGATGGATCTTTATGGAACATCTGAAAAGTTTTGTAAGAGTCCTTCGTTTTTTTAATCTAAATCTAGAGTTTTTAGGTTAAATCAAACTAAAAGCCAGATAGTTTTTTCAAAATATTTTAAGACCTCCTTTCCTCCTATCAATCGTCAAACTTTTAAAAGATAACAAAATTTGTTGTGTTCAAGGCCACCATATAAAACTCCTTAAAAAAGTATAAAACAATTTTGCTGTAAAATTAATGGGGCGACGATATTTAAGGGCATCAAAATTTACATGGGAATTCCTAGGGCCAATCTGTCAATGCATCACCCGGTATACGAATACTATTTGAGCAATAGGTTTAATAGGTGGTGTACATTTGAAAACGTCATCTAGTAGGCTGAGAAATGTCAAATGAAAAAGATGAAGGAAGTTTACTTTAATTATATCATCTTTTTTTGTTAATAATTCATAGCATTCCTTATGACTTTTTCTAATAAACACCCCGTATATAACCTACTGCGTTTTTCATAAAACATGAGATTTTTGGGTAAAATATGTTTCTTGAATGTAAAATTTTAAATAATGTTCCAATTTGAATTGTTGGCGTGGAGAAACCTTTGATGCACTTTGATTGTTTTTTAAAAATAGTTTTCAATATAATTAAATTTTCTTAAAAAGTGCTATCTCTTTCGGATCGAGATTAAGAATGTGCGACATGAGTAGTTTTATGTAACTGGCTTTAAATACAAGGTCAGAGACATTTAAAATTTTATATGAAAGAAGAGTTGCGAAACATTTTTGCCAAAAATAAAAAAAAAAAAAATGAACGTTATTATAGCGACGTCTTTCTACGTCAGTACGATAACATTGTAATGATGTCAGCTTCCTGCCTGGATACTTCACATTATGAATTTATGATAGTGTATTGGCAAAATTTCGACTGAACTACCACAACCCAGATAATTTCAAAAGGGATAAAAAAAATCAGTCCTCTTCTATTTCCACCATTGTATTTGATTAATTGGTATATTTTATATTTGACTGAGTGAATCTTAGCCTTCCAATTTCATTACATTAACGGGGAGGGAGTCAAACGTTTATGCAATTTGGGTGTTTTTATTCATCCTTCCCCGATACACCAGCTGCAAGTTCCAGATTAGACTGAGTAAAATGTGCAAATAGTTTTTCTTTTTAATATATGTCATGTAACGTTGGTCAATGGTCATGCAAAAATTTCAGGAAAATTTTATATTTCGATTATAGAAACATTTATATCATTATTTTTTTTTCATTGCCAGGTCAAGGTGTAAGGTAAGTGAGACGTAATTCAATTAGTGAACGAAATGTGGTCTTATATGTATTCCTAGTCGTAATGAAATACGTTTTTGAAGTTGTATTAACTTGAAAAAAGTATTTTTCTAAAATCATTAATTCTAATAGGTGAAGGAGAAATATCCACATTTCCATTTTAGCAGGCCAACGATCAGTGGTTCTATAACCTAAGATACAATGGGTTCAAGCACAACTTCTTACCTATTTGGCTGTAAGTGGACGTGCTTAAAATTTTAATTAATGATACATTTGAATTTACACTATAACCACATGCACATTAAAGTACCTGTCGTTCGAGAACGAGCCGATGGAACGCGACGAAATTGGTACTATCAAATTGAGGGGCGACGAAATAACGAACTCTTCGATTTAAGTGAGTCTCACCGTCCACGGTACTGCCATGAGACCTTTTCCTTTGAGCGCAAATGATGGTTTTAATGCGATCTCGCGTATGGCTAGTGTAAACTACCGTCTAAGCCAAGTCGCCAAAGTCTTGTTGTTTAGGTTCCGAGGCGGCCTTCGCGAGTACCAGCCGAGAATCGGCTGCGGTACCCGCGCTACGGGTACTTTCACTTTTTGCGACACCGCATGATGCGAGAAGGCTCAAGTGTGTATGTAATCATCTGCATAGATGAATTTTCTAGTTCGTTATTTCTATTGTATGCCGTTTACTTCAGATGCAATAAGCAGGGGCGTTTGCTTAAACCCGGTCATTAAGTTTAATAATTATCATTTAAAGCACGATAAATATGTCAGGGTCACGCAACATCAAGTGGGCATCAGTGAACTCTAATCGAAACTGTCAAAGGGTGGCGGTGCTGTTCCTAGTTTAATGAGTTTTAGAGTTAATTTTTAACTTAGTAGGTAGCTAAAGAGTTATAGTAACAAAATTATAACATTTCGAAAAAATGTAGCTTATGAGCTATTATAACGGAAATTTAACAGTAAAAGACACACGTACGATGAATTACAATTTAAACATCCTGATGGGCATCACCTTATCAGGCAATACAGGTACTTAATATTGACTTAAAAATGAATAGGCGCTGTTTGTCATGGTTTACTTCCGCTTATACCTCTAATATCTCAGAACTTAGCAGGTATATTGTCTTGTACATATGGTTTTTCAGTTTTTTTGTAGCAGGACCATAAGTGGCAATACAAGTTTTAGAAACAATACATGTTTATTAAAAAAATGTGGAGAATGTTCATTAGAAACCGTCATCTATCCAGCTATGACTTTTTGACTGTAAGAAAGAGAGTTAGAAAAGTACCTACGTCGTAATTTGACTCGCCATCAAAACAGATTTGTCATTGGTTACGTTCCGCCGACGGCAGCAGCTGAGAACTTTAGTCAGCGGATGAGTGATTTTCTAAGCGCCATAATTTAGCGCTGACCATATTCTAATATGGAGTATCAAGACACTGCGTTCACCCGACTGCTGACTAAGCTTCTAAGTTGCTGCCGTCGTCTGAACGTAAGCATTGCTACTGTCCAATCAGCTTTCAGTGCTTCATCGTTATTAGCTGCCACCTTGTCTTGTCTTTATCCTTGTTGGTAAACGTTCCCGTTTCTCACATATTTGTTGTAGTTTTCCCAAGAAAATTTTTGCACTATAAGTTTTATTGCTCTAAAATCTGTTTTGTGTTTGGACCACATGGCCGAACATAAAGTTTTTATGCTGAAGAGCTACTACCGAACTGGAATCAAAGTGGATGACGAATGAGTTTATTTTAAGATTAAACGAACTTACCTGAAGTGAAGTTCAATCTAAATTATATGAACGCCTTGCTCGAAGTGATCAATGATGTATATAGTTTCGTCCAATAGGTGTCGCCACGATTACAAAGCCAAACTTATTACCACCCCGCATCATCCATCCTGCCTCCATGTTATCAGTTTTTTATTTCGAACTGCAAAGTGTAGCTCTCAAAGAATTAGGGGTTACAAAAGGGTGGGTAAGGGATTGATCACTTCGAGCAAGGCGTTCATATAATTTAATGTTAAATTGGGAATAAATTGGGAAGAATGTTAATGTTGGGAATAAAATTATATTCCCGCCTTGCTCTCGTGATCAATGATGTAGATGTTTAAAGCACTTTGAGAGCGATACCAAACACAAGAAATCGACAATAATTAATACACATTCTGCAAGAACAAATAATTTACTTAATAAACATAAGTAACAAAATATATTAGGTACAGGAGTTATTTCACAGTCATAATTCTAAGTGATCACCTTAAAGACTATTGCGTCGATAATACTGTTGCGAACTAGGGTTCAAAAATTCCAGTGCAACGATTTAACACGAAAACACTATTTATTTATTCCACAAATATACCCGACTACTAAATAACTCACTACTTAACACTTTATAGCCTTCTATTATCGCTTCGTAACTTTAGCTTACTTATAGCTCGCTTAAAATAATACTACTACTTAACCGCCGCTCTATGCGCCTTTTATATACAATCCTAAAATTACAGAAAAACCTAGAAAGTTCTTTATAAGAATTCTTGAATAATCTCACATAAAAAAAAACGGTTGTAAACAACTGCCTTCTAGATTAAGCCAGACGAGCAATAAATCACTCGTGTCAGCCATGACGCAGCGCGGATAGGTCGCGAATCTCCACCAACCAACACGCTGCCATGCGTTGCCCCGCCTCCCATGCGGCGTTGCTGCGAATCGTAACATTGCCCTCCTCCTAAGGGTGTTCGTCCCGAACAGATAGAGTTCCATGGTATCGTGCTAATCGATCCAAATGAACGACCTTCATCTTTGACCTAGGGGTCCGCTGGATCCTATACACCACATCATTAATCTTCTTTATAATTGTATAAGGTCCTTCCCAATTTTGGCTAAGTTTGGGTGACTTCCCCACCTTTCGCCTCGGATTGTATAATCACACCAAATCACCATCCTGGAAGCCGCGGGAGTTAGCTAGTAAGTCATATCTTGCTTTGGCTCGATCACTGGATATCCGCAGTTTATTCCTGACTTGTTCATGAACATTGTCCAGCCTCTCCTTAAGCTCCTCCACAAAATTCTCAGAGTTGAGTGAGTCTTTTTCTGGTGTTCCATACATCAAATCTGCAGGAAGCCTCATTTCCCTTCCGAACATCACTTTCGCCGGAGTATAACCAGTGGCTTCATGCGTAGAGCCTCGGTATGCCATCAACATGAGAGGTAGATGTTGGTCCCAATCACGCTGATGATCTGCCACCATTTTAGACAGGTAATGTTCCATGGTCCGATTAAACCTCTCTACCATCCCATCCGACTGTGGATGCAAAGGAGTTGTCCTGGTCTTGCGAATTCTGAGATGTTCCATGACCTTCTGGAAAACAGCCGATTCAAAATTTCGGCCCTGATCAGAATGAAGTTCGAGAGGGACCCCAAATCTGCAGAACATTTCATTTACTAGCACCGTTGCCACAGTCGTTGCTTCTTGATTAGGTAGGGCGTATGCTTCAGGCCATTTAGTGAAGTAATCCATGGCGACCAAGATATATTTGTTGCCCGACTCAGTCTGAGGAAATGGTCCCGCGACATCAATTGCTACCCTCTCGAATGGAGCACCTACAGTGTACTGCACCATTCGGCCGCGTGATCTTGTTCGAGGTCCTTTTGTGGCACAACAAACTTCGCACTTGCGGCACCAAGATTCGACGTCTTCATGATAATTCACCCAGTAGAACCGCTCTTTAATTTTGGCCAAGGTTTTATTGACCCCGAAATGACCTCCACTTGTTCCGTTGTGCATTTCCTGTAGTACATCTGATTTTCTGCTATCAGGAACAACCAACTGACTGACTACGGACTTGCCATCCGGACTCTCCCACGCTCTCTTCAGTAGTCCATTTTCTATTTTAAGAGAGTGCCACTGGGCTCATAGCGCCTTCAGGTTTGGACTTTTACCAGCGATTTCTTGCCATTCGGGTCTGTTGTCGTCAGTCTTTGCAGAGAGGATGGGTCCAATATCTGGATCGTTCATTTGTTCTTCTCGAAGCGTCTGTGTGGTCCAGCCATCGTTTACTTCCACCAACGTTCTCCTTACAGAAGAAAGTCCCTCACGCTGCTCAGTTCTTCGACGATGCTGACTATCTTCTTTACATGGCCGTCTGGACAATGCATCGGCATTTTCGTGAGACCTTCCTGGTCGATGTTCAATTTTGATCTTCTGTTCCTTAATGCGTCCGGCCTCTGTAAGACTTTTGCCACCCAAATTATTGACTTGACTTGATTGATTGACTTGACTGATACTGGGGGTCTTAACGGGTTCGGTCAATTGCTCCCTTACCAGGAATTGGTCTTTCCTGAATTCTAGGGCGGTCTTGGTTGCCGCTCGATCTTCTAAACAACCGCGACGGACTTCTTGCCCTATTACGGCAGTTACTCTTGACGTGACCGAGTTTACCGCAGTTAAAACATTTTATGCCCCGTTTGCCTGTTGATCGAGGAGGTCCTTGCAACAAGGCTTGGATACTGACTGCCAGATCCTTCAACGCTTTATGTAAAGTTGCCATAGATTCACCCCTAGACGTATCCCCCTCGTCATCGCAAGTTGCCATTCTTACACTTGGAGAAGAATCAGATGACACTCGTGACGCCTCGAATTCCAGTGCCCGAACTAGTGCTTCGCTGATATTCCTGGGCCTGACTAGACGTAAGTGGTATCTCATGTCACTATCGTGAACTCCCTCAATGAACCTTTCGGCGGCCAATTGCGTTTGAAAACATTCAGGGGCTGATGGGTAAGCCAGGTGAAATAGTCTGTCTATGTCCGCCTCAAATTCTTGCAAGGATTCACCTGACTTTTGCTGTCTCATCCTCAGCTGGGCTTGGAACACGGTTTCTTTGTGCTCGTTTCCAAATCGTAGTTGCAGAGAGTGTACTAAAACTGCATAATTACTTTGATCAGCTGCCGACAGAGATTGGAGTAGTTCAGCCGCTTTTCCACGAAGTGCTACCACTAATGATGTAGCTTTCTGGGGCTCGGACCAGCCATTAGCTTTTGCAGCTGCCTCAAATTGTGTTTTATAAATTTCCCAGGCCGTAGTACCGTCATAATCGGGAGGCTTAATTTTAGCGTTGGATGTGCTAAAACTCTCTGTAGACACGTTGTCGTCCTCAAGTGTTCCTTGAATTTCTTTTCTAGCTCGAGAACCCTCTGGTTGACAGCTTCGAGTCCTTCGTTAACGCCGTTAATGGATTCGTTCACGCCGTTAACGGATTCGTTAACGCATTGCATTATTCTTTCTTCCAATTGTTGCTCCCTAGCTGCGAGATGGTTCATTAATTCTTCTTTGAATTGTTGATGACGTTGCTCCTGTACTTGATCACGTCTTTCTTGTTCCTTTTTTGTTCATTATAACGTTTTTCTTGCTCTTCCTTCTGTTGTTGCATAAGGGACAGCAGGGCGGCAAGTTGATCCTCCATCGCTTGATGCTGGCTTCTGGTCACTGGCATAAACACGTAATGTCCGGCAATGAAGCACTCACTTACAGTTCAGCAATATTAGTTTTCAAGTTCCCACTGGAATAGCACTTCTGACAATAATTGTTGCGAACTAGGGTTCAAAAATTCCAGTGCAACGATTTAACACGAAAACACTATTTATTTATTCCACAAATATACCCGATTACTAAATAACTCACTACTTAACACTTTATAGCCTTCTATTATCGCTTCGTAACTTTAGCTTACTTATAGCTCGCTTAAAATAACACTACTACTTAACCGCCGCTCTATGCGCCTTTTATATACAATCCTAAAATTACAGAAAAACCTAGAAAGTTCTTTATAAGAATTCTTGAATCATCATCATCATCATCATCAACTAGTCTCTCTGTGTCCACTGCTGAACATAGGCCTCCCCTTTCTCTGCCCATTCTCTCCTATTTTGGGCCGTCTGGGTCCAGTTGGTTGTGATTCTCTTTAAGTCATCCGTCCAACGCGTTGGAGGTCTTCCCCTATTACGTTTGTCGGCTCGAGGTCTCCATTCTAGTAGCCTCTTTGACCACCTGCCGTCTGTTAGTCGCGCCAAATGTCCAGCCCAGTTCCACTTGAGCCTGGCGATACGTGCAATAACGTCTGTGACGCCAGTTCTCTGTCGTATTTCTTCATTTCTGATATGGTCTCTCAACGACACGCCCAGCATTGACCTCTCCATTTTACGCTGTGTTCTTTTAAGTTTGTTGGCCGATATGGTGGTTAGGGTAAGTGTCTCGGCTCCGTACGCCATGACCGGCAGCACGCACTGATTAAAGACTTTTCTCTTTAGGCATATTGGTAGGTTGCCCTTCAGCACGTCCCTGAGTTTTCCAAATCCGCCCATGCCAATTCTTGAATAATCTCACATAAAAAAAAACGGTTGTAAACAACTGCCTTCTAGATTAAGCCAGACGAGCAATAAATCACTCGTGTCAGCCATGACGCAGCGCGGATAGGTCGCGAAGCTCCACCAACCAACACGCTCCCATGCGTTGCCCCGCCTCCCATGCGGCGTTGCTGCGAATCGTAACAATACTGATCTAGCAAAACTATGCCTATCCCGAATAGGCCTATCATAAAATCTCGCAAAAGTACTAGAATTTTCCGACCATCCAGCGGTACTCCAGGATTATATCAAGACTTACTCCCTTATTCTTCGCCAACGAAGTTGAAGCGTGTCTTGTGCTATGAGCACTAAACATTGATATATCAATACCACTATTACCTAAGGTGGTCTTAATCCATCTACTGAGCGTCTGAGGTGACGTTGGTTTATAAGGATCTTTAAGGGTTATAAAAAGGTGAATTATAGAACTTCTTAAACTAGAAGTCCTCTTTAAATAATTAACTAAGGCTGACGCTGCACATATCTTCTTATCTGTATCAAAAAAAGGAATACGAAGTACAGGTTTTATCTTGCTGAATCTAGGAGTTTTTATATTATCTTGAATCAAAATTTCGAATCCCTCTTGTTTTCTGTATATGTTAGGAAGTTTAATTAATGAAAACGTCTGCACTCTATGAGCTGTTATGAGGGCTAATAAGGTTATTAATTTAAATGACAATTCCTTAAGTGGTAAATTCTCATTCGGTTACAAGGTACTCAAATAATGCAAAACCACTGCTGGGTCCCAAGTGACATCGTATCTTGGTCTACCTGGTCTCAAATTTCTAATACCTTTAAAAAACTTTTTTATTTTAACATCACAGCCCAAATTAGGAGACAAAAGAAGTGACAACGCAGACCACGCACAGTTAATAGCTCCATAAGACGCTCCTTTCCCAAATAACTCTGTCAGAATTTTAATGCACAAACATAAATACTAATATTATGCCTAAGAGAAAACACCCACCAATAATGTAAGTATACGTCATATTGTTTGATAGTGCTATGACTAATAGAGGCCATGACAATATTCAATGTTTCTTCTGGGAAGCCTCTCAGTCGAAATCCTTCTTCCAGAACACTCCGGCCACCAGGGAAAGTTTTTTCCATAATGGGTGGGGGTTCCTATCAACAGATAATAACAAGTGTTCATCTGGCTCAAAGATTAAAGGATCTGTAGTTAAGTATTTGCAGAAAACCGGAAACCAGGGCTGTGCTGGCCAATAAGGCACAACTAAAATTAATTTTGCCTGCTCTATCAGAGCTTTATTTAATATCTTTAGAAGTAAAGAGAATGGGGGAGAAATATATGCAAATTCGTGTTTTCACGATATAGTGAAAGCATCTATGGTTAATGCCTCAGGATCTCGTTGCCATGAAACAAACCTTTCGCATTTTTTATTATACCTGCTAGCAAATAGGTCAATGGTGGGTGAACCAAAGAATTTAACAATTAACTCAAATTTAGAATGATCCAACTCATATTCGATTTCGGACACAACCTTCCGTGATTCACAATCTGCCTCAATATTATCGTTTGATCTAATATATGAAGCAAAAACAAATATCTTACGTTCCTCGCACCATAACCAAATTAACCTAGCTACTTTGTTTAAAGTTAAAAACTTAACTCCCCCGATGCGATTAATATAACATACGGCTGTTGTATTATCAATGTGTAAAATAATATCACAGCCCTGAAGGTTACCTGCAAAACATTTAAGTGCAAAATAAGCCGCCAAAAGTTCTAAAGTGTTAATATGTAGGCACTTTCTGTTGGATTCCAGTGACCCCCAGCCTTGTTCCCATTACAGTAAGCCCTCCAGCGGTGCAGTGACGCATCTGAGAATATTTCTTAGATAAACTCCCTGTTATCTAAAAGGATATTACCAGAAGAGAATACATGGCTTTTCCACCAACTCACATCCTCAGAAATAAAGTTGGGAAATTTTCATTATGTTATTATAAGACCCTTTAGCCTTAAGCAGCGCCAAATCCTTGGCACGTTCAAAGGTTTTTAAGTGTACCCACCCATACTTAAAAGCAGGGCACACTGCAGTGATTTTTCCCACAAATTGTGAGAAATAACGAATAGAACAGTAAGTTAATGTAGAGATCTTACACAACCATTTATAAATATTAGTTTGTTTTTCTGGAGGTAACCTTAAGGACATAGACCTTGTGTCATAAAGAAACCCCAAAAAAATTCATTGTTTGCTGGGTGTTAGAGCACTTTTATCAAAATTTATAATAAACCCCAGTTTTGATAAGGTTTCTAAAGTGGCACACTTATTATTCTGGCACTCCTCATAGGAGCTGCCCAGTAACAAAAAATCATCTAAATAGGCTACAGATAAAAACTTTTTAGACCGTAAATTGCTTAAAACTGGCTTAAGTATTTTAGTGAACACCATAGGAGCTGAACACAACCCAAAAGGTAAACAAGTATACTCATAAAGGACATTATTAAATTTAAACCGTAAATATTTACGATGCGATTTATGAACCCTAACAAGGTGATACGCATGCTTAGGGTCAAGGGTGGCCATATAGGCATCAGCAGACAACAACTTTGAAACAACCTTTCTATCTTCCATTTTGAAATGTCCAACAGTTAGGAATGTATTTAATGACTTTAAATTTAGTATTAACCTTCTCTTTCCATCTGGTTTTGATAAGAGAAAAATTGGTGAAATAAATTGGCCCTTAACAGGTTTACAACCTCTAATGGCGCCAAATTCCAAAAGATCTAAGATCTCATCCTGAATAAGCTTATTGTCTGCCTGACACCATTTTTTGCAATGTGGGATATATTTTTGCTTTACTTGCTTAACCATGGGCAGTTTATAACCTCTAATCCAACTTAGAATAATTTTATCAGAAGTAATTTTTGCCCACTGAGCTCTAAAACGAGAAAGATTTCCTGCCTTAAAACGTACTTGCACATAAGTTCCCTTGCTTAATAAAGATGACGAGGAGACCTGGTGTTTCTGTAGGTGGAGTGTTTCTCTATCTTGAATGTTGGACGAGCTTTCCAAGTTGTTCGAGGTGGTTTCTTGCTCCCCAAGGTCCTCTGACCCACTGCGGCCTTAATGGGACTCTTCACGTTTTTTGAATTTTGACCTTGCTTATTAGAAGGCTTATAAGACTTGGGTTGTTGCTTAAGCTCCTTGCCTGACCTCTCCACTGCCTTCACCGCCTTCAACCTGTCCGCCAAATTGTCCCCAAACAACCAGCCATCGATAACTACACCTTCTCTAATATCCTTAATGGTTTTATCTAAATTGTAAGAAAGAATTTTCTGTCTAGCCAGAGATTGCTCATGATGAACATCAGACAGCAGTCTAGCACCATCATTCAGCGCTTCAATAACTGGTGCTAAAACTTCTCCTCCATCTTCCTTTTGTAGAGTTAATAACAAGGTAAGTGCCCTACCTAAAGCTGCCAAGCTGATACCTAGATGGGCCTGAGACTGTGCTAAGCGTGAGTCTCGGTTCAATGCTATCTCATCCACCGCTGCCTTGATCTTTGGGTTGAGTTTTGGTGGCTTAATTGATGACAAATTTTCAGGAACACCATATTTTTTATGTAAACCTTCCTTCACTTCTATATTAAGACCCTTTGTTATATCTTCCTCCCATTGTGTGGCCAGATCCTTTTGAATGGGCAATGCCAACTCACTTGGCACTGTTTTCTTGCCCAGAAGTGACAAGGTAGTTTCATCCAGGGCATCCACGTCCACAAACTCAACACTGAGTGGATCTTTACTGTTCAACTTAGGTGTCTCACCTAAAAATGAAATTTACCTGTGTATTTGTTGTACAAACTAACATCACCCACAAATCATATCTACAATATTATTTTAGGTGCCAGTACATGGCCCCCCTCTATGACTATACAACCCCTTGAGGATTTCATAACATGTGTCCCACCTTACTGTATGGAGGAATTTTTCCATTTCGAGCAGATACACTGCTATCCCTGCTATCAGTACTACTGCTAGAAGTACTGGGCCTAGATATACCAGGCGCAGGAGAATAATGGCGGACTGAACGGCGTTGACGTTACGAAGCGGTACATTTCTTCCTCCATACTATCTTCCAATGATGAAGACGTACTCCCACTTGATGAAGATAGCTGCCTCTTCCTAGATTTGCCCATATTTCTTGAAATATTAATTATTAGTGATGTTGACTTTCAATTCACGACATGCACCGTTTGCACGAAAGAAAAAAACTGATAACATGGAGGCAGGATGGATGATGCGGGGTGGTAATAAGTTTGGCTTTGTATTCGTGGCGACACCTATTGGACGAAAGTATATACATCATTGATCACGAGAGCAAGGCGGGAATA
The DNA here is from genome assembly GCA_951812265.1 of Taphrorychus bicolor. Lineage (NCBI taxonomy): Eukaryota > Metazoa > Arthropoda > Insecta > Coleoptera > Curculionidae > Taphrorychus > Taphrorychus bicolor. The sequence goes on from OX638300.1 coordinate 2,432,347, forward strand.
TAATTCCATTCGAAACAGCATGGATGATTTCCAGGCCGAATTTCCAAACTTTACTGTAATCTATATGCAGTTCAAGAAAACTTTGGTAGTTGACAAATAAGACCAGGCAGTCAGAATCTCACAAGTAACGTACTGATGAAGTGGTTGCACAGGCACAAGAAATAATGCAAAATGCACCTGGTACTTCTATACGACAGTTACGCCATCAAATAGGCAATTTTGCATAAAGATCTGCAAGTGTACCCATATAGCTTCACAGTAGCGCAAGAATTGCATAAAACTAACTTTCCCCAAAGCCTGCAATTTTGCAATTGGTATATTGATATGGATAATAACCAGAACATTTCCCAAAAATCCATATTTAGTGGTGAGAAATGATTTGAATTAAGTGGTTATGTGAACTCACAAAACCTGAGAACTTTAAAATGCGTCATTTCATCCATTTTAGTTCTAATTCTAACCTGAATTTCTTCAAAGCCTCCAAATTTGCAATTCTGGACGTCTTGTGTCATGTTTTAAGCTACTCCAGAAACTCTTAAATTTAATTTTTAGATACCGAGTTTGAGTAAATGTTAACCCATTTTAGCCATAATGTTAATATGATTTTTTCCAAACCCTACAAATTTCTGTTTTAACACAATTTGAGTCATTTTTCACCGATTTTGGCCTTAATTAGGACTTCAGTCCTAATTATTCTAACCTGAATTTCTACAAAAACTGCAAATTTGCGCTTTTTGACACAACCATTTCTGGCCCTAATCCTAATCCGACTTTTTCAGAAATTTTCGTTTAAATTTCCAGACGCTTTGAGTAATTTTTAACCGAATGCGGGTCTAATTTTAATTTAAGTTTCTCCCAACTCATCAAATTTGTATTTTTACACACTAAGTCATTTTCACTGATTTTGGCGTTAATCGTAGTAAATTCACATTTTTAGATAAAGCGGTTCATGTTTAACCGAAATCTTTATTCTTAATTCGAACCAGCATTGCTTTAAAGACTCCAAATTTGCATTTTTAGACGCTTTATGTCTTGTTTTCATCCTAATCCTGACCTGAATTTGTCCAGAAACTTTTGATCTGCAGTTCTGACGATTTGAATAATTTTTAATTGATTTTGACCATAATCTTTCAGCCCAGTTTGGTCTTAATCCTAACCTACATTTTTTCAGAAACACAAAATTTATGTTTTTAGTCACTTTAAGTAATTTTTGCCCGATTTTTTGCCATAATTTTAGCCAAAAACATCAAAAACGTCATTTCTAGATAAAATGAGTCATTTTTAATCGACACCACTTCAAATTTTAACCTGTACTTTTCAAAAGACTTCAAATTTACAATTTTGGACGATTTTTGTAAATTTTTAACCACTTTTGGCCCTAATCATATTCGATTTTTTTTAGAAATGTTTAGTTTTCATTTTCAGACGGTTGATTTTTAACCGATTTTTTATTTTTATACATTTTAAGGAATTTTTAATGATTTTGGCATTAATCATGACTCTCAAAAAACATCAAAATTTGCATTTTTAAATAAGGTCAGTAATTTTTAATAGCTTTTAGTCCTAATTCTAACCTGAATTTCCCCGGAGACTCTAAATATACATTTTTAGATGCTTTGTGTCATTTTTTAATCAATTTTGACCTCGTCCTAACTTGAATTTACTCCAAAACTTTTAAATTGTATTTTTAAATTTTTTTTCTCATTCAAATCAAAGAGCAGGATAAGATGTAAGTTCTGTATTGCATTGTCTTGGCTTGCGTCAACGCTCACTAAAAGTATCTAAACATGTAACAATTTTTTTTTTATTTTTAAATCACTATTAATCGAAGAAGATTCGATTATATATATTTTATTATATGTGTTTCGTCTCTGCTTTTATGTATATTTTCAATAATAATTAAGTTTTGAAACAAATGGTATAGTTCAGTGTCGGTAGGGGTGTTAACCCTCAAAGTAGTTGTTTCTATTTGTTTTCTTCTTTATGTATAGCTACAAGGTTTTGGGAATGCCGAAAGTTTTCAAATTTCCAAATTGTAATTATACATGTGCAATATTCACATAATATCCTTAATAAAACCCCGTTTCTATTTGTTTCTGCACAAAGCTTAATATTTTTTTGCTTTTAAGCATTGATTTTTTATTTTTTATTATTTTATTAATTTATAGATACACGCACTTAAAAAGAACATCCAGTATATTCGAAATTTGTATTATCGCCCATATTTAATCGATTATATAATACCGATTTTGACCCAAATGCCAACATGCTTTTCTCCACAGTTTTAAAACTGGCATTTTTAGACGAAAAATACTTTTAACCGATTTTGCCCTAACTTTAACCAGAATTTTTCGAGTACCTTCTAATTTGCTAATTTAGACGCTCTCAGATTTTTTTAACAAATTTTGGCCGTAGTCGTAATTTATCTTTGAACTTGAACGATTTTTCTCTGATTTTGGCTTCAATCCTAACCTGACTTTCTCAAAAAAACACCAAAATTTGCAATTTTAGATGATATGGCTCATTTTTAATCAATTTTAGTCCTAATTCCAACTTAATGTCTTCAAAAAGTCCAAATTGGGATTTTCAGACACTTTGAGCAATTTTAATTCAGATTTGGCCATAATGATAATCTGAACTTTTCACCATCCTCCACATTTTTATTTTTGTTCGCTTTGAGTAATTTTTAGGTGTCTTAGCCTTAATCCTAGCCTGGACTGACCTTTTGACTTGCACTCAGGATTGCCATTTTTAGGTAAAATGGGTCATTTTATCGATTTTAGTTCTAATCCTAACCTGGCTTTCAAAGACTCAAAATTTGCAATTTTAGACGTCGTGAGTCATGTTTTAAGCTGTTTTGACCCTAATACTAACTAAACAGCATTCGTCCAGAAACTCTCAAATTGAATTTTTAAACACTCAGTTTGAGTAATTTTTTACCGATTTTGACCTTTGCCAAAAAAAAATCAAAATCTTCATTTTTAGATGAAATTAGTCGTTTTTAATCGACTTCAGTCTTAATTAATTTTGGAGTTAATCCTAGGGTGAGTTTCTCATGAAATATCAAAATTCACATTTTTAGATAAAGTGGTTCATTTTTAATTGAAATTTCTCCTCCTAATTCGAACCTGCATTTCTCCAAAGGCTTCAAATTAACACAAAGTATCTAAAAATATGCACAAAGTATCTAAAATTATGTCATGTTTTAACTCTAAATTTTCAATTTTAGACGACTTGTGACATGTTTTAAGCGATTTTGACCCTAATACTAACTAACCTTTCGCCAGGAACTCTCAAATTGAATTTTTAGACACTGAGTTTGAGTAATTTTTAACCGATTTTAGTCATAATATTAATATGAATTTTTCCAAAGGCTCCAATTTTGCCCTTTTAGACACTTATACTAATTATATTAACTTCTATAATATCCATATTTTTAACCATTTTTGGCCCTAATCCTAAATTGTTTTTTTTTCAGAAATTTTAGTTTCAATTTTCAGATGCTTTGAGTAATTTTTAACCGAATGTGGGTCTAATCTTAATTTGAGTTTCTCCAAACTCTTCAAATTTCTATTTGTACACACTAAGTCATTTTCACTGATTTTGGCGTTAATCCTAGCCTGATTTTCTCATGAAATATCAAAATTCACATTTGTAGATAAAGTGGTTCCTGTTTAATCCAAATTTTTACTCCCAATTTGAACCTGCATCTCTTTAAAGACTCCAAATTTGCATTTTTACACGCTTTATGTCATGTTTTAGCCCATTTTGATCCTAATCCGGATCGGAATTTGCCCAGAAACCTAAAATCTGTAATTCTGACGCTTTAAGTAATTTTTATTTGATTTTGACCATAATCTTGAAGTGAATTTTTCCAAACCCTCCAAATCTCTATTTGTACCCACACGCTTTGAGCCATTTTTCACCGATTTTGGCATTAATACTAGCCTGATCTCATAAAAAATAAAGATTTTTAGATATAGTGGTTAATTTTTAAAAGACTTTGGTCCTTATTCTGACCTACATTTCTCGAAATTTGCCTTTTAGACGCCTACTATCAGGTTATAGCCCATTTTGGTCATGAATTTGTTCAGAAACTCAGAATTTGCATATTTTAGACGCTTTGAGCAATTTTTAACCAATTCTAGCCAGAACATTAGTATGAATTTTTCCCAATACTACACCTTTCAATTTTTAAACATTTAGGGTTTAATTTATCTTTTTTATTTATTTTGAGTGTTTCCAGGCTGGGGGTCGAATTTTTGCCATAATTTTAGTGAGTTGTGTGAGTTGTTTTAGTGATTTAAATGAGTCGTTTTTAATTGACACCTCTCCGAATTTTGACCTGTACTTCTCCAAAGACTTCAATTTAAGCAATTTCAGACACTTTGTGTACATTTTTAACCACTTTTGGCCCTAATAGTAACCGATTTTTTCTAGAAACGTTTAGTTTGCATTTTCTGACGCTTTTGAATAATTTATGACCGATTTTGTATTTTTGTACATTTCAAGGAATTTTTACCGATTTTGGCCTTAATCATGACTCTCCAAAAACATCAAAATTTGCATTTTTAACTAATTTTGACCTCAATTTTCTCAAAAACTTTTATTTTGCATTTTTAAATGTTTTTACTCATTCAAATCCACGCGCATGAGCGAGACAAGTCAAGACTCGACACAACTATGTAACGGTTTCTTCACCCTGTGTTGTCTTGTCTTAAAGAGCTTTTATTTTGATTTCAGTGACAAGACGTAAGTTCTTTTTTCCATTGCCTTGGTTTACGTCAACGTTCACTAAAAATATCTAAAAAATTAAAACAAGTAATTATTTTTTTTTTTATTTTTAAATCACTCTTAATTGAATCTTCTTGTATTTCATCTTTGCTTTTATGTATATTTTCAATAATAATTAAGTTTTGAAACAAATGGTATAATTCAATGTCGGTGGGGGTATTAACCCTAGAAGTAGTTGTTTCTATTTGTTTCCTTCTTTATGTATAGTTACAAGGTTTTGGAAATGCCGAAAGCAGACAAGTTTTCAAATTTACAAATTGTAGTTCTGTTGTTCTTTTGCCCAATGTTTTTTTTGCTTTGAAGCATTGATTTTTTATTTTTTATTATTTTATTAATTTAAATACACGCACTTAAAAAGAACACCCAGTATATTCGAAATTTGTATTATCGCTGATATTTAATCGATTTTATAATAGTGATATTGACCCAAGCGCCAACCTGCTTTTTTCCACAATTTTAAAATTGGCATTTTTAGTAGTAGTAACCAACCCGGTTTTGCCCTAACTTTAACTAGAATTTTTCCAGTACCTTTTAATTTGCATATTTAGAGGCTCTGAGATTTTTTTTATAAATTTTGACCATAGTCGTAATTTGAATTTCTCTAAACCTTTGAACTTGAACGATTTTTCTCTGATTTTGGCTTCAATCCTAACCTGACTTTCTCAAAAAACACTAAAATTGGCAATTTTAGATGATATGGCTCATTTTTAATCAATTTTAGTCCTAATTCCAACTTAATATCTTCAAAAAGTCCAAATTAGGTTTTTCAGACACTTTAAGTAATTTTAATTTAGATTTGGCCACATACAATCTGAATTTTTCAAAATCCTCCACATTTTTATTTTTGTTCGCTTTTGACCTTTTGACTTGCACTCAGAATTATCATTTTTAGGTAAAATGGGTCATTTTATCGATTTTAGTTCTAATCCTAACTTGAGTTTCTTCAAACACTTCAAATTTGCAATTTTAGACGTCTTGAGTCATGTTTTAAGCTATTTTGACCCTAATACTAACTAACCAGCATTTGTCCGGAAACTCTCAAATTGAATTTTTAAACACTCAGTTTGAGTAATTTTTCACCGATTTTCACCCTAATTTTGGCAAAATAAATCAAAATCGTCATTTTTAGATGAAATGAGTCATTTTTAATCGACTTCAGTCTTAATGCTCAATTGAATTTTTTCAAACAAAAACTTGTATTTTCAGACGCTTATACTAACTATACTATACTAAATACCTATATTTTTAACCATTTTTGACCTTATTCCGAATTGATGATTTTTTCAGAAATGCAAGTTTCAATTTTCAGACGCTTTGATTAATTTTTAACCGAATTTGTGTCTAATCTTAATTTGAGTTTCTCCAAACTCTTCAAATTTATATTTTTACACACTAATTCATTTTCACTGATTTTGGCGTTAATCCTAGGGTGAGTTTCTCATGAAATATCAAGATTCACATTTTTAGATAGAGAGGTTAATTTTTAATTGAAATTTTTACTCCTAATTCGAACCTGCATTTCTCCAAAGGCTTCAAATTAACACAAACTATCTAAAAATATGCTTTATGTCTTGTTTTAACTCTAAATTTGCATTTTAGACCTCTTGTTACATGTTTTAAGCGATTTTGACCCTAATACTAACTAACCTTTGGCCAGGAACTCTCAAATTGAATTTTTAGACACTGAGTTTGAGTAATTTTTAACCGATTTTAGTCATAATATTAATATAAATTTTTCCAAAGGCTCCAATTTTGCCCTTTTAGACACTTATACTAACTATACTAACTTCTATAATACCTATATTTTTAACCATTTTTGGCCCTAATCCTAACTTGTTTTCTTTTCAGAAATTTTAGTTTCAATTTTCAGACGCTTTGAGTAATTTTTAACCGAATGTGGATCTAATCTTAATTTGAGTTCAATTGTTCTCCAAACTCTTCAAATTTTTATTTGTACACTCTAAGTTATTTGCACTGATTTTGGCGTTAATCCTAGCGTGACTTTCTCATGAAATGTCAAAATTTACATTTTTAGATAATCAAAAATAGACATTAATCAAAATCTTTACTCCTAATTTGAACCTGCATTTCTCCAAAGGCTCCAAATTTGCATTTTTAGATGCTTTATGTCATGTTTTAACCCATTTTGATCCTAGTCCTGATTTAATTTGCCCAGAAAGTTTTAATCTGCAATTCTGCGCTTTGAGAAATTTTTGATGTGAATTTCTCCAAAGCCTCCAAACTTGTATTTGTACCTACATGCTTTGAGTAATTTTTCACCGATTTTGGCCTTAATCCTAGCCTGACATTCTCATAAAATATAAAAATTAATATTTTTAGATAAATTTTAGATTTTTGTAACCTCAATTTCTCCAAATTTGCACTTTTAGACGTCTTCTCATGTTTTAGCCCATTTTGGCCCTGGTCCTAACCCGAATTTGTTCAAACACTTTGAATTTGCATTATTAGACACTTTCAATAATTTTTAACCAATTCTAGCCATAATGTTAATATGAATTTTTCCCAACACTACAAGATTCTATTTTTAAAAACTTTGAGTAATTTGTCCCCGATTTTTTGCCATAATTTTAGCAAAAAACATCAAAAAAGTTATTTTTAGATAAAATGAGTAATTTTTAATTAACACCACTGCTAATTTTAACCTGCACTTCTCCAAAGACTCTAATTTTTGCGATTTTAAACGTTTTGTGTAAATTTTTAACCACTTTTGGCCCTAACCCTACCGGTTCTTTTTAAAAATGTATAATTTGCATTTTCGGACGCTTTTCAGTAATTTTTAACCGATTTTGTATTTTTACACGTTTTTAGGAATTTTTACGGATCTTAGCCTAAATCAAGGCTCTCAAAAAACATCAAAATTTGCATTTTTAGATAAGGTGAGTAATTTCTAATGGCTTTTAGTCCTAATTCTAATCTGAATTTCCCTGGAGATTCTATATATATATATTTTTAAATGCTTTGTGTAGTTTTTGACCAATTTGGACCTTAATCCTAACCTGAATTTTCTCAAAATCTTTGATTTTCATTTTTAAATGATTTTTCTCATTCAAATCAAGGCGCATCAGCGAGAAAAGACAAAACACGAGACAACTACGTAACGGTCAAGAACTATCTTGTCTAGTCTTAACGAGTTTTTATCTTGTTTTAGGGACAACACGTAAGTTCTTTATTGCATTGTCTTGGTTTGCACCAACGCTCACTAAAAATATCTAAAAAAATAAAACACGTAAGTAACTTTTTTTTTTTATTTTTAAACCACTCTTAATTGAATCGAATGATTGTAAGGAGTATTTTGAATTTTTTTCCAGCCGGTTAAGAATATATATGTCCATAACTATAGAAATAATTTATTTAGTTTAAACTTGATCATTTGAAAAAATCAACTATTGAATGTTCATTCGATTATTTCTGTTCATTCGATAGAAATTTATCGATTAAGTCCATCTTTAATTTATTATAAAACACGATTCTTGCTTCAATGCATGTACTCAATAAATAGAATCTTTCTGTCAGAAATTCAACAATCCGAATGTTTAACCAGTTTGACTTATTTTTAAAAATATAGATTGTCAATAAAACGGTTAATAACTAACCGTGCGTTGCAAATAACATGAGAAATCCGCAAAGGTGGCCTGATTGCTGTTTGAGAAACATTGTACCTATGTCATCACGTTATGAAGAGACGAAATCTCAAAACAATATTGTATACAAACGAGCGTGACAGCGGTAAATAGCTGTATCCATATTTGGGTTTCCATTACCAAATCAATTGCCATAAAATTCGCAGTAAAATAAACTTGCGCGGCTAATTTAAACAGGATTATTAATGATATTTTTCGAATGCACTCGGCTCAAAGAAATTCCTTTCTGACTGATATTATGTAAGTTCTCATCCAAAAATATTACCATTCGACTCGACGACTATTACTTGCACTTAGGATACTTTACAGTGTAAACCCGTGTGTCCTTGTTATCTCACATTGGGTACTTAAAATAACCGGGTTTGCTAAAATTATTTATTGCAATAAAATAACAATAAAAGTTTAATACTTTTTATTCCTTTGGGCATATACAATTTGGCTGAATACCTACTACTTATATGTCTTATATTTCGTACATTTTCCGTTATTCGTTGAAGACTAAATTAGTTGCTATATTCTATATCATCTATGAGTAATAAAGAAATATTTTATAAAAACCTAATAAAATTTGTTTCAAGTTGTATTTTTGTTAATAAACTATTCAACACAAAATGTTTAAGTATATTTAAACAGCGCAGCCAATGGCCCTTTTTTTTAAGGGAAATGTTTCATATTCACATGTATAAATCACGTATAGACATAAACAACATAATCTATATTATTCTCGTACAAAAACAAATTCATTGTAGTGGTTCCATCTGTTCTCCTCGGCGTCGACACCCGGCTTGAGTTCAGTAGAACCTCCGGCTGTACCAGAGCCACAGCTGCCCACCTAAATAAAAACAAAATTGTTTCTAATAACCCGCTAAGAAGTTTAATTCCTTTATTACCATCTTAAAACCTTGTTCCACCAACATATCGAAAGCCTGCTCTAAAAGAGTGTGTTTCAGGAAGAATCTGGATGTGTATCGTTCCGATTGGCCATGGTCAGGATCTCGGCTTTCGTTTAGGGTTTCGCCAAATACCTCTCGACACAGTGCCACTCGTCCGCTGACTAAAATTTTGGAAAGTTTCCGAAATTTTACATCAGCCAAACCGTCTTTTCCAAACTGAAAACTGCCTCTGTAACCGACAGTGATTACACCTGAAACAAGAATATAATTTATTAAACTAAATGAATTATAACAAAGATATATGTAGTGATAATTAAGACATTTTCATGAGCAATACATATTTTCATCTTCTCTGTCTATTAATAATGTATTCACCTTAAGCTTGACTCTTCATTTGTTTAAATATAAGCGCAAAAGCGTATACATGCCTTATCAAAAATCTAGATCTAGCTGATGATTTATCACCATTTTCATCAGGAAACATCAAACATTATTATTAATGAATAAAAATGAGTAGTCTTCAGAAAAAATTATTGAGAATAAACGAAAAAAATTGGTAGAAAAAAGAAAGTTACCTGTTAAACAAATCAAGCAGTTAGCTTTATCATTGTTTTTACATACGTAATAGTCACTCAATAAAGATTTCTGGAGAGATTTATACGTGTGGCCACATACAATGTCGAAACAAAATATATAAAATTATCAAAAGGGCAGCAAAAAAGGAGAAGTGGTGGTGCATGGAGTTACGTTCCTATTAAAATGCTACATTGCAGTTCTAATCAAGGATTTCCTAGATTTCTCTCGTTGCAGCATCAGCAACATTAAACTTATAAATATATGTTAATCCTAGTTTTAAGTTCAGTTATTATTGTATCCTCCATTTGAAATAAAGTTTTTTTTAAAAACAAAACTCTCAAACACGAGAAAGTAACTGGCGCAGTCGGTAGGATTTTGTCAACGGTTTTTAAGTTTACGTGCATCGAGCATAAAACGAGCCGTTTTCGTTTCAACGATTCGTGGCAAAAATCGAACTTTCCAAGTGGTGGTGCATAGTAACTCATCGACCAGGGAAGAACGGGACAAAATTGCCCAGCAGTCCTATTGGTGCGAGAATTGGGAACAAGCATCGTCCCAAGACTCATTGGTAACTCCAGGGAAGAGACAAGCATCGCTCAACCTTCTGGACCTTAGACCTAAGACGAATGAAGATAATCGAAGTTTTAATACTGTAAGTGCATCCATTTTAAAATGGCAAACCCACAACCCCCTAATTATGCGTTAATTAAATATCAGGCAGGAAATATTCCACAATTTGATGGAGATTCTAAACAAATCAATAGATTCATAAACGCTTGTGACAATTTCTATAATAATCATAAGGATAGGAATCCTGCGGCACAAATTAACGTTTGCTTATTTGACACAATTTTGAATAAGTTAGTTGGTAGAGCTGCTGATTTAATAGCATCTCGTGTAGAACTACATACTTGGGATCTAGTCAGGGAAGCCGTAATAAATATTTTTTCTGATAGGAGATCGATAGATTGCGTAATACAAGATATTATTACTCTAAAACCGGAAAGAAATGAAAATTCGCAACAATTTGGTCTTAGATTACAAGATGCAAGAAGCTTATTATTTTCCAAAGTAAATATGTCTAACGACACTAGGGAATTAAAATTGGTAAAAATAAACGAATATGGAAATTTGGTTCTAAAAACATTCATTAACGGATTAAATTATCATATGCAATTAATAGTACGTTTAAAAAACCCTACATCTCTGGAAGAAGCAATGACTTTCGCTCAAGAAGAGGAAAACTTTCTTTACTACAAAAATCGTGGCAACTTAAATACTAAAACCACAATAATGACTTCTAATTCACAAAGACCATTAAATAATAACAATAATCGCACGCATTATTCTGCTAATGCAAATAATAACAATCACATGCATTATTCTGCTAATGCACAAGCGAGCAATAATTATATTCCACAATTTAACCAAAGAAATGCAATACCTTTTGTAAACCGACCACAATTTTTAGGTTACGGTAAATTTAACTATAACTCGCCAAATTTTGGACAACAAAACAGACCTTTCCAACATAGACCAAACTTTAATAATTTTTCCCAAAGACAATTTCCAAATAATAATTTCAGACCCCAGAATAATACTTTTAATAATTTTAACCGTGGTGTTAAAAGACATGCAACTTCTACAGTTGTTAGAGCAAATCAACAACAACCTGAACCCATGGATACTTCTTCGGGAAATACATTATTAAAAGATGGACAACAACAAAGACCGAATTTTCACATTGAAGAATTATTCAATCAATCTGTTGAACCTGTAAATAATTCCTTCGAAAACCACACGGAACAAATTGACTATGCTGCTAATCAATTTAGAGATTACGAATATTATTACCCTGAATTTGAACAAAATAACCAAGACCTAGAACGTGATCAATATGAAATTTTTTATTTCGAAAACAACGTAAATGAGAATAATAATGAAAATTTTCAGGAAACTCACGATTTAAAACCCCCAACTTAATCCTTTTAAATAACTATACAATAACCGATTTACCAGTCATTACATTGCCAGAAATAAATGCAAAATTTTTAATGGACACTGGTAGCGGTAGAAGCTTTATTAAACCTGACCTAGCTTATAAATTATACCCAGATCATATTGCATCGGAATCATTTTTCGTGCGTACCGCACATGGAACGTCAATTCATAATGAGGTCATATATATACCTATATTTCCTTCTTTTAATAGTGTAGGAGATCATAAGTTTTATCTATTTGATTTTTCCCCTAAATTTGATGGACTTTTAGGTATAGACTTTTTAACACAGATAGGCGCTAGCATAAACTTAAAAGATTTATGTTTAGGAACCAAAAATACTGTGTTACCTTTACATTACCAAAATAAAAAAACATCTGTATATAATTTCGAACCATGCGAAATAATAATAGACCCCCGAATTAGTCAAAAAGTAAAAATACCAGTTAACAAATCTAATGGTATAGGCATATTAAAATATAAAAATTTCGATAAAGCTGAAATGCCTGAAGCATTGGTAAAAATTGTCGATTCTTACGCATTCACAATTATTACAAACCGTCAAGATAATCCCGTAAAAATAACATTTTTTGAACCTTTAGATATCGAAATAATAGACGAAACAGAAATCAATTTCATAGAAAAAATGGAAACCGATTCTGAAATAAATCAATATTTTGATAATCTGCAAAAACAAAATCTAAAAAATGTACGTTTACAACATTGTAATAAAGAAGAATACAAAGCTATTCGAGACTTATGTTATGAATATAGAGACATTTTCTACTGCGAAAATACTCCACTTACTTTTACTAATCAAATTAAACATAAAATCAATCTAACTGATGAATCACCAATATTCACTAAAACATATCGTTACCCCCATATTCATAAGCAAGAGGTTAATTCCCAAATGTCTAAAATGTTACAAAATGGTATTATTCAAGAATCAACATCTCCTTGGAGCAGTCCTATCTGGATTGTACCCAAAAAGTTAGACGCATCAGGAAAACGCAAATGGCGGATAGTTATAGATTATCGTAAACTCACCGATAAAACGATTGACGACAAATATCCACTCCCTAATATAACTGACATTTTAGATAAATTAGGAAGAGCCCAATATTTCACGACACTGGATCTAGCAAATGGTTTTCACCAAATAGAAATGGATCCTTCTGATATACCTAAGACAGCTTTCTCAACGGATACGGGACATTACGAATTTCGGCGTATGCCTTTTGGACTTAAAAATGCACCGTCGACCTTTCAGAGAGTAATGAACAACGTTTTACGTGGTTTTCAAAATGAAATCTGTTTAGTTTATCTAGACGATATAATAATTTTTTCAACATCACTTCAAGAACATATAGAGAGGTTAAGAGCAGTTTTTGAACGCCTTAGACAATCTAATTTCAAAATTCAACTAGACAAGAGCGAATTTTTACATAAGGAAGTAGCCTATTTGGGACACAAAATCACTCATGAAGGTGTTAAACCAAACCCCGATAAAGTTACTGCAGTTAAAAACTTTCCAATCCCAAGAACCCAAAAAGAAATAAAATCTTTCTTAGGATTAGCAGGATATTATCGTAGGTTTATCAAAGATTTTGCAAAAATCACAAAACCCCTCACCTTATGTCTTAAAAAAGGAACTAAAGTTGAACATTCACCAGCCTTCATACAATCTTTTAAACATCTTAAAGAATTGCTCATTAATGCACCAATTCTTAAATATCCAGATTTTTCAAAACCTTTTGTCCTTTCTACAGACGCCTCTAATGTAGCCCTTGGCGCCGTATTATCACAAGGTGACCCTCCACACGATCAACCAATAGCATTCGCGTCTCGTACTTTAAACGAAACCGAACAAAAGTACTCTACTATAGAAAAAGAACTTTTAGGCATCGTATGGGCCTGTAAGTATTTTAGACCCTATCTCTACGGTCAAAAATTTTAAATATACACTGACCATCGTCCTTTGATTTGGTTATTTAATTTAAAAGAACCAAATAGTAAACTAGTACGCTGGAGATTAAAACTTGAAGAGTACGATTACCAAATTATATATAAAAAAGGTAAACAAAATACGAGCGCAGACGCACTGTCAAGAATACAACTAAATGCTTTAGAAACGGAATCAATTGCTAACTGTCCTGGTGATATTGATGACGATATTAGTCAATTTTTAAATAACAATTTTGATCCAACTATATTAACCAATGAAGCTACTGCCGAAACTATAGTGGAACTCGAACAAAGTACAAATAAACCACAATCCCCGAAAATAAAAATCCTCGAAAATATTCAAATTCGACCCCCATTCACAGATAACACTGTTCACACAACTAATGCGACAGAAAATTATTCTGAAATGACATTATTAGACGAAATAATTAACAACAAACCACATCAAATAATTGTTAAAAAATCACCTTACGATACTTATGTCAAAATAGACCATGAAACTTTTGACGGACATCAAATTTTAAAAGCAACGTTGCCCACAAATATTGAAACAATTACACGAGTTTTAAAGGAATATTTAAATAATAAAACAACTTATATTTATTTTCTTTCTAAAGAATTACGTCCTTATTTCCAACAATGCATGACTAATCACTTTAGAAATTTAAAACTTATTGAATGTACCAAACTAGTTAATAATGTCGATGAAGACGAAAGAACAATGATTATTAAATTTCGTCATGAAGGAAAAACAAACCATCGCGGAATAGAAGAAACATTAAAATTTTTAAGATCTAACTATTATTGGAAATCTTTGAAAAAAGATACCACAAATTATATTAATAATTGCGAAATATGTCAGAGGTCAAAATATAACAGAAGACCACCTGATCAACCCTTAGTACTGACTGAAACACCAAGTAAACCCTTCGAAATAATACATATCGATACATTTATTGTAGGAAAACAAAAATTCTTAACATTTATAGATAAATTCTCAAAATACGGACAAGCACTTCCATATTCAGGAAACGCTGTATCATGTTGTGACCAACTAATAAAATTCTTTTCATTCTTTGGTGTTCCGAAACAAATAGTATCAGATAACGGTACAGAGGTTCGAAACGAAGTAGTAGACGGACTTTTAAAAGCTCACAATATCAAAATACACTTTACAACTCCTCATCACCATGAGTCAAATTCACCTATCGAACGCCTACATTCAACCTTGATAGAACACATAAGAATATTACGAGAATCTGACCCAAATTCGGATATAACAAACATTATGCCGTATACAATTATTGCTTATAACAATACAATTCATTCTAGTACGAATTTTACCCCACAAGAACTTGTATTAGGACACACAGATTCGCGAGACCCCATGAATCTTATACCATCTCATGTATACACTGAATATATCAACAATCATAAAAATAACACGCAAATTTTATATGATAAAATTACGGAAGATTCAAAACAATTAAAACAAAAAATAATTGACAAAGTCAATCAAAGTAAAACTAATCGGTTCTCAAGTATATAAGAAATCTCAACAAAGAACAGGTAAAAGTAAAAAGAAATTTTTAGGACTCTTTGTACTAACAGCGGTGTTAGAAAATAATAAAATTGAAATAAAAAATCCGAAAAATAATTATACGGAAGTTATTCATATAAATGAATCTAAAATAATGCCCATTGTTCCAGATGGACCTGGACCGTCCACGCGACAGACATAAAATACCATGACCTGAACAATTACCCAGGGATACTACCCTTTAAACTAGGAACAGCTAAAATTACATCAAACCACTGGTCCTTTGTACAACTAATTGACTTAAACCCACTAGTCGACCAATTTTATACCTTAAAACGACATTCTGAAACACTTGCAGCTAGCTTAAAAAATGACAGTGAATATTACAATGAATATCATAATTCTTTTATATCTTTACATACCCTAAAAAAACGCATAGAAAATTTAATTATACAAATCGCCCCTTCTAGTGCAATTTCTAGACGTAAACGAGGTTTATTTAATCCTTTAGGATCATTCATTAAAAGCATAACAGGTAATTTAGACCAAAATGATGCAGAAATAATTGACGAAAAAATCCGAAAATTATCGGAAAGTCAAAATAAATTAAAGATTGATGCTATTAATCAAATAATGATAATAAATTCAACAATCAATGCATTCCAAAAAGTAATATCTAATATTACAAGCAATGAAGAAATCCTAAAAACCAGAATTTCTCAAATAGAAGAAGCTATTAAAACGGTAGATTTACATAATACCCAACTACACGACTATTTTCAAATACATACAGTTATTAATCAAATAACTTGGATGTATCAATCAATCAATAACATATTAGATAAAGTCGAGATTTCAATAACTTTTGCTAAAGCAAACACTCTTCATAATTCAATAATAAATCCAAACGAATTATTAAGCGAAATAAGAGAGTTAGAATCGCATTTAAATGCAGATAAACTACCATTAAGTAGCAATATTCAAAATATATTAGGTTTCGAAAAAATAATTGAAATTAAAAGTTTTCTTAAAGGCTTCAATATTGTCTTTATATTAGAGCTTCCACTTGTCGAGACTGAGGTATATCAATATTTTAATCTATACCCAATACCAATCCCTAATAACGGTTCATTCATAATTAATATACCTTATAAACCTTACCTTGCACTGAGCAACTCCAGATACTCGTATATGGACCAAAGATGTCTCGAAATATCAACCAATGAGTACCTGTGCAGACACGCCCACAGTATCCTGTTAGAAGCTAATCCACCATGTGCTGTTCAACTAATCAGTCAAGCACCAAATATTACTTCTTGCCACCCTTACGAAATCCAATTGCACGAAATCCAATCGACAAACATTATCGATGGAAAATGGATCGTTACCGTACCAAATCGGATAGTTAGTACTTCAACCTGCCAAAATTTAAGAGACAATCTTCCTCTCTTAGGCTCCTATCTAATAGAAGTACCCATTGAATGCAAAGTTCAAATAAAATCAATCATCTTCCAAACTTATAAGCCAAGTCGCCTGTCCTTTAGCGAAACTAATTTACCCTCGCTAAAATTGACCAGAGCCAATCAGCATCGATCAATACCATTCAACCCACCTGCGATTGACCTCAACTTCGTCAACCTACAAGAGACCAAAGAGATCCAATCCAAGCTGGAGAACCAAAGAAGAAACCTCGAAGAAATGTCTACCACTGTCTACGTTACAAGAACAAGTGTTTGGACAATTTTACTTTATATTTTTATTGTATTATCCATATTAATCATATTGTTTAAATATTTTCAGAAGCGATTTAGGAAAATCCAATCCATATCCAATAATGCAAATAACGAACCGATGGATTTAAATAATAACCAAATATTTTAATAATTTTAATTTAGCTTTTGAAATCACAACCACAGGATGTGCTTTCATCTACGTCGGGAGAAGTTACGTTCCTATTAAAATGCTACATTGCAGTTCGAATCAAGGATTTCCTAGATTTCTCTCGTTGCAGCATCAGCAACATTAAACTTATAAATATATGTTAATCCTAGTTTTAAGTTCAGTTATTATTGTATCCTCCATTTGAAATAAAGTTTTTTTTAAAAACAAAACTCTCAAACACGAGAAAGTAACTATGGTAATGTTTTATCTAATGTGACGGAAAATAAGGTAAGATTCCTAACAAAGAATCGCATTCATTTCTTCTGTGCAAAAATAGGGAAAAAATCCGAAACTATTTTGTCATTCCGGGCTTTGAAGCCGTGGTCTAATGGAATTTCTTCCTGACGTTTCGTCTACAGCTGCGGCACACATTATCAAAGGCGATGAGGTAATGGGCGAAGTGATTCCCGCTGCTTTTCGACGTTGACTGATTCGACTGTGGTGACCTCCGTGGTATTTATTCCCCCGCCATCGTGCTGTAATGGGGGGACTGGGGTGGGGGTAATAGTGGCGTGGGGTTGCGGCGCACTTGAAGTATGTCGCAGAACTCGCTTCCAGTCTGCATTTAGAAACGTAATTTCCTCCTTCCTCTTGAAACGGCTGTGTTTAAAGATCTCAATGGTCTCTCTCGTTACTGTCAGAGAAAAACGCTGCGATTAATATAAGACATCCGCTTCGTTGAAAAGGATGACCTTCGGAGAGAGCGTGTTCTGCTACTGCTGACTTTGGTGTTTGTCACAGCCTGCAACCTCCTCTTGTGTTCCGTAATCCTCGCGTTAACACTGCGTTTTGTGTTGCCAATGTATAACGAGCCACAGCCGCATAGAACTCGGTAAACTCCGGTTGCCGATAGGGGATCTCTGCGGTCTTTGGCTGATCTCAAGCTCTGTTGTATTTTACGATGGGTCTAAAGACAGTTGCGCTTTTCCAGTAGCATGCCGATCCTGTCCATTACTTTGTGGATGTATGGTAGATTTGTCCATCCGCGCTTTTCTTCATCTTGTGGCCCTCTACATTCCTTGGACGGACAGCCCTATCGAACTCCTGCTTGCTGTATCTATCCCAACCAAAGGCTCTTTCCAGATGTTTCACTTCCCGTTCCAAATCAGCCGGCTCACAAATTATCTTGGATCTTACAGACAGAGTCCTTATGACTCCCCTTTTTTGTCTGGGATGATGATTTGATTCGCTATTGGGGTATCGGTGACATCCGATCTCCTTGATATCAAATCAAATCAAATCTTTATTCTCAAATATCACAGAATCTCAAATATCACAGAAAGGATGTAGGAATATTTCTTCAAATATTTTTGACTGCACAATATTTGAATCGCTCGTTTTTGGATTATGAATATTCGACGAAATGCAGCCCATAGTACAATACCATACCTTATTCGGGGTCTCAATACTTGAAAAATAAAATGTTTGTACAGTATTTTTGTTAGATATTTGCTGAAGATGGTGTAGCGCAAAACAGTTTTTTGTACATGGATTTCACACATAATTTACATGTTCCCTCCAGTTCAGTGACTATCTATATGAACACCTAGAATTTTAAAAGAGCTGCTCTATAAATTTCTTATTCAAAGCCATGTATTTACTTTTGGTATAGTTAGCTCTATAAGGATGGAAAGTTAATTTATTATTGCAAAAATAATTAGATACTATGCTTAAAGTTTCCTTTAAATCGTAATCACTAGAATTCAAAGAAAGTATGATAATGTCATCTGCAAATTCAAAGTGTAAGGTCTAAAAATATACAAAAACATTCAATAACGGTAGGCGTCCTTCCTTTTTTATCTCCATAGTGAATTGAATTTTTCGAATTTGAAGCTTTGAAGTTCGCCCAGGCTCAAGAGGCTCTGTCGACCGAACGGCTGTCAGCCATCTCAACAACCAACAGCTTCGGGTGGAAGAGTTGTTGAGAATCAGGGCAACTCCTTGTCCTAGAAATGAGAACTTGTTCCTAAAGGCGGATTAACCCTAAAAAGGTTAACGGCATGGAGATGCAGAAGGCAACGGGAAACCACTGCATTAAAGATCCAAAGGGATATCCCCAGGACACAACGTGTTCATAGACTTTATTGTGGAAATAAAACCTATAAGAATGGCCTCCACTTCCGAGCAGGTGTTAAATCACCAGGAGGTGCGAAGAATCCTCCGGCTTGACATAGTAAAGTTGAAGAACAGGATCGGAATTTGGAATGCAGCGGAAAAACTCGCAAATGCAGTAAAGGAAATGAAAGGGCTGCACATTGACATCTTGGGGATCAGCGAATCAAGATGGGCAACAAGAAGGAACGTGCTCACAAGACGGATTAACATTCTATTATTCGGGAGCTTAAGAGACCGATACTCACCGTAGAAATGGAGTTGGAATGTTGATAAAAGAATCACTCAGGAAACACGTCTAAAACTTCGCACCCTATTCCGATAGACACTGTTGCTACAGATGGCGGGGATGCCAATAGACATAAATATAATACAAGTTTATGCATCCACAGCCGATAAACCTACTGACGAAGCGGAACAATTCTACAAACAACTGCGGGAATTAATAAGAACGGTAAAAAAGAATGAAATCTGTATAATATACGGTGACTTCGACGCGAAAGTGGGAAGAGACTCCATAGATGGCATTATGGGAAGATATGGACTTGGAAGGAGGAATGAAAGGGGAGAAATGCTCATTAAAATATGTAAAGAGAAAGAGCTTGTCATCACGAATACATTCTACAATCTACCACCCAGAAGAATATACACCTGGAAATCCCCTCAAGATGATGGTGAGAGACAAAAATAATTCGTAATCAAATTGATTACCTCCTGATCAACAAAAGATTCCAAAATAACATCAAGAGAGTGGTAGACTATACCGAAGCCGACATCGAATCAGATCACCACCCATTAATCGGCAACTTTAGGTTTTAGGGAAAACTGGCGGAACAAAAGCCAAAAAATACAATATTTACGCACTGAAGCAATACTGAAGAACGGGACAAACTAAGGAATGATTTAGGGAAGAGAATAGCAGAACTACGCTGCCGAAGAGATCATAGAGCAACAGTGGAATATAACGTCAAAGTGAATATACGAGAAGTTACAGAGACGGGCCTTGGATAGAAAAAGAGACAAGCTAGAAGGAGGTGGATGACCGTCGAGATCCTGAATATGGTGGAGGAAAGAAGACTAGCAAAGGGTAATACACTGAAATCCACAGAAACATTCTTCCCATAATTAGAGAGGCAAAGAACACATGGTTATCTAAACAATGTAAGAAGCAGAAAGACGACACGAAAAACATAACAGCTTCCACTTCCACAAAAAACTAAAAGAGATAACCAACACGTTTAAGAAGGCAAATACCTCAAAAATAACCAGATTCTAAAGGACCCCCAGGACTTATGTAAGATGTGGGAAACATATATACAGGGCCTGTTCGAAGACACACAAACCTTTACACCTAGCAAATGCCCAAATGAAGGCACGGCCCCACCCATACTAGGAGCAGAGGTCATAAATGTGCACTCTCGGCACTAAAAAAACAAAAAGACACCTGACTCAGATAATATACACGCTGAAGTGCTGAAACGAATAAACGTATGTACGTATGGTTGAATCAAATAGTGCTTTTTTTCTCATGTATTTCCTGTTAAATCTTATCCCTTCCTTTATTAGGGCTAATTACTCTATCGGTTTTATGGAATTTCAGCGTTCTGCATATTCTGGGGGCCTGCATTGCCAGGATGTTCTTGTTGGCTACCTTAACCCACTATTTTTTTTGAGCCCTGTTTTCTAGGTACTTCTTGCCTGTCATTTACTTTTAGGTACCGCATGACAAGCTTTCCGGGAAATGAGTACCTAGAACCAAGTCTCGTGTCTCGGTTTTGTAGTTTATCCTTGGGTCTTGTCAAGAACTTTACAGAGTCTTGCAAAGTGGGGTGATTTCTATCGTCCTCCATAAGTCTTGCTTTACTTTTTTGGTCTAGTTGGTGTAATTCCTTAAAAAAATATATATTCTGCTCAAAGTCTGCTCTTCTTAACACGGTTAAAGAGGCTGCGATTTGTCCTCTTCAGATTTGAGAGCTCAGAGTCCACCATCCTGTGTTCCAGTTCTATTTTCTTCTTCCTAGTTGGCAGGTCTCTTCATACACTTTTTTATAGTTATAATGATGTTTCCACTTATCAGCTCAATATCCGCTGGTGTATTTGGTGACGGACACTGACGGACACTTGCAATTGCTGACTGGTCTCTTCTTAAAGAGATCTGTAGGTTCTTAGGTTATTCGTATTTTAAGGGTTTCTTGGTAATGTAAATAAGAAAGATGTAGTTAGTATGTCTTTGCTTTACATAACCTCAATTTTTGCAACTGGTGAGGGTACGTTCCAGCATTAGCATTTTGAAACTAGACCTTCGTAGGCTGGGCTAGGCAAGCCACTTTGTCTCTTTTTGTCCCTGGAGCAGCACCGCGTATAATATACTTTTCACAGGGGTGTTGGTTTGTCCAAATGCCCAATCAACGTCCTCAGCAATGATCAAGGAGACCTTATAAAATAAACCGGTGTCGCCGTTTTGGACAAACCGAGGTCTCCATGGTAATTGCTAAAGACATTGGTTGAGTATCCTGTTAATACAGGATGCTCATTAGAAAATATCATCTAGAAGGCTATAAATTCTAGACAGAAGAGGATGACGTTTTCTAACGAACACCGTCTACTACGGCTAGCAAAGTGTCCTTGACGGCCTTGGAGTAGGTTTCGACCTTGTTTCGTTCACCCTCCTGCTTTTCATATTTGGTTGTTTTGTTGTGGGTGTGCTGCCGTAGGAGAAATGGCGTTTACTCTCTTTCCCTCGGCTATTTTGTCAGTTTACTCTTCTTTCCACTAGGTTCGGTGTGGTTTCCTTTAGGTTTGCCATCCCTCCTCTGTCGCTTGTTAATTCCACGAGTTCTATGTTGGGATCCATTTGGTACGCCTTCCCCCCTCCTCCCCTGCAGTCTTATGTTTATCTTTTTATCTCTGAGGGTAGTTTTCCGTGCTTTCCCGAGTCTAACTTGTTGGTGTTTTACCGGAGGAAGCGCCACTAGGGCCTCGTACCCCGTGAGTTATTTCTTTCTACGCTTTTTTTCCGTTTTGGTCTTACGACTTTTGAGGAAAGAGTGATTGGCACGAGCTCTTCCTACCACGTGCAAAGCCCCTCTGCACTTGGTATGATGTAGACATCAGAGGGCGCCTGGTGCCCTGAGGCTTGTCGCTTGGGACCAAGTCTCTCCACCATGTATTATTCCGCACGCACAATAACATGGATTAGAGAAGTTTTTATTGTTGACACATCAACTCGTCTAGATATAGTGTATCGAGGGTGAAACAATATAAGCCCTTCGACATCGCTTACCGCGGTGCAAGCCTATTTGCGATCGGTGGCCGTCATAGCCAAGATTGTGATTATGAGCCCTCCTCAGGGCGAACAAGAGCGCAGTATTGTGCAGGCCAATGGGGGACGTACCCATGAGAAATCAGATAGATTACATCACCATAAATAAACGCTTTAGAAACTATGTAAAACATGTAACGACTTACCCCGTTGCAGACATAGGCTCCGACCATATGCCACTCATAGCAAACATAGAACTGAAATGGAAATTAGTTAGAAATACCCCAAAATCCCTCAAATTGATACATCAACCCTAGAGAATCCGTAAGTAAAAGAGCAAGTATGTCAGCAACTCAACACCGATCTAGCTGCACAGATAGTACAGTCGAAAATACAGTCCCTCGTGGGAAGAATTGAAGAATATCTTAACCACCGTATGCCGTGACAATCTGCGACCCCAGAATCAAAAAGAAAAGATGGATGAAGGACCATATCTTAGGCTTGATGGAAACTCGGAGACTCACAAAGAGCGACAGGGACAAGTATAAAACAATCAACAAAACCATAAGGGCGGAAATCAGGAGAGCGAAGGAGTGTTGGATGAGAGAGAGGTGTAGAGAACTGGAGGAGCTTGAGGACAAGCATAATATCTTTCAAATGCACAAGAAAATTAAAGAAATTGCAGGAACCTATAAAAAACGACATTTCGTCGTCTTATTGGATTCGTCAAACCACCCCATCATAGAAGAGGAGACAATTAAAAATACGTGGATGCAGTACATAGAAAATCTTTTTAGTGACGATAGACCACCCCTGCAGGAAAACAACAACGCAACAGAGGGACCAGATATACTCGATGAAGAGGTACTGCACGCCATCTATATAGCAAGAAATAAAAAAGCTCCAGATACGGATGAATTACCGATAGAAATATTAAAACGTACAGAGCAAAAGAATAGAGGCAAAATCACAAGCCTGTTTAATGCAATATATAATACCGGCTTAATCCCAGAGGACTGGCTCAAGTTGACCTTCATTACTATTCCTAAAACAGCCCGCCCAAAAACAAAAAAAAATGCAGTGGCCATTTGCAATTTTGGCCACTTGCTAAAAACCATCCCCCGAATCGTCCATGCCAGAGTGCGCAGAAAAAGCGAATTCGATCTTGATGATGCTCGAAAATGGTTCAGGATCGCCTTTGGAACCTGCGAAGTTCTTTTCGGAATAAACTGGCCTTACCTTGGCCACATCTTGCGCGGAGAAAAGAGTACCATCTTCTCCAGTTGATCATGAAAAGCAAATATCTTAGCTCAGGAACATCAGGGAGTATACAGGCATCCGGAGCGCCGTTGACCTGTTCGGGGTTGCGGAAGATAGAGACGCACTCTCTATAGTAATCGCTAACGTTCGGGAGACCGGACATGACACATAAAGAATGAAGAATGGGGGATTAGATTCTTCAAGTATTTAATCCCACAATCCGCTGTTAACTAAATTTAATATTTAGTTTATTTAGGTTGGTAGTTTGCGTCCTGAATGTCATAAAATGATTGTGGGTTTGGGATAAAGTAGAATAAAACAGGAGCGACTATTTGTAGCTTTATTCCAACGTTGCCATTTTCAGATATCTGTCATACGTCGATGTCATGACTCAAGTCAATTGTCAACTTTAACGTGACGTCACGATTTGAGAAAATACTTTTAAAGTAATGACATCTTTGCATTTAATTAAATGTTTTTCAATTATCTTAAATCGAATGAAACTTAAATTTTGCTGGAGGCCTTCTAGAATCATCATTCTTGACTTGAGGCTTCTTCAACTACTTCGACTACTTCAAATGTTCAAATTCAGACAAACGACCATGGAAATAGAAGTTTGGCGTTTCCAGTAGATAGGGCTAGAAGCTTGAATAAGATATTTAAACATTTATGGCGTGAATTCTGAGTCATATACGCCCTGGACTTGGAAATCTTGCACTAAATCCATATAAGTCGAGTATTTAGAATAAATTATAAATGTTTCTCCTCAATTTAATATAAATATATTGTTACTTTTGAGGTTATAATTATTTCTCGAAGAATTCAAAACAAAACCTGTCTCTTAATGGAACATACATTTTATTATAACCAACACTTATTCAAAGATTTTCTTCAATACAATCTCACTGATATTGCTAGAATATAAAAACATATTTTTAAATGATATAAATAAATTAGGTACTTAAGTAAATATGCTTAAAAATATATGCCATGAAACCCTTTTGCTATCTTCTTTTTCTATATCTTTGTCCTTTTATTGAGTTATATACTACTTATAAGGAATGATCTGTTTTCTTACTTGGCTACTTATTTGTCATTTCTATACTCTACAACAATAAACCTATTAAGGTATTAAAAACATAGCTCCAGCGAAACAATTACAAAAAAGAGCAAAAATATGAGTGGAACTAAGTTAAGCACTAATGACGGTATAATTCTTTACTTAAGCATCTACTTAGTATTATTGTATCCTCCTTGGTTAGGTTAAGGACTACGAAGACAAACATTGCAAAGAGTGAAAGATAGAGTTGAAATATGGGCTACTTAACAGTTGTTCCAATCACGCAATGCTCAGATATCAATAGTGTGGATTGAAAGTACATTTTCGAAACTGTACGTGAAGCAGAATTAGGGTCTGTGTAGGCAGAATCTGCAAAGTTCCAATTTTATGTAATTCCTGTACAGTTATGAGGCAATGTTATCCAATAGCTCTGACCTGGATATGGGAAATGCTTAGAACAATGCACTTTTATTCGCAGCTAAATATCTTTATAGAAAAACAGATTTTTTTCTATATACGTCAACATAATTTTTTGAGGTTGTTTTACCACCAAGTTGGATGACAGGTCACATGCTGCACAAAACCTATATATTAGGTATATTGGTAACTTCCTACTATTTAACATTGTAACACCAATGCTCAGTACTGTATCTAGATCCTTGGAAGCCAGAGTGGAACACACTTGCACTATCACAATACACACAATCCTCAGTGAAACAAGGCTCTTCAAGCATGTAGCTAATACCCTGCCAATTCCAGCACTACTGTTACAATAACCTTGGCCGAACTTACATCAGTAACAAAAAAAAGCTTGCATGACCTGAGCATATCTTAATCTTTTTCTTAAGCTGAGTTTATTCAACTTATCTTTATCCATCAACAACTCAAAATTAAAAATATGACTGTGAATAAGAAGCTGGGTAATACTGCCCTTAGTCATGTTTATGTTCTCTACAACAATGTTATCACTGAAAAAAATTTAACTTTCCTTGTTCCTCATTTTAAAGCTTTACAGCTGCAATTAAAGTCCATAAAAGTTCTGGACAACTTGTCTCAGCATGCTTTATATCCACGATGATTTCGCAATAAAAACAGGCTGAAATCTGACAGGTCCAAAGAGCCTTAAAAGAGACCAAATATATGGTGTTTTGTTCAGTAAAGGTGTTTCGTTCTACTCTGTGGCAAACCCGCTACACTTTACGACCATTAAATTTATTACTCTGGTGAAATTTCTTCTGCAATCCAAAATACGGGCTAATTCAAATTCACTGTTCTTCATTGCGATCTCGTAAACAGTAAGAGATACAAATTCGATTAAATTGCGGCAAAGTTGATGATTTGCGTGCAGTAAACTACCTGTTCAAAGTTTTAACTACCTACCTCCAAAGATTCACAAAAATCGTTGTTATTTGTTTCTGAACTTCGTTGAAGCGATATTCTAAAATAAATTGCACATTGCCATGAACATTCTTTTCTATTTTCAATAAAAGCAGAAGCCAAGTGTTGAGTGTGCGTTTATTTGCGACACAGCAAGAGAGAAAGAGAACTATGTTTGATTAAGCATTTCTTGATTAAACTAAGGCATGCTTATCGACGAGATTGACAATAAAAACTATAATAATAAATGGTCTATACATATTATTTCGCCTAATTTTTATTAACACCATCCTCAGTAAATCAAACGACATTCACGACGACTCTTCTGCTTTAATATCCAACCGGTCCCGAAATCGCCCACTTAAAATTGTTAAAACTGGTCGAAATTGAACAACAAAGAACTTAATTGAGTTTAAATCTGGTTTCATTAACGAGGTTCATTAACCCACAAATTTTAATTGGCGTAGACTTGCCGGATTGAAATACATACAAAAAATCAGGAACTTCATTTTTTCTTTCGCGTACATAACATTTTGTAATATCTCCTGTTATTTCTGCCAAGAGCTGAGGACTCGGTAAACTTTATCTGTCCCTTCAAGGAAATAACCAAGAGAGTATTTGTTACCTATTAGTGTGTGCTATATGACCGATTTATCTGGATAAACTAAAGTAAATTAATTGAAAGGAACGTGTTTACAACTATCTTATTATTACATATCTCCAAGTTTCTTATTATTACATATCTCGAAGTTTCTAATGGATCTAAATTTCATCGGAAGCATTATACTTCAATCCACTTAGAGATATATCGAACATGGAGAAGCAGTAATTAAATTAAGTATGTGTTTGACTAATTGACAAATGCTTTCATTAAGATCGACTAATTTCGATCTGATCATTAATTATAGAGATGCACTATCAGCTTGGAGGATCGCAGGCCCTTTAATTTACTCCATTTTCATTAGATAACAATTACGTAGATTGGATATCGTCGCCAAATGGCGGAAAATTCTTTTCATGTAGTCTCGTAAAGTAATTTTGTGATTACCTTTTTATCATAATGAAAGACGAGTACAAGAATGATTGTTATTTGAAATGAATGATTTCGGAAATACCAAAAATCTAAACAATAATACTAAATACTTCACTGGGAGTGGGATACGTCTTTATTCAGACGTTACTGCTTATTACGCAAGAAGGATCAGTTAATTAGGGAATATGTAAAATAAATCATGCCATTACCATAAAATCCAAAGTACATCATTAATCTTCAAACTTACCAGGCGGCTTAATTCTGTTTTCACTAGTAATAGCTTCCACCAGTCCTTGTAGCAAAAGCTTTTCCGCTTCGTTTTTCAGTCTTTCTTTCTCACGGAAGCAATATGGTAAGATTATGGTTCCATCTCGAAGGAAGTCCAGAATATACCTAGAAGAGAGTAAATATTTAGACAATGTAAACATGCAAACACGAAAAATTGCTCCAATCCCTCGAATATTAAATCGAAAAAGTTGCCTTGCTCTTGATTCCTAGATAGAAGGTTACAATAAAAAGTTTTCAAGTTGGTTCTGAATTTTCGACTGAAATCGATAAGGATTGAAGGAAAAGGATATAATCATGCAAAGTAAATTGACTTTTGTTATTTCATATTTTTTTTAATACACTGCTAACGATAAGGGTCAGGAAACACAGCTATTTTTTTGTAATTTTTGGGGGGCCTGTATCTCAAAAATTTCTTAACCGCAATTCATAACTGAAAGGGATATTGAAAGGTCGTTTTGATGATGACTCACTGCATTTGCTAGCTAGGGTAATTTAAGAACATTCAATATTTATTGGCTTTGGTTGATATGTCGAGACATGTTCGGCGCCTTTTAGTTTTTTTAGCCTACAATTCAAAATTACAGGGGTTTTTTTCAAAACCTTGCTATTTTATAAGTTCTAATAAGTATAAAATCTAATAAAAAACTGATCAATATTTTATTAAGCATGACTTCATGGCGGGAGCTATAATTTTAAGACTTTTGTTATAATAGTGTTAAGCCCGACCGTCGGTCCACAGAGATTCGGACCGCGACCATCTAGACTAAACGAGAACCGTGAACAGTCGTCTCCGTTCTCGAAAGTACGAGAGTTGTGTTCAGGTCGTGTATATAAACCAGCAAGCTACGCGAGATGGGACCGAATAGATAATGCAGTGTAGTAAATAAGCGGAAAAGCGAACAGTGAAAGAGCAGTAGAGCGTATTTGTTATTTAATCGTGTTGTAATAGTTAAAAGTTAATAAAAGTGTGTAGTTAATTGACGATAAATTATTGGAACCCATATCCCGTAACAACTCAGGGTAATTTTCGTCAAATTTGTAACTGTACGAAAAAACGCGCGCTTGGAATTTTACATGGTAGGAACAGTGCACGAACTGTGGTGTTTTCTACATGCCATATACTCGTTCTACGACAAAAATCGTGGATGAACAACAGGCAGCACTTATGGAAATGCAGAAGAAGGACAAAGAGGAACAAAGGAATTTTCTTGAGGAGCAAGAAAAGCAAAGGCAACTTGAGAAAAAACAACACG
The DNA here is from genome assembly GCA_951812265.1 of Taphrorychus bicolor. Classification (NCBI taxonomy): domain Eukaryota; kingdom Metazoa; phylum Arthropoda; class Insecta; order Coleoptera; family Curculionidae; genus Taphrorychus; species Taphrorychus bicolor. Next base: position 2,461,365 of record OX638300.1, read on the forward strand.
AAAAACAAAGGCAGCTCGGCAAAGAGAAAAAAAGAAATTTTTTGGAAGAACAAGAAAAAAAGGCAACTTGAGATAAAGGATCAAATAAAAAATAAAGCTGCTCTGCTTCAAACATTAACGAAGGGTCGTCGCGAGTTGCAAAAACTTGTCTCAACCAAAATGACTGAAGTCAAATAAGACGTGGATCAAGTCAAACATGAAGTAGGGATGAAAATAACCCAGTTAGAAGAATGGTGGGAATCTGGGAAACACGTCGCAGTAGGCCAACTTCAACCGCTGAGCGACTAAAGATTACTAGGCCTCCAATTTTCGACGGCATTACTTTGTAAAGAGCTTGGAGCATTTGTAAAGACCAATTTGAGGCCGCAGCAGTTAAAAAATGTATGAACAGATTCGGTACCAGACAGAACTAAGGATGAGACAGCAGAAGCCAGGCGAAAACCTACAGGAATTTGGAGGGGACATTGAGCATGTGACAAGACCTTCTTTGACGCACGTTCTCAGTGCAGCAGTTTATCGAAGGAATTCGCGACAGTGAAGTGAAATGCCATTTGAGGTTGACTCGCGTTTCCAGTGCAAATGAGGCATTAATTCGGGCATTGGAGTATGAAACGTCGAGAATAAACGCGAGTCACAGAGTTAGAATAGTTGACGTACAGGAAGAGCCGCAGCCAAATTCAATCTTAAAGCAATTGTTGGACGAGCAGCGGCGTGAATTCAGGAAGCAAATTACTTCATATTTCGACCAATCAAGGAGCAAGGCACAAGATATCGGTTACAGAAGAAACATGGACCGAAATACCAACCTACAGAAACACGGACTTTTTTCAACTGCTCCGCTCAGACTCCGCTACGACGACAATCTGGCGGACTGACACATCAGCTGGAAAACTAAGACCAGTCAGTGTGAAGGGGCGATCGCTGACTGGCCCCTCGGAAGCCCCCAGGATCATTAGGAATGGACACCTTGGAAGAAGCCTCATCATCCCTGGCGAGTTTGAACAAACGGAAATTCTTTTAACCTTGGACACTGGTGCCAAAGTGTCAATTATTCGACCGGATAAAGTGAGTGCGCAAATTAGGACTTTGTTTGAAAAAGTGGCCCTATGCACTATGACCGGGGATCCTTGCCCTGTTAAAGGAGAACCAAGGATACATCTGGAAGTTGGGAAAATGTTAAGGATTCATCACGATGTATTGGTGGCGGACATCAAGGACGAGTTCATTCTAGGTACGGACATTATTCAGAAATACGGATTTTCCTATGACAATCGGCAGCAGGTGTTGAAATTTGGAAATGAAAAGTTTGCTGTAACAGGACCAAGTGCCATGTATTGCGTCAGTTTGACGCCGCACAGTGGTCGGACGGACCTCTTTTCACGCGAAAAATTCCGAGTTGCATTATTATGTGAAATTAAGTAAATGGATTTCTTTAAGAAGTGCTTCATGTGGTCTGGAAATATTTACAATTAAATTGTGCCAGTTATACAGAGTCTTCACAAGAATCTTCATGCCTTACCCACCTCAAGATTGAATCCATCCGATGAATCCCTCCAGAGACTGATTGCTCAATTGAGCAATCAGTAAGCTCAATTGAAGCCGTGAAGTGTTCTTTATGTAAACATCGAAGAAAATGTGAAATGCACTAAACGCATTAAGGAAAATGTCATATAATTAGCATTTTCAACTTGTTAATAGTATATTAAGATACAAATTTCACAAGGTAGCTTATCAGTCCAAGATGCGACACGAGGATTTAACTTACGGCAACGGTTGTTGACTTGATTGATAATAAGACGCAAGCAATAAACATACCGGGTGACACAAGAATTACTAGCCAAGCGATAACTCTGGTTAAAAGATTGTTAATAATTTGAAATTTTGGGGATGAATATAGTAGCTTAATACCTACAAATTGCACATAAGTACTACTAATTTGCGTTTCCGGTTTCACCGGAAGTGACGTCCCTTTTATTATTTCAAATAGAACACCCTGTATATTTGTCCATTTTCGGATTCTACGTCGAATTTTAAGTTATTAGCATGAACATAGTTTATATCTAGCTCTTACCGATTTCGATCGTCTTACCGAAATTGTGCCCAAACTTTCCACGACATCAACATTAATGTTGATTTTTATGCACACAAATGAATATCAATCAGCCTCGATTGCACAGATGACTATTTTTTTAGGTCCCTACCTACCAACATTAAAAAAAAAGTATTTGCAAGATGTCATTGAAAAAATAGAGAGTTGATTTTTTTAAGACATTTATCTCCATAACTTCCAGTGAAAACACCCAATTTTATTCCTAACATTTAGACCTTTTATTTACGGTACAATTTCTCGAGAACGACAGGTTTTACTCATACACTTTATACTACTTTACTCATACTAGAAATAATGTTTAAAATTGAATAAGGAATCCAAATGTTAGGAATAAAATAGGTGTTTCTATTGGAAGTTATGGAGATAAATGTCTTCAAAGAATCAACTTTCCACTTTTTCCTTGACGACTTGGCAAAACTTTTTTTTAAGATTGGTTGGTAAGGAACCCAAAAAAATAGTCATCTGTGATATCAAGGCTAATTGATATTCATTTAAGTAGATAAACAAAGTGTTTATCGGGACAATTTCAAGGCTAGACGTTGACCTTGAAAATCGCGCTCATGACCTTGAAAAGTGACCTTGAAAATCAGTTGACCTTGAAACTCAGTTGACCTTGGTCCACACACGGACATTCCACCTTGACGCGTCCGTACCCCTGCTAAAATTTCAATTCTTTCAAACATCAAATTCATTTAAATATAAACGTCCATCGTCCTTGGCTAGTACAACGAACTGAAGGGAGGCGTCGCTTGAAGCCACTGTGTATAGCTTGATATTTCGACCAATTTCCACAGATCTTGAAGTGCCGTCTCGAAAAGTTTCCTCCATGCAATTTAATTCTTTAACTACTTGTGTCCAGTCCTTGCAATTCATTGTAAGACTCGTACCAGCATCATTCTCAATAATAACCGTAGGCTTAAAATATTGTTCGACTTTTAGTCCACAATTAACAGTCAAACATTGGCTCTGTGTTTTCCAGCTTGTTGGTCATGTTGATCGTCACAAAACGTTTGAAGAATCAATCCAGGAGTCATGGCTTTTATCTAGCCCCAACCAACGCACCAGCACTTTTTTCCCTTTTCTGCGCAATACCTTTTCGACTAAGTAGACGTCAGGATTCACAGTTTTCTGTAACTCTTCAGCATAAAATCCGCCCTGAATAGGTCTTCCTGTCATATCTTCCAGCAAATACGTGGGTGGGTTGGTAATTTGAGCTTTAACTATTTTAAACAGCTCCGTTGTCCAGTTGGGTGTGTATCCCTTCTCAAAAATATGTTTTGCCTTACTGATACGAACAATATCTCCTACATTAAATCGTTGACCTTGGAAAACTTTTATGTTACTATAAATTTTCTTTACACGTTCCTCATTGCTTGAATTCACATCTTTGGGTTTCATTCCAATGATGCTATGTTTGGTGTTATTATACTCGTCCACTATCTCGGGCAAGACATTGATCTACTTGTTGTTTCCATTTAGACTAAACGTTCTAAAGAGGCGCTCTTTTAGGGTGCGAATTACTCGTTCGACAATTGCAGCCTTTTTACAACTAAACGTACTGTAATGATTGATGTTATGCGTTACCATTAATTTCTTAAAATGGACGTTATAGAATTCCTTTCCAAGATAAGTTTGCAGATTTTTAGGGAGATTAGTAGAGGAACTTTCAAGAATATCTGCAAACGCTTTTGTTACCTCCTCTCCTGTTTTTGTCTTCAATGGACGACACCATACAAATTTGGAAAAACAGTTAATGACTACTAAAATGTACTTATAGTTTCGATTAGATCCTGCATATTGATTTAACTGTCCAAGATCTGCCTGCCATAAATCATCTAACCCTTTAAGAATAGTACGTCGTCGGCGGAAATTTATTCGGATAGGTCTATGTAACTCTCACTAACTGAATTTTTTCCTTAGAATGATTCATTCTTTAGGAATCTCATTTGATCTATTATCTTCTGCTTTCAACTCTTTCTCCACCGACAAGAGACGTTGGTCAATGCCGACCAAAATACCATTTAACGTCTTATATACCCTATTTAGTTCTTTCCTGATTATACCAATTTCACGATCCACATACTCCTTATTGGCTGCGTCTGTATCACTGTCAGGAAAACCAACGTTCAATAGCTTACGATTTTTTAAGTCGTTAATAGGAATGAAGTGCTGTGAACTAGATCCACTGACTGATGAGGAGTGTCCGAACTTATTGAGCGGCATAGTCTTAACAGTTATAAGGTCAGTCGATAACTAAAACAAAATTTCAATCAAAGTTTATTCTTTTCATATCTTTACACAGTTCATACATCAAAATATCTTGCTTTAATTTTTTAATACATTTTAAAAACCTATCTAATTTCTGTTGATAAGTTTTCGTCATCGGAGTCCTCCTCGATGGCTTCATTCGACCAAGAATTCAATGTTTGTGGTGCTGCCTACAGCTCCCCGACTTTGCAGAAAATATTTAACTTCCTTTTCACTAATCTTTCGATTAATGTCTGCAATTCGTTCTGGAGTAAACTTGACTGTAAATCTTTGTGGCAAAATGGTCTTGCACTCACTAAATTCGACGACAATTTTCGAACCAAACTGCGTTTCTACAGTGTCAATGGACAAAATTTCAAATTTTTGCCCGACCGGAAGCGACCGCACGTTTTCAAACTGTTTCACGTAAAGCTCTTTGTTCAAATCATTAATGAATGAAGACATCTTTGCGACTATGAATTTACAGCTCGGCTACTACTTATATAGCACTTGAGGTGGGGGGTGAGCAAGCTCTCAAGGTTAAGACGCCGGCGCATAGGCGCTCAAGGTTACGCACATCTATCATCAGTGAACGGCTCAAGGTTACCTTTAGCGCGGATCTGTCAAGGATGTTTGTTGCAATTTTCGAGATCTCCCTCAAGCGCTCGTCAGAGCTTCTCAAGGTGACACCGGCGTTCAAGGTCAGTGACTAGCGTGGACTGACGATTTTCGAGGCCACGTTCGTCGACTGGAGACCATGTTTTTCAAGGTAGCTCGGCTTGCTGCGACATGTTTCCCGCGCGAGGTCAAGCCTAAACGATGTGAAAAACGTCAAGGCGTTTTGCATGAGCCTCGGAAATTTTAGCAGGGGTACGGACGCGTCAAGGTGGAATGTCCGTGTGTGGACCAAGGTCAACTGGGTTTCAAGGTCAACTGATTTTCAAGGTCACTTTTCAAGGTCATGAGCGCGATTTTCAAGTTCAACGTCTAGCAACCTCGTCTGGCGTTATCTAAGAGGCTCATGGATGTTCCTGTGACCTTGAAATTGTCCCGATAAACACTTTGTTTATCTACTCATTTAATTCCATAAAAATCAACATTTATTATTGATGATATGGAACGTTCGAGGCGCGATTTTCTCGAAAACGGTAAGAGCCAGGCATACAGTATTTTACATGTCAATAACCTAGAATTCGTCGTCGAATCCGAAAATTGACAAATATACAGGGTGTTCCATTTGTAATAATGAAACTGACGTCACTTCCGGTGAAACCGGTAACGCAAATTAGTTTTACTTATGTGCAATTTGTAGGTACTAAGCTACTATATTCATCCCCAAAATTTCAAAATGTTAGCATTGTTTTAACCAGCGTTATCGCTTGGCTAGTAATTCCTGTGTCACCCGGTATATTAAAATGATTTTTTTCTGGTTGAAACTGTCTATATAGTGAATAAGGATTAACATAATGTATGTGGGACTTATATCCTAAACTATTGAATATGCGAAGTCGCTTCAATTTCCAAAAAGTTGCGCTACATCAATATTATACACCTAATGCGACTCTGTAAGACGCACACAAAAAGTAACAAAAATATCTTAGGCGCAACTAGGCGCCGCTAATTTTTTTAGTAGTTGGTAGTAGATGCTTTCTTCTGTATAGTAATAATAATAAAAAAGTTCTAAAAATCTGTAAAAAAATTAAAATAAAAAATCCAAATTTAACTTAAAAAAAAATCAATTGCTTTTTTCACACCTAGATAGAACCAACTCAAAACGACTTGAAATAAATAAAAACTAAAATTAAATACCCTAGACATCAGCAATTAATACAAAAATAAAATCTTGCAACTTTATTACGATTCAGTTTTATAACATACAGTTTAAAATGATACTAAACGATCTAATAGATTTAAGCTATATACTCGCTCAAGAGCAAATGATTTTATCTTGTCACATGGTTCGTTAATAATCGACTTTGCTATACCATTTTTCTTACTCTTTGATTATTCTGGAATTAGATTTACACATTATTTCAATAATTTCAATCACTTTAGAAAATGTCTTTTTGCGCGTGAAACTGGGTCCGTCCGACCACTGTGCGCCGGAAGAAACTACGAGAATTCCTCCTGGCACTGAAAGGCTTATTTACGTCACTCCTAAAAATGACCCTGGGTGCGTTGGATTAGTAGAACCGGACTTGGAAAATTCAAACCTATTATTATTTTCTGAGTAAGCTAAACTCTAGAAAACACACATTCCTTTATACATTTTTGAAGAAATAGCGAACCAAAATCAATATATTTTAACAATCCCAGGAGACGTCAATCTTTCACAAAAAACTTTCTGAGTAAATTAGGAGTCTATTTTAAAAATAAAAATTGCAGTTTTTTCTGAAAATTTTGCCTTCATCCTTCATTTACTAATGTCGAAATAACTTGAAAAGGTCTCATATTAAAAATACTACTTTCACTTTCTTTCTTGTTTCCATCTTTTAGAAGATACTTTTTAAAATGTCTGTGTTGTATACTATAAAAATTCTAGTTCTTACTGTGAATTTAGAATTTATTTCTTAATGATCAAATAGCTTAAACAGTTCTCATATTGATTCTTTTTCTTTTGTAAACCATTTTTTTGGTACTTGTGCGTCCAGCATTTTTTCTGATCATAAAGACATTTCTTTTCTGAGGTGGGTAATTCTTCGACAACACACCTTCTTTTATAAAGTTTTGTAAAAAAAATATGAACAATGTTTAACGATAATTTTCTTCTAACGACAGAGAAAACCCAAATATCTCATAAGTTACTTTCTGAGTCTCCTGTCTATTAAAAAAAAATATAGGTTAGGACTATAAGTTAAGATTACGTTTATTCATGAGAAAATAACTTGAACGTATTATTATATCAAACAAAACATGTTTCCATTTGTAACTACTTTTCAGTAGTTACTTTCAGTTTTTTTCTGAGAAAGGCTGACCTTACAGAAAGACAGAATGTGCTTTTTATGCATTTTTGAGAAAAGCGATCCAATATGAATAAATTTTAACAATAGTTTTAAGACCCAGGAAAGCTCAACTTCACAGAAGTTATTTTCTGAATTTGCCTAATGAAATATGCAGTTTTACTGTAAATGCTAGTTTAATGTACTAATTACGAAAACACTTAAAAATAATCTCAATCTGTAAATCTTCTCTTTTGTGGACACTTCTCAGCAGTAACTTTTAGAGTTTTCATAAATACATTTCTATTCTGAGTAAGACAAACCTTAGAGAACCCACTTTCTTTTATACGTCTTTTAGCAAAAAACGAATTAAATAATAAAATCTAAAGTGTTTTCCGGGCCTTGAAGCCGTGGTCCAATGGAATTTCTTCTTGACGTTTCGTCTACAGCTGCGGCAGATATTATCAAAAGGCGATGAGGCAATGGGCGACGTGATTTCCCGTGTTTCCCGACGTTGATTGATTCGAATGTGGAGAGCTTCGTAGTATTTATTCCCCCGCCGTCGCGCTGCAGTGGAGGGCCTGGGGTGGGGGTGGCGCTGACGCGGGGTTTCGGCGCACTTGAAGTATGTCGTAGAACTCGTCCCCAGTCTGCATTTTTAAACGTAATTTCCTCCTTCCTGTTGAAATTTTTGTCGTGTCTAAAGATCTCAATGGTCTCTCTCGGTAGTCTCGGATAGAAACGCTGCAATCGATATGATATCCACCTCGTTGAAATGGATGTCGTGACCTTCGGAGAGAGCATGCTCTGTTACGGCTAACTTTTGTTTTTGTCCCTGCCTGCAACTCTTCGTGTGTTCCGTAATCCTCGTGTTGACACTGCGTTTTGTAATGCCAATGAATATCAAGCCAGAGTTGCATGTAATTCGGTAAACTCCAGGTGCGGATCTCTGCGGTCTTTGGCCGATTAAGCTCTGCTGTATTGTACGAGTGGGTTCAAAGGCAGTTTTAACATTGTGCTTTTCCAGTAGCCTGCTGATCCTGTTCGCTACTATCCTCGGTGTGCGCTGTAGCCATTCCAACCAAAGGCTCGTTCCAGATGCTTCACTTGGCAAAACACACAAATTCTCTTAGCTCTCGCAGAGTCTTTATGACTTCCTTTTTCTAGCTGGGATGATAATTTGATTCGTTATTGAAGTATCGGTCAGTGAGCGTTAGTTTTCTCTAAACGATGTGCGCAGCTTCCCATTCGGCTTCCTTAATACCAAAACATCCAAAAACGGAATCGTTCTGTGCTATGTAAAGGTTTGTGGATTTTTGGCACACGATACAGCCTTGGTGGCAAGGCTTCTGATTTTTTAGGCTTAGACATTTCATCCGATACCACGTCCTTGAATAAATTGTTGGTGGCCCTCAGAATCCGGGCGGCTGGATCACGAGCTAACTTCTTGTAGGTGGTAGGATCTAACAGTGTCCTGATTTTTCCTTCGTAATCCGATGTTGATATTAGTAGTGTTGCGTTTCCGTTATCGACTGGTAAAATAAGAACAAATCCTTAATATTGCTTTTTGGTGGGTTTGGGCGTTGTATAATTCTCGACGTCTCCATCCTTATTTGTTCGACCGTCTGAATTAGCAGCTGCCGAATTCCACTCTCCACATTTGCTATGATGTGTTCTACAGGTATCTTGTATGGTGTTACGGCAAAATTTCTTCCCTTGTTCAGAACGTTCAGCTCGTTTGTTGACAGTTTTTGTCGGTCCAATTGACTAGAACTTTGCGTTGACTCTCTTCGAATGTGAGGTTTAATGTGTCCGGCGAATTGTGTGTGGTGGCACTTAGTGCGTCAAATTTCCTTCTTTGTTGGTTCGTTGCGACGGCTTCGGTTGCAATCTTTCTTTCATGTGTCAAACAATCCACCTTTTCCCAGTCTCTCCAATGCAAACTGTTAGATCTACTAGATTTGAAGGTCCTTTTTATTCAAAGTTCCTAGGTCGTCGTGGGATGAGGAGATATGGTAACACAAAACACCAACTTATTTGTGGTGCGACGTTCGTTGTTTTTTGTTACCATATCTCCTCCATACCTACCAACTTTGATTAAAATAAGGAGACGAAATTGAAAGTAATGTCCTTTTTATTCTTAGGAAGATTGAGATGTTCTTGGTGTCACAACATCGTAGTGGAAATGGCAGTGAACTCAGGAGTTGTGCTTTCTTCTTGCGGAGGTTCTCCATTTGTCCAATCATTCTTGATATATCCTCCACGTAGAGGCGTTTTATAAGACTGTGAAGGCTTTCACGGCCGGGCTTTGAAGCCCTGGTCCAATAGAATTTCTTACTGACGTTTCGTCTCCAGCTGCGGCAGACATAATTAAAGGCGATGAGGCGATGGGAAATTGGAGGTAGAAAAGAAAGGGCGCCTACCGTTTTTGGATGTTCTGGTATCAAAGAGGCCGAATGGGAAGCTTGCGCATACCGTCTATAGAAAACCAACACACACTAATCGTTACCTCAATAACGGATCAAATCATCATCCCATAGAGAAAAGGGGAGTAGTCATGAAGGAACACCAGGAGAAGATGAAGAAAAGCGCACATCCACAGAGTAAGGGACAGGATCGGCACGCTACTGGAAAAGCACAATGTTAAAGCTGTGTCTAAACTCACTCGTACAATCGAACAAAGCTAGAGATCGGTCAAAAATCGCAGAGATCCCCTATTGGCACTCGGAGTGTACCGAGTTCCATGCAGCTGTGACTCGGTATACATTGGCACCACAAAACATAGTGTTAACACTAGGATTACGGAACACAAGAGGAGTTGCAGGCTGGGACATACACAAAGGTCAGCAGTAGTAGCAGCACACTCTTTCCGAAGGTCTCGACATCCTTTTCAACGAGGTGGATATCTTATATCAATCGCAGCGTTTCTATCCGAGACTAACGAGAGAGGCCATTGAGATCTTTAAACACGGCAACAATTTGTCAGAAGTGGAAACAACAGAGTGGAAACGAGTTCTACGATATACTTCAAGTGCGCTGAAATCACGCACCACCACTACCCTCACCCCAGTCCCACCCCTGCAGCGTGACGACCGCAGCGGGGGAATAAATACCACGGAGCTCGCCACAGTCGAATCAGTCAACGTGCGGAAGCACAGGAGATCACTTCGCCCATTGCCTCATCGCCTTTCATAATGTCTGCCGCAGCTGTAGACGAAACGTCAGTAATAAATACCATTGGACCATGGGTTCAAAGCCCGGAAAATACTTTATATTTTATTTTGACTGGCCGTGAAAGCTCTCGCAGTTTAATAATAATAAACTCTAGGTTTCTGAAGTTAGTTTTTTCCTACTGAGCTACTTCACAGCCTATTTTAAAAATAGAAATTTTAGTTTGGCTGTAATAAATGTAGGCTCCAGATGCTATTGAAAAATAAGCTTTATTAAAAAATTAAACTGAAAATTTACCCTTTTGTACAGACTCTTCAAAAAAGTCTTCTTCAAAAGAACTTCTTTCAGATTTTTTTTTCTTTGTATAGATACACCGTGGTCATTAGAAAACTTCATCTAGCGGGCTATAAAAGTTTGACAGAAAAGGATGACATAATCAAAGTAAATGGACTTTTGTTTCTCCATCCTTTTCTTTTGACATTTCACAGCCAACTTGTCGAAGTTTTTTTAATGAACACCCCGTACATTTAGTTTCTGATTTAAAAAAGTTTAGTTAGAACACACTTTTTTTATAATTTTTTTACAAAAAAAGGAACTAATCTAAATAAATCCTATGAATAGTTATCTTTCAGACATTCAAAAGTTACTTTCTGAGTTAATTAGTAATCTATTTTAAAAATTAAAAAATATCATATCAATTATAGATGTAATGGTTTTGCAGGTTTAGGTTAAATAAAACTCCCTTGTCTTTTGAATAAAGGCCAACGTTTCGACGTTTAATTTTACGACTTCTTCAGGGCTATATTCGGCGACAAAGGATGACGTCAATAAACAAAATTACATCCATGATGCAACGTCACATATTACGCACGCCAGCACCATCACAGCACTAATATCGTTGGGCGCAAGGATTCGTCGGCCAAACCTTGTGCCATGGACCGATCACTCCTTGTGCCGCACGATATTAGTGCTGTGATGGTGCTGACGTGCGTAATATGTGACGTTGCATCAAGGATGTAATTTTGTTTATTGACGTCATCCTTTGTCGCCGAGTACAGCCCTGAAGAAGACGTAAAATTAAACGTCGAAACGTTGGCCTTTATTCAAACGGCAAGGGAGTTTTATTTAACCTAAACCTGCAAAACCATTACATTTGTAAATTAAGAGGACGCAATACATTATCATCATATCAATTATAATATCAAATATCAAAAGAATTCTTAATTCAGTCAGTATTCCCTCTTTTGTATATCTATTCAGTCTCAGTAGGATCAGGTTTCAGAGTTCCTAAATCTGATGATCCCTTTTTCCTCGGAAAAACTCTGTCAGAGACACATGTTTTATGAGCAGTACTGGCAACCAGTTTTGGCTAAAGCCTTCAATTGCTTATATTTTGAGGATGAGATATTTTTATTTCTGATGTTTTGAGGATCAGAAATTAGAATCTCTGATCATATCCATTCTTACTATGAACTAAGCTCGAAAATTGGATATGCTTTCATAAACATTATTTCCACTAGTTGCAATATTACCATACCTGGCATTTTCGAGGATAGGGGACATTTCAGGGGCAGTTGTCATGCTTAGCGTCATTTAAATGTTTTACAGTGCACTTTAACATGAAAGATTTTGTAATTAGGACATTAATATTAAATGCACGCTTTAAATGTATTAACATTACTTAACTTAAAATGTAAAAACTTTAAAACTCCTTAAAATTTAAACTCCTTTAAACTTCTAAGGCTCTCTTAAATTTTATCAGGGAATTCGAAATTTTATTTTCAACCATCTTTATTAGTCGCCCTGTATTGAACGTTTGAGAAGATATAAAATAAATCTATCTTATCAAACGTTCATTTAAAAAAAAATAATCAAATAGGCCATAGAATTAGAACGGTAAGTCTGAGATAACTTTTTCAGACAAGAGTTTTTATTCCATGCCTGCTACGAGGTTTTTTTATGAACACCCTTTATTTGCGTTGACATTTACGCAATACACTTTAATATATAAGAAAGTGCAAGCTTTCCGTAAACGTCCAGTATCGGTTTTCGTAAAGCAAAAAACACAAAACCATCAAAAATATTACGAGATATTAACCAAAGCTCTTAAATGTCATTACAATAAAAGCCTTAAGGGCACCCACCATGACGTCATAATTAACAAAATTTCGACTAGTTTGTTGTTAGGTTCATTGTATAACATAGAACAGTTTTTTTAACCATGCGGTATCGTTTACGATTCTATAATCAATTATCTCTTAGAGATAATGATCCAGATAATGTTTCGATGATTTAATCAAATTCATTAAATATCAAAAAAACGAATATTCTTAAATTATCTTAGCTATCAAATTCAGTAGGTTGAAATGTAATCATTTTATCTTTAAACAATAAGTTTTATTTAAGATCGCCACCCTGATTTTAGAAGAAACAACCTTTTGACAACTCTTTAATTTACGAATTTCGGTTAAAGCATTTTCGAGATACAAATTCTCAAAAATGACGAAAAATTTTGCTGTATCGATCTTTTCCGTTAGCAGTTTATATCACAGCCAACCCCTAATGACATTTTTAAATGAACAGCCCTTACATCATCTCAATGTTTGCGCTTGAGAAAAACCGTCGACATTAAGGTCCCTACTCTTATCTTTACTCGTTATAAAGGTTTTTGTTGGAAAATAATTAAAGCTCTGGCCTCGCATAATCCATTGTTCTCCGAATACGTTTTCTTCCTCAACGATATGGATACATTTCCGAGAAACAAACTGAGAATATCGCCTTAATGAGGTCTCGCATTAGCTCCGCATTACACGAATTAGCCATGACGATGCTGTTGGGTAGTTCCAAGTCAGCTTGATAAATGGATTTCCTTATAGAATGTTGGGTTTTGAGGTTTAATATGATTGAGGTAATAAGCGCTTGAAGCTGTTAACAAACATTAAGGAAATAGGATGGTAAGATGTGTAGGTAAGTGATTGTACCAGCTACACCCTGGACAAAAAAACCTGTAAAACAATAGGTACACAAAAAAACGGGCTTAACTCAAAAAAAGTATGTAATGACATGATAAAAACGTATATTTTTATGTAAAAAAGCTGTACTTGTTAAATGCTAATAGATATCACGACATGGCGGAAGAATGGAATAGAAGAAAACAAAAGTTGCAGTGACATTATTTAGTAGGTTCATTGTTCTAGTTGAAGAAGGTTCTACGCTATTTACGCAAAAGTGACATATTTTTACTTATTTCGATGTGTTTGAATAAGAATCTTGGAGTAACGACACATTTTTTTTATTCAAAACCCAGTCAGTTAAGTCATACAGAACGAAATTAATTTAACAGTTAATTAAGGATATCCAGAGAAGTAATAATTGGAGATCTGTAGAATATGAAAGTGAGTACCTACCAACTTTTATGTGTGTTACAATCTTCTTACAACGATAATTATTGCAGAAAACATAAACGTCCAAGATCCACAAAAAGATTCAAGGTGGTTCCGAGTGAAGGTGAATCGAATCTACAAAGAAAAGTGTAACTGATCCGAGAACAATCAACTGGCAAAGACAGACTGACAAAGACTGGTCCAAAAGAGTAATAATTGTTGGGGAAACCCAACCCAACATAAGAAGGAAATATAAACGCATTCTAAATGATTTCAAACACTAAATATCCCAAATAAACCTTCTGGAAGAAAGCAGACAAAACGGCAATAAATCATGCTAAATTTTCCCATACTGAAAGAAAGGATGTAACAAAATCTAAAAATAGCCCAGACCTCAGCTTTATTACCCTAGATAATAAGGACGTCGGTAGGCGACTGCTGATTTTCCCATTGGCTGTGTGCAGCGTCGCGGAGGATTAATGGTATGGATCACTCGATATGATTGGCAGATGTTTCGCGGGGAGCGGACGAAAATGCATAAATGCATTCGTTCATCGGGATGACGCAGAACTGAAGGACAGATTTCGTAGGTGAAACATCGCCGTCTATTAATGTATCGCTGTGTTAGTAGGTCGGCGAGTTGGCTGAGTGTTCGATGTTGATGTTGTGTGAATGTTTGGTGTTCGTTCGGGCTTAATCGCACTCTCGTGTATTGGATTAAGTGTGTTTCTGTTATCTCGCAATAAATAAACGTGATTTTACTGCATAAACAGTGTTTCTCTCTCCGGGTATCCAACTAAAGTGTAGTTAGTATCACATATCTGCACTATTTTATTCCCTGGACTAATTCTAATATTTTAATCATAATAATTGTGATTGTTAATAGACTTCAATTGTAATTGTGATTGATAATAATTAAGTGTAATTGTGATTTTAATTATAACAAGCAGCAAAACTCTTGAGTTGTTTTTTTTTTTTTTTTTTTTTTTTTTTTTTTTTTTTTTTTTTTTTTTTTTTTTGACCCCGCTCTCTGGGCGCCCATAGTTAGTTTAGGAAATCCGAACGCAGAGAGATATTAACAAAGAACCTGAAGATACCTAAAAGTAACTGAAATGTCGAAACGTTTATATATAATAATACTTCACTTCATATTCGCAAATATAACAGCTTTTGAAAAATAGTAAAAAACGTGCTAAAATTCATAAAAAGATATAAAATGGTACCACGAGTACCCATATCAAGGTTCCCATTTATGAAATATTGTTTGTGAGTATGAAACGAATCTACAATTGAAATTTTAGTTTTATAGCTTTGATTGTTCCTAACTGTTTATAATAAGGGAATAAAACCTACAAAAAAATATTGATAAACAAAAAAACTAAAGTTAAATGTTGCAGCATTATTTGGGACACCGTATACTATTTAAAACATAATAAATAACTATTAATAAATAACAATAAATTAACTGTTATCAATTTACATGAAAAAATCCTAAAATTCTAGGTTACAACACTTTTTTGGGACACTCTATACTATCCAAAACGTAGATATATGCCCTATTTATCATACGACTACTAGAACCTACGAATAAAATCGATTACTATTGATTTATATGGGAAAAGTCGATATTTCTATACTAAGCCTATGAGCCAACTGGCCCAAAAACCTAAATTTTTAGAAAAAAATCGTTAATTTCAGCCTTCAACAGCTTATATCGCGTTTTAATGAGGATTTATCCGAAAAGCTATAAGAGGAGCCAAAAAAGTAGAATAATTTTAGCGTTTTTTTTTTTTTTAACAATTTGTGGATAAAATGGCGAAGGAATTATTTTGCAACACCAGACTCCTTGCATAATTATAAAATTGCTTTCAATGGTAAGTTTTAATAAAGTTTTCATCGCCTATATCTAACATCTTATTCTGCTTAGTCTACGTACTTAATAATCCATCATTTCTATGTAAAATACACACTGCTTATGGACCTTTTCTGCATTATTAGCATATATTAGCTTCCTGCATCATTTTTTGAGCCACCCTATACTATCTAAAACAGAAATCAACGTCCTATTCATTAAAAAACGACTCGAAGTAACAAATAAAATCGACTACTATAGATTTAAATGACACATAATGAAAATTCTATGTTAAACAAATGGGGCTCTCAAACCGGCCCAAAAAACTAAATATTGAGATAAAAATCGTGCATTGCTGCCTTTAACAGCTAATATCTCGTTTCGATGAAGATTTATCAAAAAATGTATAAGAACAGCTAAGGAAGTAGAAGAATAGAGCTACACGTAGAGCCCATTTTCAAAGCTCTGCCTAGAACAGTAATTGAGCATGGGTGGCCCAAAAATAAGGTACAAATTTTGCACTTTTTTTTAATTTTCTCAAAAACCGTGAAAGCTAGCTTCTTTCTGATACATGCAACTGATAGCCCTTAATGACCTCTTCATACATCATATTAACCGGCATATCGAAAAACCGTACCGTTTCCAAGATAAACAGTAAAATGAAAAAATTTCAAAATTTTCAAAGGGGGTAAAGGGTCGTGAAAATTTTCAGCCAAAATCGATTGTCATATATTTTGTCAAAAATAGCCTCATATGAAAGAGGGGACAAAAATATGTAATAAAATTGCAATTCTGGAATTTTCAGTAATTTCCTTCCCCTTCAAAATGGCGCCAGAAACGTAATTTTTCCACTTTTTATCGACATTTTAATACTTATATCTATATAATTCAAAAAGTAAATATGGTATAACGATGCTATTGACACCCATGAATAGAGCATTCTCGACCACAAAATCCCTGCTTAATTTGTCGTTCAAGGTTTTTAATTTAGTTGACGTAATGTTCGATCAAATAAAAATATTAGGTAATTTTTACAAAATTTTAATAGTTTTTCACTTCCCATGAGACTGTTATTAAACTTAGCAAAATACTAATTAACGTTTTGAGCAGTATTTGAGCCGACTCACACTTAATTGAGTCACTGTTGTTCTATTGCCGTAAATGGCTTTGCTATAAAATGACAAATGTCACTCTACCCCTATAAATGAGAAATTTAATCAGTCAAATATCAGAACCTAAAAACGATAAAATCGAACAGTTAGTGCCAGTTGAATGGGCTTCGTTAAAGCTATTTTGTCAGTCATATACGAAAAACTGATTGTTTGGGCGTGGCACATTTATAAAGCAATATTGGTAATAAAAGAGAATACCCTGATGATGGCTTATAGCGTAAAGTCGAAACGTCGGATATATTTGGTTTCGTCGCCCTTTAGCAATAGAGAGTAAGTTGAAGCAAAAAATGTCAATAAATTGAAAATGTTTCCAAAACTGAAGCTTCGGTACCCGCGGCAAGGTTCTGGACCTCAGAGACCTCTAGCCCGTCCCATAAAATGGCCACATACCAAATATCAGCTTTCTAACTGGAACCGTTCCAGAGATACCGCTTTAAAACCAAAACTTTTCAGGCGGCCATCTTGGATTTTTAGAAATGTCATTTTTAGCGAATTTTACATAAGGGCAACCTACCATTCGATTTTCAACTTTATATCATCATCGGTTCATAAAACAGCTATAACCTAGCTATGGTCAGCTGCATAGCTATGTCTGCTATATTACCATTCATGGTACTCCCATGGGCACCCAGCATCCAAAGTTGAACTCGAACTGAATCATTACCAGTTCTTTAAATACTAACGTTACTCAGCTATTGTAGCTATAATAGCTGAGTCAGCTTTATCACAATTTAGGATACCCCCATAGGTACCCACCATCCAAATTTGAACCATGTACCATTAATGGTACCCCAAATATGACGTAATCTACATTCCAGCCATATAATACGCATTGCCCAACGTTTTTCTTATGGGAAATACACGTGCAAAAGCGTGAAAACTTATATGCAATATTTCGTTAATGGTACCCATGGGTTTGGTACCATAAATAAGGTTTCGACCCATGGCAACTTACAGTCCATTCCCTAATGAACCATGGTACCAAATTTCAGCTCTCTAACTTTATTCGTCTCAGAGATATTCCCATTTTTTTATTACCCTGTCTACGGCGGCCATTTTTTTTTCGCCTCCATCTTTTATTTATGACGAAATCAATATTGTCCCATTTAAAAAGCGTTGCACAATGTATTTCTTATGGGAAATACACGTGCAAAAGCGTGAAAACTTATATGCAAAATTTCGTTAATGGTACCCATGGGTTTGATACCATAAGTAAGGTTTCGACCCATGGCAACTTGCAGTCCATTCCCTAATGAACCATGGTACCAAATTTCAGTTCTCTAACTTTATTCGTTTCAGAGATATTCCCATTTTTTAATTACCCTGTCTACGGCGGCCATTTTTTTTTTCGCCTCCATCTTTTATTTATGACGAAATCAATATTGTCCCATTTAAAAAGCATTGCACAATGTATTTCTTATGAGAAAACGGAAGAAATGCCAAAAAAAGATATAACTACGCCCATGTCTGCCGAAAAATCGAAAAAATACATTTTTGTCCGAATTTGTAACCGCCACTGTCTGGACGAAAACCGCGTGGTCTGGCTTCGACGTCATCAGCCAAAAATGAATCCCGACATGAAATTTTCAAATCGACCAGTCTTTGTGAAAACGACCTCGAGGACTGGGCATTTTGCCAATAATCTTCCTAGAAATGTTCAAATTTTCCCCGGCCAGACAGTTTTCCACGCTTTTCGGCCGATTTTCCTTAGTCTGAAGCTTTAAAGTTAATGTTTACATTTCGGAAATCTCAGCTGTCAGTTGTAGATAGGCGCGGCCGCCGAATGCTTCCGACACCCCCGTGGTGGGCGTCGCTTCGGAACCATTCGGGATTTTCGGCCAAAATTTCAAAAAATCTGCATCTCTCGCTTCGAAATTCAATTAAGCCCATTTCGCGACGTCCCAACGAAAAGTGGTTCCTAAGTCCCAAAAAGGAAACATTCCAAGGTATCCCCTGGTATAGAAAACCATTTGATTAAATCCACGGTCTCCGGACAAATATGCCTCAAAGTGGCAATTTGAAATTTAAAGTTTAAAAATTCGTCAAAATTTCAAATTCAAAGCTAGGCCCTTGATTTTTGGCAAGGTTAAGGGCGCATGTGTGTACTACCTCCCTGAATTATTTCAGATATTTCGCTGAAAAAATTTCGAATCTACAGGGTGAAATGTGAGAAAAGTACACCAAAATTGGCAAAAAATGCGGCACAGAAAAACTTTTGTAGCTCACCCGGTATAAGAGCTAGACCAAAACTAATAACTGATTTTTTTTTCTCTTCACGTCTTTTAGTTGTCCATGTACCACCGAAGCTGGACCCCTCCATAGATTTCGTAAAAATCGCAAAAAACTACCTTGCTATTTTGGACACTTTTCCTTAATTGTTTTTGGACATTTTTTTGACCACTCTGTATTAAAGTGACACCTTTGGCGGGATAGGATTAAAAGTAGCCAAGGATATGCCCTATCGTCTGGTACCATCTTTATTGGGCCAGTCGTCTAACTAAAGGGGTCCAGAAGGCCCAGAAGTTGACCATTACAATTTTTTTTTTCAAAAAACCGTCCCAACTTTGCGATTTTTTGTAAATTTTTCTATTTGACTAATCGGAATTAGACTTCAAAATTTATCATCTACATATATGAGAAAATCTACCCATGAGTAGCCCTATACCCCACGTAGCTCCGGAGTTACGGTAAAACCGATAATGTTTTGGGTATCTAAAATAACGCATTTTTTCATTTTGGTACGCCACTGGTCAGCCCCCCCCCACACGTACTGAAAAACCGAGCACATTTTTGGAATGCCCGTTCATTTCTGTACTTACGCGCAATATTGCGAAATTCCGTCAAATGAGCAGTTTTAAAGTTATAAGCGTTAGAAGGGAAAAAATACCAAATATCTACAACCAAAATGTCTCCGTTGGCTGCGCTTTATAATCCTCACTTGTGTTCGGACACTAATCCATATTATCTTTGTCCATCTGAATACCACATTTTTCATGCGTTTCGACGTGTTTTTCCCAATTTTTTATTTTGAAAGATGAATTTTCCCCATCTCGAAAAACTCCAAAACGTTTAGAATTAATAGCTGTGCTTGCTGATTGTAACGTTGTGGAATCATATTGATAGTATGGCGTTCAATGAATTTGAGTGAAAGCTTTTGACAAAAATATTTGACGTTTTCTGTTTCTTGATAATAATCAATCAAAAAAAGTCATCAATAAAAGATCAATCAAAAAAAGTCAAATGCAAATTCAAAAGTCAGCAATAGCAGAGCACGCTCTCTCCGAAGGTCACGACATCTTCTTCAACGAGATAGATATCTTATATCAATCGCAGCGTTTCTATCTGAGACTAATGAAAGAGGCCATTGAGATCTGCACGACAACATTTTCAACAGGAAGGAGCAAATTACGTCTCGAAATGCAGACTTGAAGCGAGTTTTGTGATATATTTCAGGTGCGCCGAAACACCGCTCGGTTCTATATCGATATAGATACCACTTAATTTCGCAATATTTTCTTCTGTTGTGAGTAGCAGGGTGTCCTGAGTAGATCAAAAGAAAAAAAATGTGG
The DNA here is from genome assembly GCA_951812265.1 of Taphrorychus bicolor. Lineage (NCBI taxonomy): Eukaryota > Metazoa > Arthropoda > Insecta > Coleoptera > Curculionidae > Taphrorychus > Taphrorychus bicolor. The sequence goes on from OX638300.1 coordinate 2,481,808, forward strand.
ATGATCCATATTTAGTAATGGAAAATAATTTTTTTTATAAGCGTATTAATTTTATACTCTTGCTTCTGTTTGGCATCCTGCTGAACTAGGCAACCTTCAGTACTTTCATATGTTCGTTACGCTAAGCGTCGTGATGAAAGCAATGTTGCCAGTTGTCATTTCTATCAGAGTTGCAGTTATGTAGGATGGTAGCTTTATAGACCTTATTCCCAGTCTGTCATCCGTTCAAGTTAGACTTGATTAGCTTAGGTTCGATTAGGTTAATTCAGGTTTGTTTTGTTTAGTTCAGGTTAGTTTAGGTTGGCTTATGTTAATTTTCGTTCGTTTAGGTCAGTTTAGTCAAGTTAGAATTGATTAGTTTAGGTTCGTTTAGGTTAATTCAGGTTAGTTTAGGTCAAGAAAGGAGTTACCACAGAGGAATTGATGAATGCAGTCCTGACTTGAAAACCAGGAAAGCACCTGGGCCAGATGGCATCCCACCTGAATAAACCAAACTAGGTCTAATAGAAAAACCTGCCAATGGTGCAATAGCGGAAAAATCATACAGACTTATCTGCCTTACAGGCTCTATTGCGAAACTATTGGAGATTATGGTAAAGAACAGACTGCAAGAAAGTCTGGACCGAAGTATGGGAATAAGTGAAAACCAGTTCGGATTTCGGAAGGGGAAAACAACCCTGGATGCAATAGCATATGCACAAGCACTTCAAAAAACAGTTTGGAGTGATGGTCACAAGAGATGTTGACAATGGAGCCCTGGGACAGTATCGTCACTGCAATGCAAGAAAAGAGAGTCGACGGTTACATAACCAGGATGATACAGGCATACCTATCAGATAGGAAAATCATATACGGCATGGGTATGTATCACAAAGTTACCTGCGGAGTGCCTCAGGGATCCGTATCGGGTCCGATACTTTGGAATCTCTTCTACGATCGTGTTCTAAGAACCGAAATGGAGGAGGGCGTGGAGTTGGTTGCCTATGCGGACGACTTGGTAGTCCTGGCATGCGGGAAAAACAAATGGCATCTAGAGGCGATAACAAATCGGGCGGTAAACAACATAACCCAAGTTATCAAGGAAATGAGGCTGAGGGTGGCAGTCAGCAAGACCGAGGCAGAGATATTGGCAGGAAGACGGTCAGTAAAAAGTTTGACGCTGGGTATCCAAGACAGAATAGTGAAAGCAAAACCTTCGGTTAAGTACCTTGGAGTGATGATCGATAAAGATGTTCGTATGACATCACATATAAATTGGACTTCCGCAAAGGCGCATACAATGATTAATACTGTCTCAAGAATAATTCCAAGGTTGAACGGCCCTCGGGCGAGTAAAAGGAGGATGGTTGTAAGTGCAGTCCTGTTTGGAGTTTTATATGGAGCGCCAACATGGCAGAGCGCCCTGGTATGGCGTATGCAAGCTATAGAAAAAGCCTGGAGAGGATGAATAGGAGACTGGCGCTGATGACGACCTTTGCATACAGTACGGCGTCAACTGTGGCAATTCAGGCCTTGTCGGGCATACTGCCTATCGATCTGGCAGTGAAAGAGAGAAGTCGGGTATTTGAAATGAGCAAGGAATGGAGGAGCATGGCCAGCGAGGAAGTGTAAACGGAGTGGCAGCACAGATGGACGACATACGAGGGTTGGGCGAGGACGTTTGTCATAGTCGTCAGGAGATGGAAGCAGCGTGGGGTAGAAGTGGACTTGTTCACGACACAAGCTATGACGGGGCATCATGGGGTATTTAACGCATACTTGCGCAGAACCGGAAAAACTGACAATAATTGGTGTTGGTTCCGCCAAAAGGAATATACACCGGATCACACACTGTTTAAGTGCGAAAAGTTTCGAAATGTCAGAGACGAGACAGGAGAGAAATGTGGGGAGGAGATAACAAAGGACATCATCGGCGAACTTCTAATGTCCGCCACAGACTCTATTCTGGAGTTGTTAAGAAACATCATGATGTTTAAAGTTGAGGAAGAGCGACGAAGAGAGATGGCAGGGCTTTGAGAAGCCAGGACATTCTTGAAAAAATGCCAACTGATGATTCCGGGGGAAAATTTTTTAAAGGTGAAGAAAAGGAAGGGGTTTTAGTGGATATTGCGCAAGTGGTCGCTGAGCCCCACACCCTTAGGTCGACCAACATCCAACCAAGAACGGCCTGGAATGCGTAAACGCAGTCCTTTTTAAATAAATTAAAAAAAAGGTAGTTTAGGTCAGTTTAGGTTTGTGTAGGTCAATCTAGGTTAGTTCACGATAGTTCAGGTTAGTTCAGGTTAAATGCGGATATTTGTCGTTTATTTGGGGCTGAAACGTTTGGTGTTCTGCCCGAGTGTAAAGATTTGAGGTTGTTTATGTACCTTTTTTTTGCTAACCTGTGGAAGGTGGATAGGGTTCGCGTTTTGTCTTGTCAGGGGTCTCAGGACTGTACTGGTAGGGAATTGCGCCCATTTTCCTTGCCTCTAATTCAATAAGATAGGCCACAGATTTCATCAAATTTACAAAATTATAACCCCAAAACGTGGAAAAAACAAACAAACAAACTGTCTTATTTTAAGTGTCGGGTTTGTTGACGGATTGGCAATGAGTGAATTGTGTAGATATGGAGGTGACTGCCTACCAGCCTAAGTGCTTTCGTTTCTAGGCCGGAAATCCGCCATGTTAGAGAGGGTTTTGCTAATGTTGTTAGCTGTTCGTAAGTCAAACGTTATTTTATGATAATATCATCAGATGAAATGGAAAACATGTGGGACAAACTTAAAGTGGTACATTTTGCTTATTTTCTGAGGAGTAAAAAGGGTAGTGAGAGAGATTATTGGGTGAGGTCCAAAAACGCCTTTCGACAACGATGGTAATTGTCATTCACCAATTATTCATTACGCGCTGGCGCTCTTGACCAATATCTTTTCCCCACCTCCACCTTTTGCCTATTGAAAATCGGAATATTGGAGAAGATCTTTCTTTCTGGATCAAGACACGTGGAAGACACCACTCATCTCTTCGCTGCTACTCGTTTCGACCTGAAAGTGTAACTACCACGTGGGATTTAGTCGATTTGTAGTAGTATTTCAACTTCCCTTAGTTGGTGTTAGTTTTGTGGTCACCCGACCAGATTTTTTGAGACAGTTTTGGATGAGGGAAGTTGAACCGAATTTAGGGACTGTGCAGCAAGAGGTAAGTTCACGTCGGCCATCTTTCCGATTGAGGGGTTTTCTTTTCCTTCCACTGAGCCTTTTTGTATTTCCTTTCTATCAGAGTTTGGACCTACAAGCTAAGCATTTGTCAACCTATACTACGATCCAGGGCCACATAAGCCACTGTACCACGTGTCAGCAAGGTTAATGTGAGGGCTGAAAGCAGCCACTCCACGTGTTCGTTTTGTTCTGTTTTTGGGAACCCTCGTGGACGAGGTAATTATTCATTAATTTATTTACGTTTAGAGCTTTATGATTTTTTTTATTTGTTGGATCTTTCCAATCCAATCTGGGGTCATTACAGGGTTAGATTGTCTGGGTGGATTTGATTAAATTGTTGAATAACTTTTGTTTATTGTATTTATTGATTTCAAGGTTACAAAGTCAATTTGATGTAAAGAAGTTCAAGAGTAAAATTTTCCTGTCACTTTATTAGTTAACTTATTATTGTAATCGCTTCACGAAACAAACATTTAATTGAAAAATAAACTAGGTCAATGGGCATCTTAGTAAATAATGTTCTTCCTAGGGTGTTTTCAAGGGGGCCAACAGCCACCATTATTGTTTCCAAGGGGGCTGACACCCGCCTATAGTGTTTCCAAGGGGGCAGGCAGGCAGCCATCCTTTTTGCTTCCGAGGGGGCCAACAGCAACCTTTAGTGTTTCCGAATGGTTAATCACCACCTAATTGTTTCCGAGGGGTGCAGATCACCACCTTATTGTTTGAAAACCACCACTATTGTGTCTAAGAGGCAGACACATAAGCCACAAGCTCACAAGCTACCACCCTAATTTTTGGAGGGCCAATAGCCACTACCTTTTGCGTTGTTTTGGACCTAAGGCGCCTAGTCTTTGTGACCATCTGCAATAGCGCAATCGTGTCAAGCTAAGTAGTAGTGTAACAAAATCCTATCAGCACCTCCCTACCGATCACACCTGGCATGGTATACACATCTCTCCTAGTAGATGGCACCTGTCAGTTGTCATTAGTATTATAATAAGAGTACACTTGCTCAAGTCCTTATGACCACGTTCTTCCACGTTTTATAGTAATTCACAATGTCTATACTTTTCTTTGTTTCTTTTGTTTAAATAAACTATGCCTACCGTTGTGAGTGAGTTTGATATTACTGCCAAACAGTGTCCCCGACATCATACATGAGCCTCGACAGGGTTAAGCGAACTCAAGAGATAACCTCGTGACAAGATTGGCGCCCAACGTTGGACCTTAAGCCGAGTTTTTGGTGATGTCTCCACCGCATATCGCATGTGTTTTCGTGTTTATCTCGAACATAGTGCGGGTAGTACAGTAACGACTCATTTTCTCGTGTAAAACGGTAATAGTGCATCGGGTTGACATAACCTCAATCGTTAATTTCCAAAGCACGCTTTCGCTTCTTCGCGTTTCCCGCGCAGTGTTGTCGGTGCATCGTACCACGTCACTCCGTTGACTCCGTCAGTTCTTTTCGAACCTGGTTCCACACTGGCCGACGCAACGCCGCAACGTCCGGGAGCGACAAGGAAAGCGCCACGTCCGTCAAATTCATTTCTGTCATTGCTGTCAGAATCAGCTGCTACAAAAACAGCACGAACTTCACAGCTAATTCAAAACATTGTTTCTGATTTTGTAAAATCCCACAGTTTATCATAGTACTGTACCAAATATATGCTATTACGCTCTGGTACCATGGCAGGCGGAAAAGACGCATCCAAGCAAGAGCCATCCCAGCAAAATGCAACTGCTGCCCCTGTGCAACAAATTGTGATGTCTCCAGAAATGTTGCAGCAATTGTTGACCAATTTACAAAATGCTACAGTTAGTGGACTTCAGGCGAGTTCCTCATCACAAAACATCAACTCACCTACAAATTTTTGTGGCTGCAAGTCACGGTTTAGTGGAAATCCTGGTGATAACAGACGCCCATGCATTAAAAGGTTTATCTATGCTGTTGTCAGATAATGCTGCTGCTTGGTGGCAAGGTATAAAAACCTCCATAACTAGTTTTGATGAAGCCATTTCCTCTTTGCGACATGCATTTGGATTTTCAAAACTCCCACATCAGATCTATCGAGACTTGTTTTCCAAGGAACAGGACAATGACAAAACCGATATCTTTGTTAGTCGATGTCGTGCTTTGCTTTCACATTTGAAAGGTGACTCTGCTGTGACAGAACACATTCAGTTGGATATGGTTTATGGCCTACTGAATTTCAAGATAAGGGATAAAGTGCCTAGGGAAAGTGTCTGTACCTTCAAAGATCTCATTGAAGCAGCTAGAGTAGTAGAGCAAACTTACTCCGACCGTATTGTGAAGCAAAAGAAACCAGCCGTTGAACAAAAGTGTAATGTAATATGCAGCTATTGTAAGAATTATGAACACACTATCGATGTCTGTAGAAAACGAGCCCGTGCAAGTGGTAAAAATGGAACCCCAGCTGCAAGCCACCCGCCATCCGGTCAAGAAAACTTCAGTAACACCAGTGCGACAAAACCTGTATCCTGCTATGGTTGTCAAACACCAGGCTATATTAAGAGCAATTGCCCAAAATGCAACAAAAGGGAGCAAACACCAGCCCATGCTATTAACCCAACAATGCTGACTGAGTTCTTCGGCACATCAGTTACCCAATTCCAGACACCTGTGAACATGCGCACCCTCACATACGCCAAGGTAGAGGGGCACAAGGTAGAGGGGCACATACGCCAAGGTAGAGGGGACTGACATACCTTGATTCAGGTGCTCAGTGTAACATAGCTGGAGCAAAGTTAGGTCAGATTCTGATGGATGAGAATGTGCCCTTTGAATCTAAATCTCTGTACATGACCCTTGCTGATGGAAAGACTATAGCAGTTGAGGCCAAGTGTTTCACAGCCTCGATTGACTTGAAGGGGCGTAAGCACAACACCATTTTCCACTGGATTCCAGCCCATAAAGATAGCAGAACTCTTCTAGGTGTGGATTTCATTCGGCAAGCCAACATTGTGATTGATGTACCACAAAATTGCTGGTATTTTGGAGATGACCCGCAGACACAGCATTCCTTTGTCGAGTTGACTGATGTGAAGCTCTGTGGAATCCAACCCGAGGTTAAGGAACAAAACCAAATGACTCTGTTACGAGGCGAGGAGGCCTTGAACCTGACGGAAGTTGAAAGACGCCGCCTTGATGACTTATTGCAGAACAATCATGACCTTTTTATGCCAAGTACGGAAGCCACTCCATATGCTGAGCATATTATCGAGCTTAGTGATAGCCTACCAGTTGCCGTACCACCATATCGTCTTTCAGTAGCCCGAAAGGAACAGCTCCGACAAGAACTTGATGACCTTTTGGCTCAAGGCATAATAGAGGAGTGCGAGTCCCCATACGCGTCACCTGTAGTACTGGTGCCTAAGAAAGACGGTAGCATCAGACTTACCGTGGATTATCGAAAGCTGAATTCCAAAACCTGTCCTGACCGCTACCCCCTCCCACGTATCGATGATACACTTCATGCAGCTAAGAGAGCGAGGTATATGACGACCTTGGATCTAAAGGCTGGATACCATCAAGTAGCAGTTCGACCGTGTGACCGGGATAAGACGGGATTCATCTGTCCATTCGGCACATTTCGTTACACGCGAATGCCGTTCGGCCTGCGAAACGCGCCTGCTACTTTCCAGAGACTCATCGACCGATTCCGATCTGGTTTACAAGATATCCACATCTTGGCGTACCTGGACGACGTGTTAGTCTTGTCAAATTCATTTGCAGAACACCTAGAGCATCTGCAGAGGGTGTTTGATCACCTTCGCCATTTCAAGTTGAGACTCAACCGGAATAAATGTAACTTTTCATGTTCCTCTGTGAATTATCTGGGACATGTTATCACACCAGTTGGCATAACTCCTAGCCCGGAAAAAACGGAGGCACTCCGCAATCGACGCTCACCACGTAACGTCAAGGAGTTGTTGTCTTTCATCCAAAGCTGCTCATGGTACCGGCGCTTCATCAATGACATTGCTTCCGTGGCGCGCCCATTGACTGAACTGACCAAAAAGAATGCTTCTTGGACCTGGGGACGAGCTCAAAACGATGCTTTCGAGAAACTCAAAGAACTGCTCACTTCTGACCCAATACTACGGCAAGCCGACTCAACTCTTCCCTATGTGTTGAAAACAGACGCGTCTGCCTATGCTATTGGCGCATGCTTACTGCAGGGGGAGGGCGCCGCAGAGAGACCTGTGGAATATGCCAGCCGCTTGCTGACCGCAGCCGAAAAGAACTACACCACTACTGAGAGAGAAGCCCTGGCTGTGATGTGGGCTGTAACGAACAAGTTTAGAGGCTATTTAGAAGGAGCGACAGTCTCTGTAAAAAGTGACCACCAGCCGCTTAAGTGGCTAATGACCCTAAAATCACCAACTGGAAGACTAGCGAGATGGGCTCTCGCCCTACAGCCCTACGACCTCAATATTGACTATACCCCGGGGAAAACCAATGTGATTGCCGACATGCTGTCTCGCCCACCAATCTCGGACTCAGAGGTGAACTTGGTAGAGATGGACTTGCCCAAGATGAAGGCTGATGTGATACGACAGGAGCAACTGGACGATCCGGATGTGGCAAAGATCATCAAGTGTTTCGAGAGTCCCGCAGGAAGTCCTGACAACGACGCTGTAGATTTTAACCGGTGGACCGAGAGGGGCTACGTCATGGACAACGGCGTCCTCTATAGATACTCTCCTGACATAGATGAGGAGCAAGCTCAAATGGTTGCTTCAACAAGTCAAGTTCCCCGAATTCTGAAAGAATATCATGACTCCCCATTGAGTGGCCACTACGGTGTTGACCGTACCTATCAACGCATAGCATCCCGGTACTTCTGGCCCGGAATGCGCCGCACCATTGCAGACTACGTTGGAAAATGCATAGATTGCCAGAGATATAAAGCATCGAACCTTAAGCCGGCGGGACAACTCCAAACCCCCGTTCAGGCTCAACGATTCGAGGTAGTGTCCATTGATCTATTCGGACCCTTGCCGGAAACGCCTGATGGATTTAAATGGATTTTCATAGTAGAGGATAACGCTAGCCGTTGGGTTGAATTATTTCCTTTGCAACTGGCCAGCGCGGAAAACTGTGCCAGATGCCTGATCGACGAGGAGATATTGCGATACGGTGTGCCTCGCCGCATTGTCAGTGACAACGGTGTGCATTTCGTGAGTGCCGTCATGCAACAGGTCTCTCATTGCCTGGGTTTCACCCAATCTCTGATCCCAGCATATCATCCAGCCTCCAACCCGGTGGAGCGTAAGCACCGTGATCTAAAGGCCCAGCTGTCCATCTTCGTCCAAAAGGACCATACCGCTTGGAAAGATAAACTGCCAGCCATAAGGTTTGCCATGAATACTGCACGAACACAGTCTACAGGTTTCAGTGCAGCTTATTTGACCTTCGGACGTGAACTTAGGACCCCAGATGACGTCGGACGTGACCTCCGAGCTATCGTCGAGAATGACAACTTTGTGAGTCAGATTACTCCCTATCTGCTCTCTCTTGCAACTACCCTGCGTGAAGCGCGAGACCGCCATGAAATGGAACAAGATCGTGTAAAGAAGTACGCTGACCGAAAATTGCGACCTTGTCCTCAATACGTCATAGGAGACAGAGTGCTCGTCAATAGCCATTGTCTGAGTAACGCTAAGAAGTCTTACACCTCAAAGTTTACACCCAAGCGCGACGGTCCCTACATCATTACCAAAATCGTCACACCTACTACATTTGAGTTGGCATCTTCCGACCAACCTGGCCAAGCAGTGGGTAAATACCATGCATCTGCCTTGACGCCCTTCAAGACCACCGACTCGGAGAATCCTGTACCTGTCCGCCCAATCAGAAAGCGAGGTCGCCCACCTGCCAAGTCACCCCTACCAGAACCTGAAGAAGATGCCGCTGACGCAGAAGACCGCCTCGATATAGAAGAAGAGGAGGGCACCGTTGACCTCGAGGACGTAACCGCCTGTATCCAGACCCGACGGCCCATAAGGAAACCTACCTGCCCCTGCTGCAGAGAGACTACCACTATTCCTCACACTTCCGGGACGGTACGTGTGGAAAAGGGGGAGAAGTTGTAACAAAATACTATCAGCACCTCCCTACCGATCACACCTGGCATGGTATACACATCTCTCCTAGTAGATGGCACCTGTCAGTTGTCATTAGTATTATAATAAGAGTACACTTGCTCAAGTCCTTATGACCACGTTCTTCCACGTTTTATAGTAATTCACAATGTCTATACTTTTCTTTGTTTCTTTTGTTTAAATAAACTATGCCTACCGTTGTGAGTGAGTTTGATATTACTGCCAAACAGTGTCCCCGACATCATACATGAGCCTCGACAGGGTTAAGCGAACTCAAGAGATAACCTCGTGACAGTAGTATATATGTGATAAGTAGAATTAAGGGAAACCTTTCACTCATTGTATTGAAGTACAATCATCATATTGTACAACATTGATGTTTTTTGATATTATAGTTCATAAATTAAACTTGTTTAGTTTTATTTTTTTTGCAAGTACTATGGGTATTTTGGAAGAGGCTAAGGAGGAACTGATCAGCTACCTAACAGCGTAGGATTTTTCAAATTTAATTGATTAAAATTGGTGGCGCCCCGAACTCACTTTACCGGCCGGTTTTGTAGCACTTGTGTACCTGACCTGATACTTTTCCCTGAGCGCTTTTTGAATATTCCAAGATACCTTAATTGAAATTAAAGTGTTACAGTTTAATTCTGGTTAGTGTACGTTAGTTTAGGTTAGATCAGGTTTGTTCAGTTCTGTTATTTATAAATTTTTTATTTTACGTTACATTTTGGTTGTAATGGCATTTATTTTATAAACATTTAATTTTGCGCAATGATCGGCAACGCTGTATATGGCGAATGATAGAAGGAAGAGCTTTAGCATAGTAAAGTGTGATAAATTGGCTGTTTTGTGATTAATTTTTTGATGTTAAATATGGTTCATCCACATTTTTTTTTCTTTTGATGTACTCAGTAGACAATATTGCGAAATTCAGTTGTACCTATATCAATATGGATCCCACCGCGTTACCGCTACTCCCACCCCAGTCCCTCCACTGCAGCGCAACAGCGCCGGCTTAGGAATAAATACCACGGAGCTGACCACAGTCAAATCAGTCAAGGAATCGGGAAGCACGGGATATCACTTGGCCCATTGCCTCATCGCTTTTGATAATGTCTGCCGCAGCTTTAGACGAAATGTCAGGAAGAAATTCCATTGGACCACGGCTTCAAAGCCCGGAAGATACTTTAGATTGTATTAATAATCAATCAGGTAGAAATTTATTTGAGACTTGCCTTTAATTACTTAATTTTCCCTTTAATTCATTTTTCACATTATGTAAAATAGATATTTAATTCATATTATGATAGACAAAGCACGAAAAAAATTATGAAGGGCCCAAGTTGTAAAATTCAGATAATTAATTAATGAAACTAGAAGAATTAATTAATTGTCATTATGGGTCCTTTAATGTGGCACAATGGATTTCGCCGACCTACGGAAGGATTCTCTAAATTTTTCTCATAGTACGGTAAGCGATATACATTTCTAAAGGGACCTGCAGCTGGAAAAAGAAAAAGTTTGAAGGTTGCAAGATATTTTAAATATATTTGAAACCAATAAGATATATGTATATACAACAATAATAGTAATATTATAGTTGCGTTCTTTCACCTTTAGTGTAAAGAAAACTAGTCTAACACTAATCTCTTACAGAACACATTTATCACACATCCAAAATCTATAGCCACCCAAAGTTTCATAAGATCACCACTAAGAACCCGATGGTTTCCTCACAGAGGGGCGTTAATCTAAATAATTAGGTTTCTATTTTTATTACTTCAATTTAAGTTAATTACTTCAATTTCCCTCCAATCCATTATAAAGTTATTGCTGATTAGTTCAATAGCGTGTAGCTGCGATATTACATGTGTCACTAATAAACGAACTACTCGACAAAGGTTGGACTCTCCTAAGTAAAGTAACGACGATGTTGAAAAATCGATTTTGTTAATGCATGAAAGCAGGAGGAACGGTTTTTTTTTCTTAGCATTGGGGATATATATGGCCGTTGGATCATTCTAGAGCTAATATTTTATGTTACGTAACACACATATCGTTTCACATATCAGAAAATTCATTGCGCTTTTCCGTGATATCGCCACTCACTTTATTAGAATGGTAATAAGAGCTAAAAGCTGAAATTTGAATTTTATCCGTTACGCTGTGAGTGAGTATAATACCCTTAGAATGGGGATGGTTTAAATCGAGCAAAAGGCCTCTACAACGCAAAATCTAGAAATTTGCATAGACAACTCGAAAGAAAGCTTTTTCAGTGGGCGAGGAAAGCATTTGTTTATTCCCTTTAGATGTAATAAACCATGGATTATGTCTCGATTCCAGAGATGATGATTCACATTGCCCTTATTTCATAACGATTTGCTAGCTTGTTTAGGGTAAAATTATCTGCGACTTACGTATTTACATAATTTTGCTGGAACCAATAATATTTCAGGTAGATTGATTTAAAGAAAACGTCAGAATTTCGTTTTTGTCAATTATCTAATGAAGCACGGCATGTTTAAAAAATTGTTTTGAATTGATCTCTTAAAACTGCAATTTTTTCTCCATTTAACCCCCCCCCCCCCCCGTTCTAGTCTCTGAAATCTCTAAACTAAACATCAAAAAAACATTCTTACATTTGCTTCCAGCATTTGCTGAAAGCATGTCGAAGATTTTTCATTAGAACTGCCAATTTTATTAGAAGATATTGCTTAAGCACAAGATGGGTTCTCATATAGATAGAGCTCAATGTCATAATGCTACAATAGTCACCTTGTTTAATATATTCAATCTTATTTTTTTTTTATTTCTTATCTTATAAATATTCTATTTATATACATTTAAAAATATATCCGAAATTAGTTAGGTTTTTGTAAATTTAAAAACAGCATCTTGTTTAGTATTAAAATGAGCATTATTGTCCCATTTTAACCAATTCCAAGTAAACTGCTAACAAAAAAGATCGCTACGGCAAAATTTTTCGTCATGTTTAGGGATCTGTATCTCGGAAATGCCTTAGCCGAAATTCATAACTTAAACAGACTTTGGAAGATAGTTTCTTCTAGAATCAGGGAGGGAGGCTAGTTTTAAACCAAAGTGATTTTCTAAATGATATACAGGGTAGAGAAAAAAGCACTGCAAAATGGTTGCATTTCAACCCACTGCAATTGGTAGCTAGAGTATCTTCAGAACATTCGTTCCTATGAGATTTGAGGACCTTGACTAATATCTTGGGACATGTTCGGCGGTTTTTAGTTTTATGGCCCACAAGAGATATACGGGGGTTTTTCAAAAAGAGTGCGTTTTCTTATAAGTTTTATATAAGATTTTAATGACGTAAATTATCTCCAAAAGACAAATTATTGTAAAATCAGCGGCGTACACTCAAGTTTAACAAAACCTTTCTATTCCACGTTGTACAAAAATTGCAAAAAATTTACTGAAAAACTGATCAATATTTTGTTAATAAGGACGTCATGGTGGGTGTTCTAACTTTAAGGCTCTTATTGTAATTACATTTAAGAGCCATGGTCGATATCTCGGGATGTTTTTGGCAGTTTTTTGTTTTTTGGCCTACAAAAAAAAATTAAAGGGGGTTTTCAAAAAGTTTTCTTATAAGTTGTCCTGTATCGCGAGAATGCCGCTGCCGATTTTAATGAAATAAATTATCTCTAAAAAATAAATGATTGTAAAATCAGTGACGTCTACTCAAGTTTAATAAACCTTTTCTTCCATGTTTTACAGAATGGCAGAAAATTTACTGAGAAACTAATGAATATTTTGTCAATAAAGCCGTCATGGAGAGTGTCCTAACTTTAAGGATCTTCTTTTAATTACATTTAATAGCCGTGGTCGATATCTCGAGAAATTCGGCAGTTTTTGGTTTTTTGGCCTACAAAAATTATTACGGGGAGCTTTCAAAAAGTTTGCGTTTTCTTATCAATTGCCCTGTATCGCGATAATGCCGCTGCCGATTTTAATGAGATACATTATTTTTAGAATATAAGTGAATTACAAATCTGTGGCATAGACTCATTGTACAAGAATTCCAAAAAATTTAATGAGAAACTGATCAATATTTTGTTAATAACGACGACATGGCGTGCCCTACTTTAAGGCTGTTATTGTCATTACATTGAAGATCCAAGCTTGATATGTCGGAAAGTTTTTGGTGTTTTTTTGTTTTTTGGCCTACGAGAAGATTTACGGGGCGTTTACAAAAAGTTTGCACATTCTTATAAGTTACAGTGTTTTGCGGGAATAAAATTGCCCTCAAATCTCAGAGGAACGAATGTTCTGAAATTACCCTAGCTACCAAATGCAGTGGGTTGAAATGCAACCATTTTACAGTGTTTTTTTCTTTACCCTGTATATCCTTTAGAAAATCACTTTTTTTTACATAGTTTAACTTTTAACGTTTAAAATTAACCTCCCTCCCTGATTCTACAAGAAACGATCTTCCAAAGTCTCTTTGAGTTACGAATTTCGGCTGTGGCATTTCCGAGATACAGGTCCCTAAACATGACGAAAAATTTTGCCGTAACGATCTTTTTTGTTAGCATTTTATTTCTCAGCTCAGTTGCTGCGACTTCAGAATTTTAAGTGAAGTGACATTTCATAGGTTTGATAAATATCTGGTAACGGTTTTGGGGATTTTTGTTTTTTGATTCCGAATAAAATATACGAGTACCATTACCATTCAAAAATTTAACTAAAATCTACAAAATTATGTACTTAATTGTTTTTATTGTGTCAGTAGATTTGCATTTTAAAGATTTTACATTGAGAGCTTTTATTGCCGCCCGTTTAAGAAAGTTTCGCCGTCAGAGTGCATTTTTTTATTTAAATGGATAAATAAGAATTAGGGATATTAGTTCAACATGGAGACCGAAGACGCTAATAATGTGTGAGCCCACAAAAATGTATCTATAATAATCACCACGAAAACGAAGTAAACAAAGTATGACATGTCAGAGACATAAATTTAAATTATCTGTCACATATTAATTTTTTTGGTTTCTTAATTTATAAAATATCGTTACTAAGTGAGAGAGAATTAGAAAATATTGTGAGGTAAGTTTTAGAGGTCTTTTAGCAATGTAGAATAAGAAAAGTAATAATTTTAAACAGGTTGCGCCCGCGAGGTCTGAGTTTAAGCAACATTGCTGACTTAGTAGGCACATCTAAGTCGACGATTCAACGGGCACTTCAAAGAAGACAAAATTATGGTGTTGCTGCTTATAAAATGCGTGGGAGTTGCGGTCGCACAAAAGTTGCGACCCTTAGAGAAGATCGGTTAATTAATTTGTCTGTCAGGAGGACAAGGACTCTAAATGCCAGCAAAATAAAAGCAAGAATGCAAGCAACAGCGGGGACCAACGTATGCACCTCCACTGTCAGAAATCGTTTGCATGATCGAGGACTACATGCTAGAAGACGTGTCGCATGTCCAACGCTTCAACGTATCCATCGAGTTTCTCGAAGACGTTGGGCAGAAGAACATTTGCACTGGGGAATAGCAGAGTGGAACAATTGCATGTTTTCAGATGAATGTAGATTTTCGTTGTATGCATCAGATGGACGTATTTTAGGGTGGAGAGGGCGGAATGAACGTAACCTGGAAGAAAATATGGAAGCCAGAGTGCCATTTGGGGGTGGAGGTGTGAGTGTGTGGGGAGGAATAATCGGGAATGGAAAGACTGACTTAGTGGTTTTAATTGGGCAAACTATGAACGCAGTTAGTTATCGAGACTTGTGTATGAATGAAATTGTTATTCTCTTCGCTCAGAACTTTGGAGATGATTTTATCTTAGTTGACGATAATGCACGTCCACACCGAGCTCGAATTATTAACGAAGTTCTGAGAGAGAATGGCATCGAGCGCATAAATTTTCCTGCTAGGTCGCCCGATATGAATGTTATAGAGCACGTGTGGAGCAGAATGAAACTAAAGCTGAAAGAGAGAGAGCAAGAATTTCAAAATGTGGATGAATTGGCAGTGGCAGTGAGGGAAGAATGGGAAGCTATTCCCCAGGAGTTTATAAGACATTTGGTGGAGAGTATGCCGAGAAGGGTGGCTGAAGTAATGCGAGTTTTAGGTGGGCCTACACATTATTAGCGTCTCCAGTCTCCATGTTTAACTACGGAAATGAAATGCCTATCAAGCTTCATTGAGATATCTCTGGCGGTTTTACAGAAAATCAATAACTTCCTGTTTTTAAAATAAAACTAACACCCAATAACTTTTAAACGAAAAATTGTAGACAACTCATTTTTATGACAGACTCTCCCCTTAAAATTGACCAGATTGTTTAAGGTGTTAATTTTTTTCCATTTAATTTTTTGTTGTTGTATAAAATTAAACTGAGGCGTTTTACTAACTATAAATCTGCCTCGATTATTTTAAAATGAATGAACTTTTAAAGTTTTTTAGTTTATTGACGTGAGTATTCCCGCAAAACACTGTGACAAAAGAAAGTGCAAACTTTTTGTAAACGCCCCGTAACTCTTCCCGTAAGAGTCTTAAAGTTAGGACACCTACCGTGGCGTCTTTATTAACAAAATATTGATCAATTTCTAATTAAATTTTTTGCCATTTTTGTACAGCATGGAATAGAAATGTTTTATTAACCTTGAGGGTACCTCACTGATTCGTGAATGATTAATCTTTTAAAAATAATTTATCTCAGTAAAATCGGCCGCGACATTATCGCGATGCAGGACAACTTATAAGAAAACGCAAACCTTTTGTAAAACCTCTGTAATTTTTTTTGTAGACCAAAAAACCAAAATCACAAATCAAAATGTAATCACAATAAGATTCCTAAATTTAGGGCATCTGCCAAGGCGTCGTTTTTAACAAAATATTAATCAGTTTCTCATTACATTTTTTGCAATTCTTGTACAACGGAATAGAAATGTTTTACTAACCCACGGTACGCCACAGATTCGCGAATCAGTTGTCTTTAAAAGATGATTTATTCCATTAAAATCGGCAGCGGCATTCTTGCGATACAGGGCAACTTATAAGAAAACGCACACTTTTTGAAAAACCCCCGTAATTTTTTTTGTAGGCCAAAAAACAAAAAACTGCCAAAAACGTCCCGAGATATCGACCATGGCTCTTAAATGTAATTACAATAAGAGCCTTTTAATAGGCATATCTTTGAATATTTTGTAGTGGTTTTTGTCCCAAAAAGCGATTTTAAACTAATTTAACACCACAGAATTTAACAACACAAATTTCATTCATCAAATGTTCCAACCAACAAGCCCCTTTATTAAACATGACCCTCGTCTTTTACAGTTTTGACCCCTTTTTAGCAGTGAGTCACTCAAAAATATCCCTTTGAATTGACGTCACTTAACGTCACTTGAAATGATTCGAAGTTTCGATTAGCCAATTGAAGTGCTCCGTCAGTGACATTACGGCTTAGGCCACTCAAACATGGCGGACTTCCGGTCAAAAAACTTGACAAATTTTAGGAAAATATCGACATTTTTTGGTACCTTCAGTGCAACATCTATGACTCAAACACATAACATCAAACTAACCTGTACTAACCTGAACTAATAGAGGTAAACTCTTTTACCGTGCAGTTTAATACTCTGATTATTAGTTTTGGGGTGAAATGGCGCGGTATTTCTTCTCAAAAGTTGGTTATTAACAAAATATTATTAATTACCCTAATTACAAATACTATTAAATCCTTATTAACAAAATATTGATCAGTTTCTCAGTACATTTTTTGCCATTTTTGTACAACGTGGAATATAAAGGTTTTGTTAAACTTGAGTGTACGCCGCTGATTTTACAATAATTTGTCTTTTGGAGATAATTTACGTCATTAAAATCGGCAGAGGCATTCTCGCGATACAGGGCAACTTATAAGAAAGGCACACTTTTTGAAAAACCCCCGTAATTTTTTTTGTAGGCGAAAAAACAAAAAACTGCCAAAAACGTCCCGAGATATCGACCATGGCATGTAATTACAATAAGAGCCTTAAAGTTATAACAACCGCCATGACGTCCTTATTAACAAAATATTGATCAGTTTCTCAGTAAATTTTTTGCCATTTTTGTACAACGTGGAATAGAAAGGTTTTGTTAAACTTGAGTGTACGCCGCTGATTTTACAATAATTTGTCTTTTGGAGATAATTTACGTCATTAAAATTGGCAGCGGCATTCTCGCGATACAGGGCAACTTATAAGAAAATGTACACTTTTTCAAAACCCCCGTAATTTCTCTTGTGGGCCATAAAACTAAAAACCGTCGAACATGTCCCGAGATATTAGTCAAGGTCCTCAAATCTCATAGGAACGAATGTTCTGAAGATACTCTAGCTACCAAATGCAGTGGGTTGAAATGCAACCATTTTGCAGTGCTTTTTTCTTTACCCTGTATATCATTTAGAAAATCACTTTGGTTTAAAACTAGCCTCCCTCCCTCATTCTAGAAGAAACGATCTCTTTAAGTTATGAATTTCGGCGAAGGCATTTCCGAGATACAGGTCCCTAAACATGACGAAAAATTTTGCCGCATCGATCTTTTTTGTTAGCAGTTTATTTGAATAATCTCTATAAATACGTTAAAAATAGTTCGTTATAAATAAATCCTTAAAAATGACAAAAATTCTAACAAAAATATGTGTAAAAAAATAATGTAAAATAAGTGTTACAAATACCTTATGTGTTCGCTTTCGTGTTCGTTTCGTGAAAAACCTTATAAACTTCTGGTGCTGGTAGGTCTCTGGTCTTTGGCCGATCTCAGTCTCTGATGTATTGTACGAGTCGATTTAAACACAGTTTTTACTTAGGGTTTTTCACTAGCCTGCCGACCTTGTCTGAGTCATTGAGACTGTATTCTAAACAACGTCTTTCTTCTATAGCTTTTTTCAAACCACGTTTTTCTTCATCACCTCACGATGTTTTTTTGGCGATCCACATTTTTTTGATAAACTTCTCTATCGAACTCCTGCTTGCTATGTTTGTTCTAATCAAACTCTATATCCAGATGCTTCATTTCTGTCTCCACCTCAGATGACTCACAAATTCTCACAGACAGAGTTTTTATTTATGATTCTCCTTTTTTGTCTTGGATAATGGTTTCATCCATTGTTGAGGTATCCGTCAGTATGTGGCGGGTTTTTATAAATAAATAATATACGCTAGTTATCATTTGCTTTCCTTGAAATAAAAACATCCCAGAGGCATTTTCTTTCTTAATGCTGAACTAAATTTTTCTGCGAATTAAGATGAATTAAGGTTTAAAATGGAGTTTTAAAATGTATCCTCACCGAGACTCCAAGTAACAAAAGTATCGAAACCAACACCTTCGACAACTGGAGAACCTTCGCAAGAGGAAAGCACCATTCCTGGGCTCACCGATCTTTCTACTGAAAAGTCGTATCACTAAAAACATTCTAAGGTTTTTGAGGATAAAATGGACTTTCAGGTCAAGTTAAATAAGTAACAATTAAAATATTTAGAGATCCACAAGGATCTTGCATTTAAGGATACACAAACTTTTACTGTCAATTTAGAACTAGCCCACAGTTTGCATTGGAGCAACTGGGAAAAAGTGGCTCGTAGTAACCCCAAGTCGTAGTAACGAACCGACAAAACAGAATTTTGATGAAATATTTGCCAACAACAATTAACAGAATCCGCAGCTCTTACCTTTTTGAAGATCCCATGAAGTGCATTCTTATCTTGAAAACACAACTTGTAAACAATTATTAATTTGTAAATTCAACTCAACTTAAATTGCTATCGATGTTTTTATCGATATTATTAAAATATCGACATTATTGAAGAATCAATAGTTATGAACAACTTATTAGTCATTTGAACCGTGACTGAAGTTAACATATAATTATCCATTACGGGTTACTTCGTACATAATGAACCGGCTATCAACGAACTCTTGATCGAATTCTGTGCCAGGAACGTGTTGATATTCAACAACACTTTCTTCAATCGGTCAACAATCAATGATTGACTTCATAAGCACCAACAGAATAATAACACGGGCACAAATACCTGATGTAGGGGCCCTGACTTCGGCGAACCTGGAAACAGATCACAACCTCATACTATGTAAAATGGTTAAGGAAAAACCGAGAGTCCAAAAAGCGCCAGTTTATATAGAGAAGCATAACATAAAGTCATTAGAATCAGATATAGTACTTCTAATTTCTCTTGAGTGTTACGTCATCGTTTCCTACGTAACCACAATTTTAGGGTATGTCTTAATTTGATACATATGATTGACGCGTTTTTAAAGGTAAGTGCACGTATTTTCGTAATCGGCGTTAATGGATAAGTTAACCAGTATATTTTTTATTTATAAAAAGTGGTTTATTAGTATATATTATTTGAAATCAACTAAATAAATTACGTGCCTTATGTAACTAATAATTAAGAATAATTTATTTATTTGGTTTTCTGACCACGTCAGGACTTAGTACGTATGAAACTAATTAAACTGGGAGTAGTACGTTTCACTTAATTTTTGTTAAAAATCACAAGCAGCCTAAAAAAGAATGGATAGCTTCAAAGCAACTGCGATTATTAACATTTTTATTGAATGTGATATACAACACATCTACAATAAATATTTCTTTACAGCAATCTATATTAAAAGGTGGGTACTAAATTTTACTGCAGCATAGAGAGCTTAAAGAAGCAAGTACACAGTTGAAATAAAAAAAACGAATAAACAAGTAGGTCTCAAAAATACAAAAATAGTGATCAAGTTCAAACAAAAATAAGTTTCTAGTGGCGCACTAATTGTTTTGGAGCAATGTAGATAACGCAAAAGCAGCACATTTGTGTGTGCATGACGAGTAGTAGAGAAATAAATAAAACAGGTTTGGGAGAAAAAATAAGATACGTTGATGTAATCTTTTAAAAAACTCGAAAAAAAAAACACCAAAACTAAATTCACTAATTGTCATTATAAAAGAGCGATTTTGGACTTCCCACAAATATTATAATGTAAAATACCAACCGATATATTTTCTCCAGCATGTTCTTTTTTGCTATACCTAAAAGCTTAGCTTTCATTGCAAAAGGAGAAAATGTAATGTGATGCTGCTGCAACCATTCTAATAGGCAAGGTTTGGACCAGGTTTGATTGGGTAACTTTTCTACTTGCATGGAGTGGTAAGAAGCATTGTCCATAATTATCAGTGAAAGTTCCTCCAAATTAGGCAAAACTTGTTCAGAAAACCATTTTTTGAAATTTGCAGAGTTCATCGAGTCATGGTCGTTGCCTGATTTACTTCCCGCTTTGAATATTAGGCTGGCATTCTGGATAAATCAATCCTCAGGACCAGCATGCAAAACTATGTATCGTGTTCCTTCTGAGGAAGACTTTTCTCTTATCAACTTGTCCTAAATGCTCCTTTTAATGATGCTTAAGAAATAGATTAACATTAATTAATAGCGTTTATATACCTTTACTAAAAACCCATGTTTCGTCTAAAAAAAACCGGTACTCTCTCAAAAACCTTATCCTTTTATGTATAATATTTCGTTGTTCCATTAGATAGAGTCAGTTAGATATTATAAACTTCGTCCACTTAAACGTTTTTTTCAAGCACAAAGCCAGGGAACTGCAAGGAATTATAACTTGATCTATTTTTTGGAGGTGGTTATGCAAAGACTGGAGTTTAACATGTTCGTCTGTAATAAAAAAAGAACTCAATAATCTTCGATATCTGTCGTGGCGATTGTTGTTTTGTACCTGCTGCATAGATTCTTCCCCTTATTATATGCTCGCAGACTTGTGGACTCACAGACACAGATGTTGTGGTGTTTTCTTATACAATGTAGGCTCTTCAACAGCGTGATCTTTACTCGCTCCATTAGCTACAAGTCTCTGAATTGTTGCTAGGGACACACCTAATGCCTCTGCTACCCTCTAGAAAAACAAGTTGGTCAGCAAAACTCTTGAGTTGGTTTGTTTATGGTGTGCTTTTTACTTGAGACGCGTTGTTTCTTAAATTTTTTGTTTTTTTTTTGTTTTTTTTTGCTTTTTTTTTACCATGCGCGCGGGGCGCCCATAGTTTAGGAAATATCCGAACGGTCCTCTGATATTTGCGCTATATCTGACGTCAAATTATCAACAAAGAACCTGATGATACTCAAAAGTAACTGAAATGTCGAAACCTTTGAAATACTTTATTTCATATTCGCAAACTTAACATCTTTTGAAGAAGGGTAAAAAACGTGCTAAAATTCATAAAAAGATATAAAATGGTACCACGAGTACCCATATCAAGGTTCCCATTTATGATATATTGTTTGTGACTATGAAACGAATCTACAATGGAAATTTCACTTTTCTAGCTTTGATTGTTCGTAAAAATGTAAAATTTGCCAATTTTTGGCTCACCCTATAGTATCTAAATCAGAAATCAAGGCAGTGTTTATAATAAGCTAATAAAACATAGCATTAGCACTTAGCATTATTTGGGACACCGTATACTATTTAAAACAGAAATCAACGCTCTATTTATCATAAAACTACTCGAATTAACGCAATAAATTAATTGATATCGATCTACATGCAAAAATCCTAAAATTCCAGGTTACAACATTTTTTTGGGACACTTTATACTATCTAAAACGTAAACATATGCCCTATTTGCCACAAAACTACTGTAACCAACGAATAAAATGTAGTTATTTCTTTGTTAAGCATATGGAGCTCTCAAATCGACCCGAAAACCTAATTTTGGGGATCAAAATCGTGCATTTTAGCCTTCAACAGCTTATATCGCGTTTTAATTAAGATTTATCCGAAAAGCTATATGAGAAGCCAAAAAAGTACAATAATTTTAGTGTTTTTTAACAATTTGTGGATAAAATGGCGAAGGAAATGTTCTGCATTAAATATAACTAATATCTGATAACACCAGACTCTTTGAATAATTAAAATTGCTTTCATTACTAAGTTTTAATAACGCTTTCATCGCCTATATCTAACATTTTATTCTGGCTTGTCTACGTACTAAATAATCCACCCTTTCTATGTAAAATACACACTGCTTATGGACCTTTTCTGCATTAGTAGCATATATTAGCGTCCTGCATCATTTTTTGAGCCACCCTATACTATCTAAAACAGAAATCAACGTCATATTCATTATAAAACGACTCGAAGTAACAAATAAAATCTATTACTATAGATTTAAATGACACATATAGAAAATTCTATGTTAAACATATGGGGCTCTCAAACCGGCCCAAAAAACTAAATTTTGAGATAAAAATCGTGCATTGCTGCCTTTAACAGCTAATCTCTCGTTTCGATGAAGATTTATCAAAAAATGTATAAGAACAGCTAAGGAAGTAGAAGAATAGAGCTACACGTAGAGCCCGTTTTCGAAGCTCTGCCTAGAACAGTAACTGAGCACGGGTGGCCCAAAAATAAGGTACAAATTTTGAACTTTTTTTAAATTTTCTCAAAAACCGTGAAAGCTAGCTTCTTTCTGATACACGCATCTGATAGCCCTTGATGACCTCTTCGTACATTATATTAACTT
This sequence comes from Taphrorychus bicolor, assembly GCA_951812265.1. Lineage (NCBI taxonomy): Eukaryota > Metazoa > Arthropoda > Insecta > Coleoptera > Curculionidae > Taphrorychus > Taphrorychus bicolor. The sequence goes on from OX638300.1 coordinate 2,504,696, forward strand.
GCATATTGAAAAACCGTACCGTTTCCAAGATAAACAGAAAAATGTTAAAAATTCAAAATTTTCAAAAGGGGTAGGTCGTGAAAATGTTCGACCGAAATCGATTGTCATAGATTTTATCAAAAATAGTCTCAAATGAAAGAGAAGATAAAAATATGTAAAAAATGTACAATTTTGAAATTTTCAGAAATTTCCTTCCCCTTCAAAATGGCGTCAAAAACGTAATTTTTCCACTTTTTATCGACATTTTAATACTTATATCTATATAATTCAAAAACTAAACATGGTATAACGTTGCTATTGACACCGATGAATAGAGTATTTTCGACCACAAAATACCTGCTTAATTTGTCGTTCAAGGTTTTTTAATTTAGTTGACGTAATGTTCGATCAAATGAAAACATTAGGTAATTTTTGCAAAATTTTAACAGTTTTTCACTTCCTATAAGACTGTTATGAAACTAAGCAAAATTTTAATTAACGTTTTGAGCAGTATTTGAGACGGTTCACACTTAATTGAGATACTGTTGTATTATTGTCATAAATGGCTTTGCTATAAAATGGCAAAAGTCACTCTACCCCTATCAATGAAAAATTTAATCAGTTAAATCTCGGAACCTAGAAACGGTAAAATCGAACAGTTAGTACCAGTCGAATGGGCTTCGTTAAAGCTATTTTGTCAGACATATACAAAAAACTGATTGTTTGGGCGTGGCACATTTATAAAGCAATATTTGTAATAAAAGGGAATACCCTGATGATGGCGTATAGTAGGCGTAAAGTCGAAACGTCGTATATATTTGGTTTCGGCGCCCTTTAGCAACAGTGAGTAAGTTGTAGCAAAAAAGTCTCCCGTCTCTTCTTCTCGTTGGAAATATTGAATTCATTTCAATATTAACACTTGTTCACCCTCGGAGAATGTTTTGCCCGGCATTTTTCGATTTAAGAGCAGATTTGATATTGCTACTGACAATGTCAATGTCAAGTTTCAATATTCTTATCCGACACATGTCGGTGACGCAAAACCTTTGTCTCATACGTGTAACGTGAGATAAAGTAATATGAAAGACTAATGACGTAACACTCAAGAGAAATTAGAAGGACTTTAGCACACGGAAACTATATGAAAAAAGACTATAAGAAACCGAATGAGCTGGACTGCCATTCAGACGACATGGAAACCTGCTGAAGTAAATCAAGAAATCCATACAGCAGGCAGATGATGAATCGATCGGGAAGAGAAAAATCAATATAAACGCAATAAACACCACCAAACCATTGTTCTACCAGGAAGAAAGAAATCTCGCAGAATTAAAGAGAAGAACCTACCTGACACATAAAAGCTCACCAATCCACCAAAACATGCAGAATACATACAAACTAGAAGTCAACTCACGAATAAAAGACATCAGAAGGGAATACTGGATTAAGTTCACAAGCGATATGAACCATGACATATATGGCGGCCAGAAGAAACTATGGAAAACGTTAAGAAGTAAAAAAAAACCGTGAATGAGTCCGTTCAGAGTAGTGGGGTCGCAATATAATCATGGAGAGAATACTTTGGTAAACTTTACGATGCCGAAGATGTACAAAGAACAGAATACCAGACAATATCTAATGCAACCGTCTCCTAAACGGAAACAAGAGAAAGACTGAAAAAACTAAAAAACAGAAAAGCTCTAGGAACGGAAGGCATACCAAATGAACTATTAAAATACGGCGCCGGCGGCCCAGAGCTGTTTAATAAAAAAAACTTAACGCTTAATAAAGTTATGAACACAAAATACCACATGATTGGCATACAAGCATTACAATCCCCAGTTTCAGCAAGGGACAACAGACATCTCCCGAAAACTATAGAAGAATAATCCTATTGTGCACAACAATAAAGCTGTTTACAGGGAGACTAAAGGTAAAGCTGGAGAAGCATATAACAAACAGGGAAGAACAACAAGATTTCAGAAAGGATAAATCAATAACGGATGCCATTTTTGTCATCAAACAAATTAAGGAAAAGGCCATAGAGTATAACATACCGGCATTTGTCTGCTTCGTGGACCTAACCAAAGCATTCGACAAAGACAAACTAAGCGACGTCATCCGAATACTTATGGAAACACAGACACCCGCCAATATAGTAAAGATAATCTATAATCTTAACACCGCCAACTCAACGCAAATTAAAGCCGGATAGCATAACAACATTGAGCATACCAAAGCCAGGGGAAATTAGACAGGGAGACAGCCTCAACCCCTTCCGGTTTAACCTACTCATACACAACATCAGAAAAGAGCTAGCATCTCTAAACAAAGGATACAGAATAAATTAGCATATTAGCATGATATGGTATGGTGACGATGCCGCAATATTCGCAGAAGCCGCAGAGGACCTACAAACACAACTCTTTAAATTCCACCAAGTGGGCCAGTGACTTAATATGAATATATCAATCGAAAAACCCAAAAGCATGACCATCTTCAAAGAACAAGTGATGCCCATGGAGCAAGTGGTGCAATTCAAATACAAAGGCATGGACATACCCATGACAAAGCAGGAATAATCGCGGGATGCCTGAGAGAGATCGTCTGGACTAATCAGTATATGCGAATTGAGAGCAAGATTAAAATCTATAAAGCATGCATAAGACAGTAATGACCTACGGAAAAGAAACAAGAGAAGATACTGACAAGACCAAAATCATGGTACGTGTAGCCGAAATGAAGGTGCTGAGAATGATAGCCGGTAAAGCCAGAAGGGGTAGGGTAAAGAACAAAGACATTAGAGCAGGGAAAAGTAAGGAAGAAGAAATATAACGCAAAAAACGACAGACTGCCCCGCATAGTACTGGAAGGAAAACCAGCAGGAGACCGTCCACCAGGAAGATCGCCGAAGAGATGGAGAAACAGCTGGCAGTCCATATCACAAGAAACGATGCAGAGGCGCGCTAGGAATTACCAGATCAACAGATCTTAGACAAGTTAAAAAAGGCGAAAAGAAGAATGTTAATTCGATAAATTTTGCTGTAGTTAGGAGAACCACCGACAGATGTCAGGCCTCGTCGCCTAACAGTAGTGACTTTACATTGTCGGTGTTATGTGCTTTGTTCTTATATGGTCAATGACAATTCTTCTCAAGACTCAATACTGATATGTTATTGATACTTTGCCCTATTGTAGTGCGCTTTTGTCGTCCAAAAAAAAAAACCATCTACACGACATATAGAATAAGACAATCTCCAAAAAAAATTTAAACCTTTAAAACTAGTAGTTGGTGAAGTTAGCGGGATTAGGACAAATAATGCACCTCTTCTTTATTCGAAAATGGCCGACGTTTCGACTGTTTATTTAGTCTTCATCAGGGCTAAAACCCAATGAGTTAAATAGTATCAAATCCCTAGGCCCAACATAAAATTGCAAATAATGTTTGTTACATAATGGAACGTAAAATCATATACATCTATTACATCTATAAAAAAAAATTTTTTTTTTTATTTTTAAATTTTAAAAAATTTTTAAAAAAATTAATAAAATTAAATATACAGACAAATTATAAACAACTACAAGAATTAACATTTGACAATTACTGACAGTACCAAGTAACCAGTAAACATTGAGCCGTACATTACGGAAGACAGAACTTACCTATTCTCACTTAGAGAGGGTAGTTTAAAGGGAGTTTTAAATGACAGAGGGTAGTTTAAAGGGAGTTTTAAATGACTACCCTTTCTAAGTGAGAATAGGTAAGTTCTGTCTTCCGTAATGTACGCCTCAATGTTTACTGGTTACTTGGTACTGTCAGTAATTGTCAAATGTTAATTCTTGTAGTTGTTTATAATTTGTCTGTATATTTAATTTTATTAATTTTTTTAAAATTTTTTTAAAATTTAAAAACAAAAAAAAAAAAATTATAGATGTAATAGATGTATATGATTTTACGTTCCATTATGTAACAAACATTATTTGCAATTTTACGTTGGGCCCAGGGATTTGTTACTATTTAACTCATTGGGTTTTAGCCCTGATGAAGACTAAATAAACAGTCTATACGTCGGCCATTTTCGAATAAAGAAGAGGTGCATTATTTGTCCTAATCCCGCTAACTTCATCAACTACTTACAACTTAAGGACGCTAATTACAACAATGAACTTTAAAACTAGGTCAGGTCTTGTTTGAAAAAGTCAAAAATGTCTTACTTTCTTTAAAAAATGGCTGAAGCAGGGGGCAGAAGGTAAAAAATGACTCTTTTATGATCCGAAAGCAAGCAGCCTGTAATTTTCTGTATGTAGAAATTAGTGCCTAACTATTTTTGGGGCCTGCAAAGTACACTCTTCACCGAATTGTAAATGAGTAACTGGAAAAGTGTTGCTACTAAACATTGTAGGGTGGAAGATCTGACCCTTACGTTAGACCTACCTAGATTACAGTTTTAGAATTCAATTCCATTAAAATATTTTTATTGTAAGTAATAAAATAGTAACAACAAAATAATTTGAAATCTGCTTTGGTTCACTTTACGATTTGTCTCACATACCCTTTGTGGAAGAACCAGACGTCGTCTGATGGCGCCACTTGCATATATGCACGCCGCTTTGAGCAATAAAATGAAACAAGCTCCTTTCGAACTCGATTTTCTGTAAAGATTGGGGTTTACCATACTGCTGAGCTGCAATAAGAGAGAAACCGGTCTATGGTTCCACTGCCTGATAGAAAACTGAGTTTGGTACTCTGCTAAACGTCGCCCCCAGACAATGTAGGTGCCAAGTGACAACTGCGGCGGAAATCTGCTTTGGTTTAAGGAATCAGTTTGGCACTTTACGATTTTTTTGTAATGACAGTAGTTTTACCATTTAATTTATAGCAACTTAACGAGAAACAGTGGCATTGTTTAAATTTTATACACAGGTAATTTTATATCGTTGGAAAACTGAATAAAAAGCTCTATATGTGACAATAAAGATAAACAATAATCTTAAGCTCAAATAGACTAATGTGCTATACCGATTGAAACATATCAACGTACCAGCAATAATATGAAGGGCTTATAGTGTCTGGTACTTTTCGTAAATTACGAGAAATTGCACTAGAAGTTTCTGGATAACACTCGCAAAAGTTAACCTCAAAATTGAAACGTGCATCTGCTCCATTGTTTCTCGTGAGGCTCCTATACAATGAGATCACCTTAAATTTTAATATGTTGTTAATCAAATCTGTAAATCAAAAATCAGCTCCAATTAAAAAAAGGCCGATGTTCAGTTTGTCAGGCTGCCATTTGTGTAATGAAGTGATTAAAATTTATGGACAGTCAGAGGGCGAAGCAATTAATCGTGGAGCCAAGGGATATTATCTCCGTAAATATGGATCAGTGATCAGTCTAGCATCAAAGAAAGACGGAATATTTCTGGATAGAGAAACGTGCCTTTTCCATATTATTATTATTCAGAAATAACTAATTAATACCATAAAACAACTCAAATGAAAGATGGGCGTCCCTTTATGCGATAAGTGGTAAATCTATACAGATGTTGTTTGATTTATATTCAAATGTGATGTTCTATTGCTTCTCAATCTATTATTAAAGTGGTTCCAATTTTAAAAATTTTAAAATACACTTATTTCCTTCTGTACTCGAATATCCTTTCCCGTATATGATGTATTGAACTACAGAGCGGATGAGAAATAAATAGGTACATACTTTTGTCCACGGCTTTACAATAACATAGTCATCGAATGTCAGGTTGTAAACACATAATACAATGTGCTATAACTTTTCAACTGGAAGGGCGTGAAAAATATGCTGATTAGAAAATGGCGTCGCAGGAGTTAGTCGGTCAGATTTTGAGCGACCTAAATAAGTTGACAAAAGACAAATTAATTTACATAATTAAACGTAAATGTTTGCCAGAGGTTGTGTGTATAGTTAGTAAAGTGACGAGAAATCATATTGAACAAAGTGGAAAGGTGAAATGTCTTCTAGTCGCAGCTGATTTAAGAGTGGCTGAAGTTGAAGCGCCCTCATCAAGAACGCTGGTGGAGGAAAAAGATAGACCCATAAACAATTTGAACATCATAATTGCAAAAGCAAATTCGAGCTACTGAAGGTAAGGTTAAGAGCCACAATAAACAAACATCTGCCTTCGATGAACGACAATCGCTAGATTCACCGGCAGCTAGCAGTGCGTACTTCTCTGCTTAAGTTTTGGGCCCGCGCCCATCTTCACACTCTGCTGAAAGTCGACTTGGAGCTCCTCCTAGAACCATTGCTGGCGGGACGAATAGTGGGACGCTACCTGCACCGTTACATTCACAGCTTGCAGGAGTTTACACAATTTAACAAAAATAGCCGGAAATGTCGGCATGAATCGGCAGGAGGATGAGTTTACTCAAGTGACATGTTCTTCAATAGTATGAGCGTTCGACCTTTCACAGAGGAAGACATTTCTGGTACTATTAGAGGGAAGTTAAAGAACAAAAATAGTAACTGAACATTTTTAAACAGAGTGCGCCAATCTTGTATTGGACCTTTGACGCACCTAATTAACTTATCATTAGAAACAGCCATATTCCCTTCATGCCATAAATTAAGCAAGATAATTCCCATCTATAGAAAAGGGGATCTTTTGTTGGCTCAGAACTATCGGGCGGTGGCGCGGACTTTATTTTTATCGAGTATGTTATGCTGGACAGGCTTTACATGAATGCTAATAACATATTGTCGACTCAGCAGCATAATTTTATTTCCGGAAGGTGTACCATGACTTTCTAAATCAAATTATAGAGAGTTTAGAGACTGGTGAGTGTCTTGTGGGTATTTTCTGCGATCTGATAGGGGCTTTCGATTGCGTCGACCATGATGCGCTTTTGCGCAGATTGGAGGCGTATGGGATTAAGGGTGTTGTATTGGACTGGTTTTCCTCATTTCTTAGAGAGCGTAAGCAGAATGTGGAGGTGACGAGTCGGTCAGTAGGGTTGGTTCGCTCAAGTGAACGTGACGTTGATTTGGGAGTGCCACAGGGTTCTGTATTCGGCCCCATATTGTTTCTAATTTTTACTTCGGCTTCCTGCGGAGGTTGTGCAAAGTAGGATCACAATGTATGCCGACGACACGTCTGCCATTGTGAAAGATGGAACGGGTGGGTCATTGGAGACAATTGAACAGATGGTTTACATCTAACACGATGTTTTTGAATGTCACTAAAACAAACTTTATGATATTCCATGCAAACCGAGTTTGTTCTGATAATGATTTTGGTCGCTTGGACAATTGGGATTATCTGATTTTGACAATTGAGCTGATTTTGGACAATTAGAATCATCTATCCTAAATGTTTAACAGTCATCCGGCCTCTATAACGAATATCAGGAAAATATGGCATTTAAGAATGCCCTTAAGTTGGTTTTAATAGATAGGTGCTAGTATACTATTGACGAGTTTCTTAGTGATAGCGTTTAATTTTAACTGTATGTGTAATTTGTGTAATATGTGTTTATTTGAGAATGTTTTTCGTTTATACTAAACAACTAATATAGTGAAAGCAGGAAGTGAATTAAACCTACAACGAATTTGCGCTCCCGCGAGAAGGAAGCTCCCACCCTCCAAAGGAAAAATTGCCCAGTGTCCAGGAATTCAGTTTTCAAGTCAAGCCTTCAAAGAGCAATTGATTAATTTTACATTATCAAAGATAAATAAAAAATGATCATTTGACCATCTCAATGATCCATTAATATGGCAAAGAAGAGATGGGCAGCCCTGAACTAAAAATGTGTGTCTTTATAAATTTAAATGTTTTGATAAGTGATTGAGTAGAGGGGTGTCATTCTAATCTCAGTTATACAGTGCTAACTGTGTACGTATCAGTTTCGGCGGACTAATAATCAATATACTACTACTACTAACACAAAGACTCTTAGTCTATCTTTGAAGTGGATCATCAGTTCTTAGAAGAAAGCCACGAACCGACTAGCCGCAGCATATTATTTGCTTAAATTTTAATATATTTTATGCAATTGTTTTCTACTGCAAAAATAATTTTTAATGTTTAATGCTCTTGAAATTTTAACATAAACCTTTAATTTTACATAGTCACATTAGGATTCTTTATAAAACATTTTATTAAAAATTCCAAAACAGTATATTAACAGTAAGTTTGCTTAAAAGCTGGTATCTAAATCTCCCAGTTGCATCTTTTGAGTCCAAGGTCTGTCCTTAGAACTCATTAAGAGAAAAAAATGTATACAAATTACTAGGTGACATTTTGACTTGCCTTATACACTCCCAAGATCATGCCCTAATAGAAACCTTGTAGTGAAAGATTTCCATATGTCGGATATGAAATATTTATCGAGATATTTACACTATTTTCTTCTTTATAAATATCCTCCAAAATTCCAACAATTTGGTGATGATTTTTTTATAGAAAATATGGAAAGTAGCTGGTATTTTCTTACTTCAGCATCCTTGGCTCCTGACCCCTATAATAATTGTAATGGATCAACTAGACCTATTTAGCTTTGTATATTAAATAAGAAGTTCTTGCAGCTTCAACATCATTTTTAATTCAAGTCTAGTAAGTTATTTGTAATGAAGTTCATAATTTGTAACTAACATACTTGTAACAAAACATCGTAATCACATTAAAGACCTTTTAAATTATATGTATACGAGTAATAACATTTTCAACGAATATAAGAAATGACCTCTGATGGTGCTATTTTAGTTTAAAAGAAATTTTGTTCTCTCTTTCTCAACTATTCCAGAATGTTTCAAGAATCATTCTGGACAATGCAGTAATATGAATTTGAAATTGTAGTAAACTATGTGCCTGCCCAAAGCGGTTTTGCAGGGGTTTCGGGACGGTTCCTTGCCAGGAAGATCTAAATTCCTTATTTCAAATTGAAATTTTTACTAAGGGGTTGACAAGGATGATTTTCTAAAGGTTCTGATATGGTTGCCTGGCATGTTGGAACAAACCCAATATTAAATCAGGCAATCATCAAATCAGCATATAAATGTTAGTTCCTTGATATTTGGGTAGTATAATTAATTAAATACTCAATAAGGCAAGACTTCTTTTTGGGTAAGTAATGTAATGTAAAACCATAGATACCGGGTGTTCAATAGAAAAAGTCATCTAGAAGGCCATGGATTTTTGATAGAGGAAGATGACATAATCAAAGTAAATAGACTTTTGTTCTTTTATACTTTTCTACAACTAAACTAAGCAATTAAAACGATACACCCTAAACTTTGATTGGAATTTTAAACTAGTTTGATGCTTTTTGGCTATTTTCCATAGTGTTATAAATATTTATTTTTTTTGTATGAAAGTGGTGAACACCAAAGCCCCAATTTTCTACATGATTAAAAAATTGATATAATTTTTATATGGAGTATAAAGAATACACATAGTGGAACCTATACGTATAAGCCTAATGGATAGAAATACGTATAGATAGAACTAAAGAGGCGTACAGAAAGTGAAATTGTTTTAAATAAACTGCTCGTCAAAATAGTCGGAACGGCCAATTTTTTGCTCATTTTTGAAAGGTTGTATCTCAGAGACGCTTTCACCGATCTCAATGAAGTGACATTATTCTAAAAGCCCATTTCTTGTAGAATCACAAAAGACACCTGGTTTGTGATAAAAATTTTTTGTGAGAACTATACAGGGTGGATTAAAATGTCGTGTAAAAAGTACTATACTTTAACCCACTGCATTTGGTTGCTAGAATTATTACAAAACTTTCCCCACAATGGCAATTAGAGATCCTGATGAATATCTCGGGACCCGTTTGGCCGATTTTTGATTTTTGATCTATGAAAGAAGTTACAGGGGTTTGTTAAAAAGTCCGTATTTTGTCCAAAAATCTGCAGAAAATTACTAACTTTTATGTCTATAGAACGGATTTTTTATTAACACTCAGGGAAATCGAGCCTAAACTGATATAAAGTTAACCTGCTTTTGAAGAAAAAATATGAATTTACAATCATACAGGGTGAAACAAAAGTCAATGCAAAATTCTTAAACTTAGCGGCTTTCTTACTTGCCCCCTGATGTTAAGAGTTACCTTAGAACTTGCATTTTTATAACATTGAGAGGTCCTGGTTCATATCTCGGGACGTGTTTGGCGGATTTTTCATTTCTGTTCTACGAAAAAACTTACCGGGGTTTGTTATAAAGTTCGTATTTTATCCAACAAACTGCCAAAATCACAAATTTTATGTCTACAGAACTGAATTTTATTAAGACTTAGAAAAACATAGCCTAAACTAACATAAGCTAACCTGTTTTTCAACAAAAAATATGAATTTACAATCATACATGGTGAAACAAAGAGCAATGCAAAATTCTTAAACCTTAGGGACATTCTTACTCACCCCTTATTGTTAAGAGTCACATTAGAACTTGAATTATGATAACATTGGGAGACACTGATTTATATTTCGGGACATGTTTGGCGAGTTTTTAATTTTTGTTCTACGAAAAAAGTTACACGGGATTGTTAATAAGTTCGTATCTTATCCAAAAAACTGCCAAAATCACTCACTTTTACGACTATTGAACTGTCTTTTTTATTAACATTTAGGGAAAAATCTAGCCTGAACTAACAGAAAGTTGATCTGTCTTTTAAGAAAAAATATGAATCTACAATCATACAGGGTGAAACAAAGAGCAATACAAAACTCGTAAACTTTAGCGACATTTTTACTCGCCCCTTGATGTTAAGAGTCACTTTAGAACTTGCATTATGATAACGTCGAGAAGTCCTGAGTCATATCTTGGGACATGTTTGGCGGGTTTTTCATTTTTGTTTTACGAACAATTTTACAGGGGTTTGTTAAAAAGTTCAAATTTTATCCAACAAACTGCCAAAATCACTAACTTTTACGTCTAGATAACTGATTTTTTATTAACACGTAGGAAAATCTAGTTTACGCAAACATAAACTTAATCTCTTTTTCAAGAAAAAATATGAATCTACAATCATACAGGGTGAAACAAAGGGCAATGCAAAATTCTTACAACTTTAGCGATATTCTTACTCGCCCCCTGACGTTAAGAGTCATTTTAGAACTTGCATTATGATTACATTTAGAGGACCTGATTTATATCTCGGGACATGTTTGGTGGGTTTTTTAATTGTTGATATACGAAAAAGGCTACAGGGATTGTAAGACTCTTAACATCAGGGGGCGAGTAATAATGTCGCTAAAGTTTACGAATTTTGCATTGCTCTTTGATTCACCCTATATGATTCTAGATTCATGATTTTTTCTTAAAAGACAGATCAACTTTATGTTAGTTTAGGCTAGATTTTCCCCTAAATGTTAATAAAAAAGACAGTTCAATAGTCGTAAAAGTTAGTGATTTTGGCAGTTTTTTGGATAAGATACGAACTTATTAACAATCTCGTGTAACTTTTTTCGTAGAACAAAAATTAAAAACTCGCCAAACATGTCCCGAAATATAAATCAGTGCCTCCCAATGTTATCATAATTCAAGTTCTAATGTGACTCTTAACATTAGGAGGTGAGTAAGAATGTCCCTAAGGTTTAAGAATTTTGCATTGCTCTTTGTTTCACCATGTATGATTGTAAATTCATATTTTTTGTTGAAAAATAAGTTAACTTCATGTTAGTTTAGGCTATGTTTTTCTAGGTCTTAATAAAATTCAGTTCTGTAGACATAAAATTTGTGATTTTGGCAGTTTGTTGGATAAAATACGAACTTTATAACAAACCCCGGTAAGTTTTTTCGTAGAACAAAAATGAAAAATCCGCCAAACACGTCCCGAGATATGAACTAGGACCTCTCAATGTTATAAAAATGTGAGTTCTAAGGCAACTCTTAACATCAGGGGGCAAGTAAGAAAGCCGCTAAGTTTAAGAATTTTGCATTGACCTTTGTTTCACCCTGTATGATTGTAAATTCATATTTTTTCTTGAAAAGCAGGTTAACTTTATATCAGTTTAGGCTAGATTTCCCTGAGTGTTAATAAAAAATCCGTTTTATAGACATAAAAGTTAGTGATTTCGGCAGATTTTTTTGACAAAATACGGACTTTTTAACAAACCCCTGTAACTTCTTTCACAGATCAAAAATCAAAAATCGGCCAAACACGTCCCGAGATATTCATCAGGATCTCTAAATGCCATTGTAGGGAAAGTTTTGTAAGAACTCTAGCAACCAAATGCAATGGGTTAAAGTTTTGTACTTTTTACACGACATTTTAATCCACCCTGTATAGTTCTCACCAAAAATGTTTATCACAAACCAGGTGTCTTTTGTGATTCCACAAGAAATGGGCTTTTAGAATCATGTGACTTCATTGAGATCGGTGAAAGCGTCTCTGAGATACAACCTTTCAAAAATGAGCAAAAAATTGGCCATTCCGACTATTTTGACGAGCAGTTTATATAAAAATTAATTCGATGTCCCAAAAAATGTATGGTAGATTTTTGAATTCCGCTGCCTACTTATTGAGGCTAATAGTGATAGCTCGGGAACTTTTTCTGTTTTTAAGGTTTACATTAGTTTAAAAAAAAGTTATTTTTTCAGTGTAACATTTCAGGACCACATGAAAATCTCCTACTCAATAAGTATTATAACACTTTAGAATTGAACGTACACATCTGGGAACTAGAGCGCTGCTTACTTGTTTAGATGTACAGGGTCGACTACAAAACTGACATTAGATCTATTTTTTTTTCATCAACTTTTTTTTCCCAAATTTAGTCTAAAAAAAACTGAAATTCGAAAGTTGTCTTATTGACAGAAATAAAGATAACTAGCAAATAGTTGCAATTTTTTTATTTTTGATATGTTGAGGAAGTACAGTTAATCTGAAGAATTACGTATTACTACAAGGTGGCTTATGAAACATGAAAGACATGGGGTCTTTGAAAACTCTAAAAGATATTGAGTTGATCCTCAAACAGGAAAAACTTGGGTATTCAAAACCTGATTAAAATGATCTAAAAAGTAAGAAGTAAATGAGAAGGGGAACCTAGTAACTCCGGGTCAGTAATATGAACAAAAAAGTACGAGATATCTCTAACTTAATTCCGACGATTCTCGAACGCATTCGGAAGTTTTTAGGTGCTTAAACAAAATATTTGAAAAAATTTTACTTTCTGGTCGCCACTGTAGATCTGTCTAATTTTATAATCATAACGCCTAAACGTTTAGTTTACTCTGTATAAAATTTTTATATGGAGTACTTTTTATAGGTACTTTATATAAGCATTTTATCAATATTTGTACCATGAAGCAAATTGGAGCCCCAGTGTTACAGGATACCACCTTTATAGAAAAAACTAAATATTTGTCGAACGAGGAAAAATAGCCAAAAAAACACTAAACATGTCCAAGGCACGACATTTTTCTACACACTCCTGTAGCGAAAGTTGTTCTAAATGTTTTTAGAACAAAAGTTATAAGCTTGAAAAGTTTTACCAAAAATACATCAAGTTTTGTTGAACCTTGTATCAGCAAACTTGCAAAACATATAACCAGTGTGTAATATCTTGAAGCAGTTTTGAGAGATAAACAGTTTACAAGTTCATTGAAAATCAGGGTTGCCCCGTTTTAGTATAGATGACTTTTTGAAATAAACATATCCGAATTAATAAAACAGAAATATGTTAGTGAACGAAATTTTTAGCTTTTTCGCAGGAAACTCTAGTTTAAAATATGCAAAAAAGCAATATTTACTAATTGGAAATTGAAAACTTATCTGCTTTCAATATTTCCAAAAATATGGCAGCTGTTAAGAAGGAAACAAACAGAAACAACTACTCCGAGGGCTAATACCCCTAACGGCATTGAATTACACTGTTTGTTTCAAAGCTCATTTTATAAAGCAAAAAAAAATACTAAAATGAATTAATAAAGTAATAAAAAATCAATGCTAAAAAGCCAAAAAAATATTAAGCTTTTTGCAAAGAATATAGAATTTTTAGCATTGATTTTTTATTACTTTATTAATTCGTTTTACTATTTTTTTTTGCTTTATAAAATGAGCTTTGAAACAAACAGTGTAATTCAATGCCGGTAGGGGTATTAGCCCTCGGAGTAGTTGTTTCTGTTTGTTTCCTTCTTAAACGCTGCAATATTTTTGGAAATATTTGAAAGCAGATAAGTTTTCAATTTCCAATTAATAAATATTGCTTTTTTGCATATTTTAAACTAGAGTTTCCTGCGAAAAAGCTAAAAATTTCGTTCACTAACATATTTCGCAGAAAATAACTTTCTTCTAACTTACAGAAATATGTGTTGCAGGATACAACCTTTATAGAAAAAAACGAGATATTTGTTGAACAAAGAAGAATGGCCAAAAAAACATACATGTCTCGAGGAATGACATTTCTCTACACACGCCATGTAGCGAGAATTTATACAGATTCTACATGGACTTTTCCAAAATGGCACAGCGAAAATCGATTAGGTAAATTTAGAGATAGAAAATTTAAAAGTTTATTCTAAATGTAGGGTGTCCCGTTTCAGTTTATATGTCTGTTTTAACATCCCTTACTTAACAAAACAACAAAATAAAAAACTTTTGTAGATCCCTGCACATACAAATAAATATTCTATTTTGATCCAATCATGGAGCCTTATAACCATAAATAAGGGTGTTCATAAAACATAAATAAAGGGTGTTCATAAAAGAAATGAGTTCGTAAATTCATGTCTAAAATAAGTTCATCAAGAAATGAAAATTGGGACACTTTATGTCATTTTCGACTTTCAATAGTGCTGTTTTTATGAAGTCATCTCAGACTTACTGTTCTAATTTCATGGCCTACTTGAGTTTTTTTTTTAAATGAAAGGATGATGCAACTGACAACCTAAATGATATGAGAATAATTTGATCTGGTAGCAAATAGTCTTTTCCCTATCATTGGAAGTAATCTTAAATTGAGTATTGAAGTATTATTAACTCAAGATCCAAATTAATACTAACTCAAGAACCAAAGTGATAAACCAACCCAATCGTAAGGCTAACTGTCGGGTCAACCTCTAATCCAATGGGTTCAATTTAAATTTAATTTAAGTCTATTTCGAACTTTTGAAAAGCTTGTTCATGACAGAAGGTTCCAGTTTTTTATTCTGCAAATGCATACTAATTTAACACTCGCCTTAGCTAACAATAATCAATCATCATTCATCGATTGCTTGAATATGGTCTGTGTTTCTCAATTTTTGTTACTGTACTTTGGAATCTTATTTCGCAAGAGTTGTAGGTTGCAGAAGAGCTTTCTGGGTTATGCAATGAATTGTAGTAGCACTCTTGGATGGTCGTCAATTATTATTAATCCACTTTACTTTTCAAAAATACGAACGCAGCACAATAATTGCGCAACATTTGAAAAATGCAGTAGAAATGTTTCCATTTTCTAAGGTTGCTTTACACAAATCTCTGATCTAGTAACTTTTGAACTGTTTATAAAAGTTGCGTTTACTATGTCGTGGGTAGTTAGATGAATATCTGTCCTCAGGAGGACCGCGCCACTCGCTAGACTCGTAGGCTTAAATGCCACCTTCGGAAATAAACCGGCATATGCTTTCTGGATAATATACTAGTGAGTAAGTAGGGACATTATTTTCAAATTTGCAATGATACTGTATGTACAAATGACGTGCATTACTAGCTACAGATAAGCTGAGAAATATAAAAGGATTCAAATAAATTGAATCATGTTTCGTAACATGTCAGAAAGAAATTGCTCCTCACTTTTCACTAGTAATGTATAACCGTCTTAAGATAAAATCCCAAGACGAGCTTCAAATCATAATTTGAGCTTAATAATTACTGTTGGTTGAAATGTATGAATCCTTGTTACCTGTCATATTATTGGATAAGGGGAATTTATTACGGTAAAATGCTTCTTCATATATAAGTTTTAAATTGATCCAAAAATAGCAATTCCTATTCACTGATAAATAGCTTCCCGAACTTCGAACTTATTGAACATTAGCGTGATCTATGACTAGCAATATACATCTATCATTAGTGACTTTAAGTACACATTGCCGAGGCAATTCCTTACTAAAAGAACCCTTTTCAGTGTAGTTTAAACTGGGAACCCTGTTTACCAGCCAATTATGTTTGTGCGAAATAACCGACAGGGCAACGAATTAAAGTCATTAATCTCCCGATTCATTTCGCTAGTCATAGTGGCCCATCAATCACAATCAACACCAAACCCTCTAGTCCGAGGCAGGCATCGACGAGTAAATCAAACAGGTCTTCTATAAGAAATGCTGACACACTTTCACACGTACCTGAACAGCACACCGTCCCTATCCAGAAAGAATCTGCCTTTAGAGTCCCGTTCCACGGCTTCGGCTCCTGTAAAGATGCCATACAGTTTCGAGTTGGGGTGACTGGTTAAGGTTTTGAGTGTTGTTGTGTATACAACTCCGCCAACATTCAGATCGATCACGGAAGGGAAATCAGGCGACTGGGTCATAGTTAGCTGACGACGAGACCCGGACTGAAACGCTTCGCTAAAGATCGCTACTCCAGATCAACTCCCGTTTGCACATACGCTAACTTCCACAGTGGCGTGTAGCGGAACAGGTTTCCTTTTACTTAATGCAGTAAATTGTTATGATTAATAAATGCGTGTTACGACCATTAAGCTGCAATATCAGGAACTTTAATTATTATGAATTAGAGGAAGGGTATGTTAAAAACTAAGTAATGTAATTTTTCATGTCGCACGACATGACTGCAACTTTCGACACTTTCCCTATAAAAGGATTACTGTCATGAGCTAATAAGATAAATTATACGAGGTGTTGCTTAAATTTACTATGGGTTAAGGATCTAACAAAATCAGGAATTGTTTATCAATTTTATGCGTAAGTTTCGGTTTATCGATTATAGGGTCGGGGCAAAAAGCAAGAAGATAGAAAGTAGACTGTCTGTCTAACTAGCAAATTTGGTTTATAACATTTTGCATAAGCGGCATTTCGGTTTTATCAAGGTGGTTTTAGACATATTGAAAAGCAATTATATTTTACACGAACTTTTCCAGATATAAAATTTGCTTCCTTCAACTAAATTATTTTTTTCTACAAACGTCAAATAATGACGCATTTTACGCTTTCATTAGACAAACGAAAACCTAACCATTTTTGAGGATCAGAATGTGAGTTTGCTTTTCCGCGCGTTGCCCAGGACAGCAAGCGAAAAAGATTTTATCGCTTGCTGTCAATAGCAACTACCACCACTCAACCAATTATTTAAAACGTCATTGTCACTTTGATTGAAATTTTCAGATTGTGTCTTCATTCAAATTTCAGATTATTTGGAATTTATTGTTTGTAGAAAAAACGTTGTATGCATTACGAGCACAAAGTAACTTTCTTGCTCTCGAGTGATTGCCGCTCTCCGCTTCGCGTCGAGCGGCAAACTTCACTCTTCGAGCAAAAAAGTTATACTTTTCGCTCTTAATACATAAATAACTATTTTCTACAAACGTCAAATAATGACGCATCTTACGCTTTCATTAGACAAACGAAAACCTAACCATTTTTGAGGATCAGAATGTGAGTTTACTTTTCCGCGCGTTGCCCAGGACAGCAAGCGAAAAAGATTTTATCGCTTGCTGTCAACAGCAACTACCACCACTCAACCAATTATTTAAAACGTCATTGTCACTTTTATTTAAATTTTCAGATTGTGACTTCAGTTATGCTCAGTTGTGATTCACATTATTTGAAATGGATCGTTTGCAGAAAAAACGTTGTATGCATTACGAGCAAAAAGTAACTTTTTTGCTCTCGAGTGATTGCCGCTCTCCGCTTCGCATCGAGCGGCAAACTTCACTCTCCGAGCAAAAAAGTTGTACTTTTCGCTCTTAATACATAAATAACTATTTCTACAAACGTCAAATAATGACGCATTTTATGCTTTCATTAGACAAACGAAAACATAACCATTTTTGAGGATCAGAATGTGAGTTCACTTTTCCGCGCGTTGCCCAGGACAGCAAGCGAAAAAGATTTTTTCTAATTTTGACAAATAAAGTGGCACTTTTCAATACTGATGACAGTGACGTAACGTCTTACTTTTCGTAACTAGTTACGAAAAGTAAAATCTTTCGTAACTAGTGATGAAAAGTTGGTGTCACCACCAGTTGCAGGTTTCGGCTGTGGCACACCGTTGCTATAGTTTTACGGTATTAAGTAGATACAAAGTGGTTTAAAAATAAATATTGAAGTTTAATAATAATAATTCTCTCTCTAAGTAGGTATTTGTAGTCAAAATTAGAAAAAATCTTGTATGAAACACGTGACGAAAAACCTTTTTTGTGCATCTCATTCAAATTGCGGGAACTCGCTGCGCTCGTCCCGCAAACATTCATTCGTTACACAAAATCGGACTTTTCGTAACTGGTTACATAAATAGCTATTATCGCTTGCTGTCAATAGCAACTACCACCACTCAACCAATTATTAAAAACGTCATTGTCACCTTGATTTAAATTTTTAGATTGTGTCTTCAGTTATACTCAGTTGTGATTCACATTATTTGAAATTGATCATTTGCAGAAAAAACGTTGTATGCATTACGAGCAAAAAGTAACTTTTTTGCTCTCGAGTGATTGCCGCTCTCCGCTCCGCGTCGAGCGGCAAACTTCACTCTCCGAGCAAAAAAGTTGTACTTTTCGCTCTTAATACATAAATAACTATTATAACTTTGTTATAACATTTTTGAAACAAAATTACAAAATGCGTAAAGAACAGTTGGGAATAGATTTTGTAAATACTTTTGTGATTGAGTTACTCAGCAGATTGGCTAAAGAAACAAAGTGTTTTATATGACCTTTATCAGTGTTGCAGTAAGATCTACGTCAGTTAAATACAATTATAATATAGTTATTTTATGAAAGGTGTTTAGAAAAACTTACAAAACTATTATGTTAGAGAAATAAAAGTAACAGTTTAGTATCTCATCATACAAACCAGTTATTTTAAACAGCTAAAAAATAATATCAAAAATTTCTCTTTGAACCAAATATACAACGAAATTAATACATACCGCATCTTAAAAAAGTGTTAATAAAATGTACATCAAGTCTTTATAATTATATATAGTATTACAAAGTGAAAATACGAGTATAATAAAGTAATTATTTCAATTAGTATTTCCTTCGGGACGGCAATCATTTTGTCCATTATTTTGTTACTTAGTGCCTGGAAAAACTTAGTTGGAAAACTCGGCCTCAAACTTTCGCCAAATCAAGAGACCGTGGTTTTTCCATGTATTGGGAACAATAGATACCAGTTTTTCCTTTTTCTACCGTTTAACTATCTTGAACATTTTTAGAATCTGTAAAGCAAAATAATTAACAGAAATACATAAGTGCATGTGTATTTATTAACATTGAAGCTTTTGCTGGAGTGCTCAAAAACTTACCTTAATTATATAAGCTTTTAGATACCGTTTTGAAATATTGATCGCTTTTAAATCTCATGATCACTTAAGCTTTTCTGAAACCGGGAAAGTCAATAACAAAAACAGATATTTCGTTAAGAAACTAAATTTATATTAGTGTCAATTTAGCAGAAACAACCAAATATATAAACTTAAGAGAGTATTAAATTGCGTGTAATAGCATATTATACAACAAGCATTTAATGAGAGTCGTTATTTTCGAGTGTAAAGTTTTTCCATGATCTCATTATACACTTGTGAATAAAGATTAGCATTATTGTGATTATTATAGTATAGTCGTGGATAAAATTCTATTGTAGGTTAGTTTTGTTTTATAATCACCATTGACAAGCGCACTACAAAATATAATACTTTTTATGACTGAAAATGTGTTGCTAAAATACTGTTCTTAAAATTGTATTAAAATATAATTGTTTTAAAATGTTTTTTAATTATTGTATCAAGATATTTTATTTTAAAAGAACTGTCTTGCATTGTGGTAGATAATAATAGTATATTATACAACAAGCATTTAATGAGAGTCGTTATTCTCGAGAGTAACGTTTGAGTCCACCAGCGAAGCGAGTGGCACAAGTTGCCCGAGAGAATAACGCTCATTAAATGCGCGTTGAATACTATACTTTATCCACGACCAAGATTCTGGGTTTTCTCAAATATGATAGGTTATAGGTGCCACAAAGATAATTCACAATTTTAAAACCACGACCACGACTGGTTTCGCTATTCAATGGCGCGACGTTTGATGCGTCTTGTCGACAGATGACGGTCTAGTCACCCGGGCATGTCACCGCATGTTAATTTCAATGCCACGAGGGTGGACGCTAAATTACTTCATTTTATGGCCTATTTTAAGTATTTTTCAGTGAAAAGTACATATTTTAGGGAAAAAGAGACACTGTAACCTACATTTGCCTCAATACATCCTAATAGAAGGATAATAATTTGATTGAACCAGTGGTAACTACCGATTTCATGTTAAGGGCAGTTTACTTTTTGAGTTGTCGGTTGCCTACGACATGTTTCGTTTCCATGATAACTCATTATTCACTTGTGAATAATGATTATCGTTAGTCTTAAGAATGTACAAGAATAATGTGATTATTATAGTATGGTCGTGGATAATAGTATATTATACAACAAGCATTTAATGAGAGTCGTGATTCTCGAGGGTAACGTTTGAGCCCACGAGCGAAGCGAGTGGCACAAGTTGCCCGAGAGAATAACGCTCTTTAAATGCGCGTTGAATACTATACTTTATCCACTACCAAGATTCTGGGTTTTCTCAAATAGGATAGGTTATAGATGCCACAAAGATAATTTACTATTTTAAAACCACGACCACGACTGGTTTCGCTATTCAATGGCGCGACGTTTGATGCGTCTTGTCGACAGATGACGGTCTAGTCACCCGGGCATGTCACCGCATGTTAATTTCAATGCCACGAGGGTGGACGCTAAATTACTTCATTTTATGGCCTATTTTAAGTATTTTTCAGTGAAAAGTACATATTTTAGGGAAAAAGAGACACTGTAACCTACATTTGCCTCAATACATCCTAATAGAAGGATAATAATTTGATTGAACCAGTGGTAACTACCGATTTCATGTTAAGGGCAGTTTACTTTTTGAGTTGTCGGTTGCCTACGACATGTTTCGTTTCCATGATAACTCATTATTCACTTGTGAATAATGATTATCGTTAGTCTTAAGAATGTACAAGAATAATGTGATTATTATAGTATGGTCGTGGATAATAGTATATTATACAACAAGCATTTAATGAGAGTCGTGATTCTCGAGGGTAACGTTTGAGCCCACGAGCGAAGCGAGTGGCACAAGTTGCCCGAGAGAATAACGCTCTTTAAATGCGCGTTGAATACTATACTTTATCCACTACCAAGATTCTGGGTTTTCTCAAATAGGATAGGTTATAGATGCCACAAAGATAATTTACTATTTTAAAACCACGACCACGACTGGTTTCGCTATTCAATGGCGCGACGTTTGATGCGTCTTGTCGATAGATGACGGTCTAGTCACCCGCGCATGTCACCGCATGTTCATTTCAATGCTACGAGGGTGGACGGTAAATTACTTCATTTTATGGCCTATTTTAAGTATTTTTCAGTAAAAAGTACATATTTTAGGGAAAAAGAGACACTGTAACCTACATTTGCCTCAATACATCCTAGAGATGGGTTTTCACCCGGTTTTTTCATTTTTGAGGGTTTATTCCCTGCACACATCCGGGAAAATTCCGGGTTTATTCCATTATAACCTCTAAATTTAACTTTTTCAATACGCTTAACTCTTACCAATTAAGCAATAATTAGGTGGTTTGTGCAGCGTGAAGCTTTTCATCAATTGACCAGTGTTTAGTTTATCAAAAAACAAACCAGAATCTGGATTTATTGAATTCTAATCTAAAATCTAACCTTAAATCTTGAAACTGCCGGGTACTTTCAAGAAAAAATGGGAAAAAACCCGGGTAAAAACCCTAAATTGGGTTTAAAGGTTTTTTGGGAATTTTCCCTTCGCCCATTTATAATACATCCTAATAGAAGGATAATTATTTGAATAAACCAGTGGTAACTACTGCGACGCCCTTTCTCAGGTCCGCTGATACTTAATTAATTCGTTGAGTCTCGGGCGCCACCCTTTGATATTTATAAAGCGACAAAGGGACCGCTATTGCCTACAAGGTAGCTTTTAAACAGAGGAGAAATATTCCAGGGATTTTTAGATTAAAACACCAATAATAGGGTGTCTATTAAACTACGGTACAACAACATCCAAACACCTACTAGTACTACGACTGTTAGTGACTCTCTATAACTACATACGAACACATCCTAAAACTATGCAATTAATAACAGCGAGAGGGGGGGGGGGCAACAGTTAGTTACTTAGTAGACGAAATTCTGATAAACCAGGGAAAACGGGAGGTTTCGGTAATAAACCAGTACACTCTGTACTGGATCGGTCGGGGTCGGAAACTTCAATATTGCGTACAAGCAGTGACAACAATATGAAACGGTAACGGAGCTTTGGGACCACTGGGAACTGGGGTTTCGGTAATAAACCAGTACACTCTGTACTGGATCGGTCGGGGTCGGAAACTTCAATATTGCGTACAAGCAGTAACAACAATATGAAACGGTAACGGAGCTTTGGGACCACTGGAAACTGGGGTTTCGGAGGAAGCGTACTTTATAATTCGGAATCGGATATAGTCGGTTTCGGTTTATTCACATCCAGCCTGGCTTTGAAGTTCGGTGCTACGGGAAGCCCAGGATGTAAAACAGGTCGGTGACGGAATCGGTAATAGGTCCCAAATCGGATTCGAAAGAAGCGGTACGGTGAGCGATTTTCCCGGGTCACATATGAACGCACCCTGTGAGGAACAAAATGAACGCGGCCAGAATCAGCATGGCACCTGCGTCATTTGAACGTCACAAGTACTCCGGTGGAGCGCGACAACTCCAACTACACCGGGAAATCACAAATCCACCCCTCTTGCGTCGTAAGACCCTAGCGGCCTAGCATGACGTCAGGAGCCGAAACGTGAAGCAGCAACGTCGGCCCCTTAGGTCAGATATCCGGTACTAACTCATTGAGTCCTCCCATTTGATCGACCGTCCACGACCCCAAACCCTTCGAATTATTTTACAAGTCTTTATAAATTCTGTCGGCTTGTTAAGCGCGACAAACAGGTGGCGCCATCTATGGGCGGACTCGCGGACCTACGGCCGTTTTGGCCATTGCCTTTGCTTTCATATGGGGAATTCCCGTTTTTTATTTCAATAAAAGGTGTTGTAATGAGTGGGGTGATGAAATATAAAGAAAATGTTAATTGGGACGTCATTACCTGTAAGTTAGGGAAAAACTTCGTTACACTACCGATTTCATGTTTAGGGCAGTTTACTTTTTGAGTTGTCAGTTGCCTACGACATGTTTCGTTTCCATGACAACTCATTATTCAGTTGTGAATAATGTTCATTATTCACAAGTGAATAATGATTATCGTTAGTCTTGAGAATGTACTATAATAATCACATTACTCGTATAAATTCTCAATAATGATACTAATCATTATTCACTAGTGAATATTATACTTTGTCCACGACCGCTTAATAATATATTGATATTCAGCTTGTTGGCAAACGTTAAATAGGGCTCATAGAGCGTCAGAAGGATATATGAGTTGAAACTGTTAACTGAATAATTTAATTATTCCCGCTCGCCAATTCAGTTATATATGTTGCCTTGGCAACCAGTAGGAGTAGGCAACAGCGCAATATCAAATGCAGCCGCGTAAAAAATGCACTGATGGCACCGGTTTTGCCGTCAAACGCGAGTGTCACTTTGACATTTCAATAATCTTATTTACACTACCTATAGATTTTATAATTTGTAATTATTAGAGAATGCCCTCCCCCCATTATCCACGTCATATCATTATTCACTAGTGAATAATGAGTTGCACGAAAACGAAACATGTCGTAGGCAACTGTTAACTCAAAAACTAAACCGCCCTTTACGTGAAATCGATAATCGTAGAGTTACCACTTGTTCATTCAAATAATTATCCTTCTATTAGGATGTATTGAGACAAATGTAATATACTGTGTCTTTTTTCACTAAAAAATGTACTTTTTACTAAAAAATACTTATAAAAAGTTCACTTTGCACACGCTTCTCATGGTTTTATTTTATAATTTTATAATACTGTTACGATCGCAGCAACGCCGCATGGGAGGCGGGGCAACGCATGGGAGCGTGTTGGTTGGTGGAGCTTCGCGACCTATCCGCGCTGCGTCATGGCTGACACGAGTGATTTATTGCTCGTCTGGCTTAATCTAGAAGGCAGTTGTTTACAACCGTTTTTTTTATATGAGATTATTCAAGAATTCTTATAAAGAACTTTCTAGGTTTTTCTGTAATTTTAGGATTGTATATAAAAGGCGCATAAAGCGCCCGAGAGAGTAGTCTTATTTTAAGCGAGCTATAAGTAAGCTAAAGTTACGAAGCGATAATAGAAGGCTATAAAGTGTTAAGTAGTGAGTTATTTGATAGTCGAGTGTATTTGAGGAATAAATAAATAGTGTTTTCGTGTTGGACCGTTACACTGGAATTTTTGAACCCCGAGTTCGCAACAATACGAATGAACATTTATGAAGCAAATTTGCAGTCGTAGAAAAAATATAGTGTGCAACACGTACGAAAATCGCTCTTCACACTCTTGTGACGTTGTATCACCGTCACACTCGTGTGAAAAGTGTAAGCTGCACAATATACTATTTCTTGCGGGATATTTTACTATAATTTTCGGCTTTTTCAAAAGTGCTGAAAGTAACAAACCTGAACTAACTTAATTAACTAAATATAAAGTTTGTTAAACTTGTTCTAACAATTATATAAAAGTGAGCTTTTACGGGGCAGCAGCGTTTCACACTAATGCAAAGAAATGATCTATACATCTCTCTTTTAGACGCTGTCTTCTCCATAAGTCTTTCTCTATCCTACTCATTATTACTTAAAAATGGTTTCGAAAACTCTTTTCTCTTGAGAGATATTTTACTGTAATTTTTGGCTTTACCAAAAAAGCTGAAAGCAACTAAACCTAAACCTGAAAAAGTGCAATTTTCGACACTAGTTGCACATTATACTATTTATTTTAAGGGACAGTGCGTACGGTGAAAAAATGCAGCGGCGCGATAAGTAATATTGTAATTAGTAGAACTGACTCATACTCACTATCTATTGAGTTTTCAATCTCCGGGCTATTATCCAAATGTGACACAAACACATTTAAAAAAAAAGCAAATATAACAATGAAACAATGCATTTTAATGCATGCTTAATTATAATCTAAAATGTTCTCCTGGCTTTGATGCCGTGGTCCAATGCAATTTCTTCCTGACGTTTCGTCTACAGCTGCGGCAGACATTTTCAAAGGCGCTGAGGCAGTGATCGTTCGTGCTTTCCGAGGTTGACTAATTTGACTGTGGTGAGCTCCGTGGTATTTATTTCCGTGGAACTTGCAAAATCACCCTTAATTAGAGATTTTTGCTTTTTTTGCGACATATTAAATCTCTCAAACGAAATATTTTTGAAGTTGCTCGTGTCCCATTTTAAGGATGCGTTTAGTCCCTTTGGTGCCGCTTTAACATCTTATTCATTTTGTAACTAAATTTTTAATTGTTTTTGGTAAATTGACCGCGCGATCACTCCCCTTCAAAAATTCATTGATCTCATTTTCCCAAAATTCGACGAACGAAATTTTGAAAAAACCTATTTGGATGTTGTTTGGCTACGTTTTCATAAAGAGAAAGTCATATCATTCTAATTGAATTTTTTTGGAATCTATGTCATGGTGTAAAAACTAGTCTCTGGCGGAGAATAATTCCACTAACTTAACCACATTTTGTTTGATTCTTATTGCCTAATGAATGCTTCTTTCAACGATACCAAATTTGTTAAAATCGGTCGAACCGTTTATAATAAATTTGAAGAAGTTAAAGCAGGTTATTGTAAAATCAATTGAACACCCCCTCACCATCTTTGTTTTTGAAAAGCAAAATTTATAGAAAATGCAATTTAAAAATTTAAGATCCCAGTTACGCCTTCTAATGGTCACTTTTAGAACTTGAAAATATTTTTCACTGACCCTTCATGGCCGATTTACCCAATAGTTTTTACCTCAAAGTCATACAATGAACGGTTCCCGAGATATGGCCCTGTCTTACTAGGTCACTCGGTACACTAACAAGCTGTTCAAAATTTACTTATGTTTTACGAAAGAAAAATATTCATAATTATTACCTACGCAAATTCAATTCAAGATCCAGTAAAAGTTTTCAAAAAATGTCTTTGCGTTCTCGAATTATTTCACTCGCTATAAAATCGATGACGTTAGAACTCTTGCAGGTATTTATTTCTGAAGCATAAACCAAACTTTTTGGGTACCCCTAGAGAAAAAATTCCCATAGTATAAGGTCTGGCGATTGTGGAGACCATAAAATTTTATCTCACCGATCTATTCGGAAACTGAGGGTTGAAGTGATTTAGAACTGGACGTCTCGTTGTGCACCACATCCTCTGAAATGCAGTTCTTGCTTTCTCTATCCTGCATCTAATTTCCAGCGTGTGGTCCCAGACTTCATTAACAGTTGTTCCAAGATAGGTGTATGTCTTCACTCTCTCTATTCGTTGATTGTTTACAATCAGTCCTTCATTGTATTTTGTTTCTTAGGGTTCAGTGACAACCCATATCTCTGACTGGTTTCGGCAATTCTGACCAATATTTCCCGACGTTCCTTCAAACTGTCTGCAAAAACCACCGTATCGTCTGCGTATGTTATTGATACATTCTCCATTTACTTTGATTCCGGCATCAATAGCTTCGAGAGCCTCTTTAAAATTTTCTCTGTATACACATTGAACAGCAGAGGCGACAATACACATCCTGTCTTACACCACGTTTAATTTTTATTTCATCCGAATCTCCTGCTTGGGTATGTAAAGAAGCCGTTTGATTCCAGTACGGGTCGCCAATAATCTTCAGATCGCAGGTATGCAGCCCAATATCTGCTAATACTTCCATAGGCTTGTCAAGTTTTACTGTGTCGAAAGCCTTCTTATAGCCAATGAAACAGGCATAGACATCGCAATTTACATTTCTGCATCTCTGAATGAGCACCTGTATACTAAAGAGGGCTTCTCTTGTTCTTAGGTTATTTCGAAATCCAAATTGTGTATGGCTGATTTGTTCTTTACACAGCCTAAAAATTCTCTGATGTATAATTTTTAGGAACAGCTTCAGGAGATGGTTTATCAAGCTGATCGTAAGGAAGTTATCACAAGACACAGAGCTCGTTTTCTTAGGTAAAGCAATAAATGTTTACTTTAACCATGTCTTTGGTATTATACCACTTGAGTATATGTTGTTAAAAGTTGTAGTTATGCATTAGATGCTCTTTGAGTCAAAAAGCTTTATGAACCTAACATATGTGTTATCTGGGCCAGGAGCTTTGTCGTCTTTTAATTGTGCTATTGTTTTTTTCACTTCTCCGATTGCTATTGGCAAATGGTTAGAACATGTGAAATTAGGTGGTTGTATTGATCTGCTTTCATCAAAAAGCTTATTTATATATTTTGTCCAGATATTGATTTCCTCAGTTTTGTCCATAACGATATTCCCTTGCTGATCTCGTAGCTTACGCACCATGAGTGCTTTTTGAATGACAGCCAATTGTTTAACCTTTTCGTGCATATTGAATGAATCATACTTCTGCTCTAATAATTCTATATCTTCGCCCTGCATTTTCAATCAAGTTTCTTTCGCCCTTTTTATTTATTTGCTTATGAATATAATTGTACAATTCTTTATCCTTTTTTGATTCCCTTCTTCTTTCCCTCAGCTGTAGAATCTCGTCCGTCACCCGGCACTTTCTCTTCTCTTTATTGTCTACCAGGTGTTTGCCTCCGATTTCTTTAAAAAATTCACATATATTTTTAAGTGTTTCTTCCACATTATCTGCTCTCCCACGCTGTTTATTTTCTCTGATAAAAGTTGAGTCGCGTTTCTTTTGTTTCTTTGTCTTTAAGTCTTCTCATATCCTTTTGTGTGTTTGTGTTCTTTTTGGTGACTTTCTTGAATCTCATTCTGAATCTACCAACTAAGGGGACATGGTCTGATGATACGTCAGCGTCAGGGTACGCTTTAACTGATAAGCATCCATTCATGAATCTCTTATTTACCGTATAAAATCTATTTGATTCCTAACAGTATTTTAAGGTTGGTCTTGCGGGGTGATCCAGGTGTACAAACGTCGTGTCGTAGGGGTAGCCGATATTATAGGGTGACGATTTGTTTGACTAGGAATAACCGTTCCCTGTGTCTGCAAGTCTGACGCAAACAGCGGCACAGGAGGTCTTGTTGGGCGCCTTTGGAAACTTGTATACTATACTGGGATTAGGAGGTTGGGACTGGAAATTCTAGGTTTCCGAATAAAACGCTCCGATAGGTTTCGATATAGAAAAGGCTTAGCCCCGGGAAAATTCGCTCTACTTTTTTTTAAATTAGCCTCACGTCGGTCCGACAGACAAACCCAGGTTACTTCTGGTGGCAATTAAAATTAATTAACAACAACATTCCTTTAATAAACAACAAATGTTACAGATGTATACAAACGTTTAAACATATAAGGTTCAGTCTGAACTTTTTACAGATCAAAAATTATACTGCTGTACAAAATACTAACAGTGCTAAGATAAAAAATTCCAATCTGACATAAATTAGTAATAACTAAATAGAATGCAGTTTGTTTAGATATGTTAATCCGACTATAAAGCAGGAAGTCATTCTGTACGTTGGCAATACCATGCCATAAGTAAACTCTCTAGGTACTTAAGATAAACAGATAGCCGTAATAACAAACACGTTAAAAGAAATATAAATTGGTGTAATAAATACAATTCAAAGTTTAGAATACGTGCTCTAATGATGTATTGTTTTTCGTGTGACAATCGCAAGTAGTGCAAGTTTTTTTCCTTCGTAGTCTTCTAGGCCTCTGATAAGGAGTGTCTATATCGGGTAAGTTTTCATAATCGGGAAGGTTACGGAAAGTTGGTCTTTGTTTAGGTAGTCTAGTCTGAAACGAGGTCTCATTGGAGCCTTTTATCATGCTGCTGCTCTGACAAAACCATAGGAGTTATAGGAGATTTGAGGAGCTTATGATCTGCTCTAGAAAGTGAAAGAGTTAACTGTTCATCCAAACAGTCTTTTTCAGGTTCAGGAGTGTGACCAGACAACAATGTTTCCTCTGATGATGCAGATACCATTCGTGGTTCTGTATTGGTTGCCGAATATTCTGACCAGTCCTGATCAGTATCGGAATCCGAAACAGTGGAAATATAACAATCTACATTACCCTTAGAGGCAGGACGTAAATCATTTACGTGAAGCGACACTCGCCTTCCATCTTTACCTACCTCATAGACAAGATCACTCTTTCGATTTAGAACTTTAAAAGGCCCCGACCACATCAAACCAAAAGGGTGTTTTGTGTGCCCAAACACGCGCACCATTACATCATCACCCTCATCGAACATAACGGAAGGACGCTGGTTTTTGTCAACATATCTGGTGTGATATTTATCTGTATTATGTTTTACCTGTTCGAGTCTACTTGAATGAGATAGTTGACGCTCTCGGTCCTCGGCGTAAGATGGCACCTTCCACTCCCCAGATTTTGCAAGTTTATATCCCAATAACGCCTTAGCTGGAGTAAACTGAGTAGCTGCATTGGTTCTAGATATTAAAATTTTAAGCGTCTTTGTCAAAAACTTATCCCATCTATTTTCTCGGTCTGCCGTAACCAAAGTCCGAAGAATCTTTTTAATTTCTTGGTTCCTTCTTTCCACAGGATTGCTTTGTTGGTGAAATATAGGAGTAAATAATTGTTCAATTCCGTGGCTGTTACAAAATTGACGAAAAGTGTTTGCCTTAAACTGGGTTCCATTATTAAGAAAAAGATTCAGCCTCAACCCACTTCGTAAAAACATCCTCAATACACAGAATATACTTTTTGCCAGATTTTGTTTGATTATTTCCAGGACCAAGAATATCTACAGAAATTGTCTGAAAAAGAAAAACGGAGGAGAATGACTTTCTAGTGGAGCCAATTTCTGAAGCTGCCTCTTTTTCACCGACACACAAATCAGGCAATCTCTTATGTACTCTCCAGTCACTTTTGAAATATTTTTAAAATAATATCTGCGCATTATTTGCCGAATTGTTTCATCTCTACCAGGATGAGCCATATTCATGGTATCATGGAAAAAGTAAATAACATATTTGATTGCTTTTCGCGGAACTACCACTAGGAAATTATCTTTGAACCTTTTGTAAAGTATGTCTTCCTTTACGCAATAGTCTTTACAGAAACGAATTTCAGAGGGACGTGTAGGTTTGTTAATTTGAAAGTTATTCCATTTGTGAATTTTATTTTGCATTGGCCCTGAGTTTCGCTGACAATTAATGACGTTTTTATAAACATCATAATGGGTCAAATTGTTAATTTTTAAAGAATCAGCTTTATTGATATCACTAGTAATATTTCCTTTTGTAGGGGGAAAAAGTCTATCTTGATCAACCTGAGATACAGAAAAAACTCCTTCTGGATTGCGGTTTAAATGATCAGCCAGCTCATTATTCC
This sequence comes from Taphrorychus bicolor, assembly GCA_951812265.1. Lineage (NCBI taxonomy): Eukaryota > Metazoa > Arthropoda > Insecta > Coleoptera > Curculionidae > Taphrorychus > Taphrorychus bicolor. Next base: position 2,535,390 of record OX638300.1, read on the forward strand.
TACCTGCACAATGGACAACATCAAATGAAAACTCTTGTAGTAATAGGGCCCATCGAGTTAACTTAGATTTGGAATCCTTGTATTTATCAATTCACAACAACGAACGAGAGTCTGAAATTAAAGTAAATTTATTACTTTCCAATTATAGTCTATATTTTTTAATAGCCCATATACTGGCCAAACACTCTTGCTCGTTGCAGTGATACTTCTTTTCAGCAGGAGTAAAATGAGCACTTGCATATGAGATTATTTTTCTTTCATCATTCTGATCTAATTGAAAAAGGACGCAACCCATACCAACAGAAGAAGCATCCGTTTGCAAATAGAATTGCTGGTCGAAATTAGGTCTATGTAATTGTAATGGTTGGGACATAAAATGCTTAATTCTGTCAAAAGCTACCTGATGTTCGTGGGTCCAACGATATTTAGTGGCCTTTTGTAAAAGAGAATAAAGAGGAGCACTAAGTTCAGACATATTAGGTATATATTCCCGAAGCCAATTACAAGTACCCAAGAAACTCTGAAGTTGCTTTTTATTCTGTGGGACTCTAAAGTTTTTTACAGCCAAAATATGTTTACTTTGAGGAATGACAGTATTTCCAGAAATGTGATAGCCCAGATATTCGAGTTCAGATGTAGCCCACTGACATTTTTCAGGGGACACTTTTAAATTATAAATCTTAAGTCTTTCTAAAACTAATCTTAAATGACCTAAATGAGTTTCCAAGTCCGATGAATAAACCATAATGTCATCCAAATATACCTTACAGAAATCATTTAAATAACCACACAGCACTTCATTTGGCATGAGGAGCTGGAATGTCCCCGGTGCATTTTTCAACCCAAAAGGCATCACATTGAAGTGATAAAGAGCACCATCAGGGGTTGAAAAAGCAGTGTACTGCTTGGACGAAGGTTCCATTGGCACCTGCCAATAACCAGCTTTTAAATCCAAGACTGAAAATATTGTGGAATTGCCAAGCTCTTTCAGGGTATCATTAATTTTAGGCAGAATGGATGGTTCATCGACAGTAATAGCATTAATCTTTCGAAAGTCAACACAAAAACGTGGCTTTTTTCCTTCTTTATTGACCATCACAACAGGAGAACAATAAGAGGAACAAGAAGGTTCTATGACTCCTGCGGCTAAAATTTCGGTAACTTGCTTATACATGGTGTTTTTCAAAACAGGATTCATTGGATAGGGCTTTTGAATAATTCTTTTGGCATGATCTTTTAACACAATTGTGTGTTTTGTGCTGGTTGTAGTTGGTTGATGAAGGCCGTAATAGAAAACATCCTCAAAATCAGTCAGCAATTCCAAAAGTAAAGAATTATTTTTCACAGAAGGATCCAAATTTAAAAGAAAAGTACGATTATGCAAATTAGTAATAGGATTGTAAACATCAAAATACACAGTTCTTCTAGATTTTTCACCTATATAAGCGCATCTACGTTTAAAATCTAACATAACGTCATTCTGTTCAAAGAAGGGCTGTCCCAGAATACATTGTTCTTATAATTCATGTAAAACGTCAAACTGGGACTGACAAATGATGGAATCCACCAAAACATCGAGAGCTACAGAACCTTGAGAAGGATAATGCTCGCCACAAGCAGAGACAAATGTCTGAGCATTATAATCTATTTCAACTTGAGGGGGAAGAAATTGTGATTTGAAAATGTTACTACTGCATCCTGAGTCTAAAAGTGCTAAAATCTTTGTTCCATTAATAACTACATTGATTCGTGGCAGTTTGTCTACATTTACCTTGGAAGGGTATTGTTTATTTTTAGTACAGTGAAAAATAGGTAAAATATCACATACTGTCTCTGGGGGGCAGATTTCCTCCAATTGTTGTGACCTCTCACAGTCGGTTGAGCTGGGTAGGAGGTCACGCCCCTTCCAGCAAACCTGCCCGTTTCCCTGAGTGTATGGGTTAGCAGGACAGTCTTTATGGTAGTGCCAACCCTTACAATACTTGCAAGGGGAGGGTGGGCTTTTAGAAACATTTCCTACAATTTTACTTGAATGACCTTCACTAGCCAATTCTGCTTTTAAATCGTTTTCTATTGAAATTGTTATACTAATTAACTGTTGAATAGATAAATTAGCACTTACCTGTCTTATTCTGGACCTAATTTCAGGTCTAAGAAGTTCAATAATAATAGCAGTTTTTATATATTCTGGCCGGGAGGGATCTAGTCTATTAAAAAGTGACAACTTTTTTGTGATGAAAATTCTTGCCAATTCCTTTGGAGCCTGAGTTTCACCATATAATTTTGATGTGGCTAAAGCTACCACAGATATACTATTGAAACGATTTAAAAAGTGTTGTCGAAAATTTGCCCATGAAATATAGAAAGCCGAATAAGGCTCAAACCATCTTTTTGCTTCGTCTTTTAATAAGGAAGAAGCCAAAACGATTTTGCTATTATCGTCCACTTTTTGAGATTTTACAAAGTAATCCTCCAATGTCTGAATAAACTGAAGAGGGTTGTCATAATCCTGACCCGAGAAAACTGTTTGAGGTTTATCAATAATAGTTGTATGCCTTTGGTTGGTCAAAGTTTTTAAAGTTTCAGTAAAGGCATTAGTTATTTTCAATAAACTATCTTCCATGGATTTGGCAGATGTTTCTTGTGGTTCATTTGTCTGAGAGTTAAATAAACTTAATGAAGGCCAATTATCATTGGGAATGTTTGAACCACAAGTGCCTTGAACAAAAGGGTTAGTTATATTTACGTTTAGGATACGTTCAAGGGTTTTATAGTTGTCTTGTTCGTATAAGCTGTGAGTATTAATGGTTGGTGTGTCTTTAGTTTCATCTGCTACTACTTTATAAATAGAGGAATCCATTATAATTTTCTTAAATTAAACCGGCTATTCAAATTACTAAAATTATCCAACGAGGACTACGAGAATATTATAAAAGAGAATGAGAATGATAAATATTGGATCTAATTCGTTTAGCACGTATGAAGACTGAACAGCTATGTCTTAACTAGATCTTCATTACTCTTAAATGAAAATGATTCTACTTCACCGATTGGAGCTCTGCTCTGGCTGGATTCTGAATTTGCTTGCTTGTTTCCAGTTTTCCCGCGTCGTCTCTGTTGGGTATCTCGATTCATAGAGCTGAACAGTGAGCCCCACGTTGGGCCGCCATATTATAGGGTGACGATTTGTTTGACTAGGAATAACTGTTCCCTGTGTCTGCAAGTCTGACGCAAACAGCGGCACAGCAGGTCTTGTTGGGCGCCTTTGGAAACTTGTATACTATACTGGGATTAGGAGATTGGGACTGGAAATTCTAGGTTTCCGAATAAAACGCTCCGATAGGTTTCGATATAGAAAAAGCTTAGCCCCGGGAAAATTCGCTCTACTTTTTTTAAATTAGCCTCACGTCGCTCCGACCGACAAACCCAGGTTACTTCTGGCGGCAATTAAAATTAATTAACGTTCCGTTAACACCGGAAGAAAGTATTATTAAGGATTACTAGTTCTTCTTTCTCTCCAGTTTTAACCTTCCACCTCTTTCATTCCCAACACCCAAACCGAAGTCTCCGATGAAATCACCGCTCTTCTCTTTACCAATCTTGGCAATAAAATCTCCCATAACTATGGTTATGTCTTGTTTTTTGAACTGTTTATATGTTAGTGATCGCAATTTTTAGCTTTTCCGCAGAATACTCTAGTTCAAAATATGCAAAAAGGCAAATATTTGCTAATTGGATATTGAAAAAACTAACTTGTTTATATGTATTTGTCAGTGATTTCTAAAATTGTTTGATCTCCTCCTCCGAGCCATCTATTGTGAATGCGTATACTTGTATGATATTTAATGCAATGGGTGTAGTATTTAGTTGAATTGCTAACATCCTTTCGTAGACTGGTATAAAATTAGTAACATATTGTTATAATTTGTGGGATATTATAGACCCCACTCCGTGAGTATGTTGGTCTTCCTGATTTCCTGAGTGTCCTTATAGTCACCAAAAGTACATATGCCGGTGCCGGGCCATCGCGTTTCACTGAGGCCCATTAATTCTATCCTGAGTCTGGTAATTTCTTTTATGGTGTTATGCATCTTTCCTGCCTTGAACATAGTTTTTACATACCAGGTGCGTATTTTTACTGTTCTTTCTGATATTCTGAGAGATATTTTTCTTTTTTGGGATACAGGGATTTTGCTCGATTACGACCTGGGGGGGGGGGGGGCCCTGTTGGGTATGTGTGTTCTACCTCCCCTGCCGAATCTTGGTTTCCGTATTCCATGGTTAGTAACTGTTTCCATATCACTATTAGTGGCCATAGTAGTTTTACTAGAGATGTCTCGAGAAACCTTTCATGCAGTGGTTTCTCGTTGCCTTCTACATTCCCCCGCCGTTGACTGCTTGCATTTCATCCGCCTTTAAGAGGAATGTCTCACTCTAAGGGCAAGAGCGTGCCCTGATCTCGTTTACTCAAATTCAAAGCTATTTAAAAATGATCCATTTCATCTAAAAATCAGGACTAAAGTACAGATATAGATATAGAAAATAAAGTTTCAAATTTTAGTTGAGTAAATAAAAACATATCTTTATGTTACTTCTAAACACTTTGAACTAAAGAAATCTGAACAAAAAAAATGTCAAAACTTTAAAACAACTAAAAAATCATTACGATTTTCAACAATTTGTCACACATTCTGCGAGACGAAAAAGAGGATTGAATGGTAATGTATGGTTGAAGTTATGTGTGAACTTTGCTTATATAATACGATTAGTTTTAAAAAGTTGAATTAAACTTAAAGAAGTAAAATATAAGGCGGATTTTATTTCATACGTCTTAAAAAATGTATTAATCGCGGTTGAATAGAACTTGAAATTTTACTTGTAGGTTTACAATAGAATACAGTTTCTCCAATAGATAATTATTGAATATTTATTAGTTTTTCTGATTAGGAACTGACAAAAATAGAAAACTCAAAAAAAAAATATATGAAAAACCGAGATAATAGAACTGATAGAAATGGAAAACTCGAAAAACTTATAAAAAATCTATATGGTTTTACATCATTAAACGTGATAAATAAGTACCTAACTCATAAAAACTTATAAAAAATTATAAGGTTTTACCTAATATAAACTTGTAGAAATAGAATACTCATAAAAATGTATATAGTTTTACATAATTAGAAACTACATTTAGGACTCTGACCTGTAGAAACTAATTAAATACTATTAAGATTTGAAATAAAAATTATAATATATCGCGTTACAGTAGAGGAAATGATTTGTTCAGATAAAAGTTTATCGGTTCTAATCGTTTTTTACCTTATATATTTAACGGGGTGATGAAAACATCGTCCATGTTTTGGGGTACATCGAGTTTAGGTTAGTTTAGGTTACCCCGGGTTAGTACCAGAACTTTTTCACTGGAGTTGGGCATAGCCAGAACGATTTTTCGAAATGTATTAAAAGATTACAGGTAGTTATTAATAATCAAAAACCTGATTTTTTTGTTTCTAAAGGTGTAGTGTAGTAATCATCGTTCAAATGTTACAGTCATAATAATATAAGTCATAGATAATCAGTGTTCAAATGTAGGAGTTGATATTGGCCTGGTAAATGTAAATCCGCAATTTATATAGCAAATTCATTGGAGCGATGAAGCCATATTCCAGAGTGACGGTAATGTTAATCTGCATGACATGCATTATTGGTGTACGGATAATCCTCACTGGATGCAACAAATCAGTTGCATCCACAAGTTTTGTGGAGTGTGTGGTGCGTGGTAATACGACCATATTTTATGGGACCTTATTATTTTCACCAGCCTTTAACAAGTTTATCAAGAATTTTTTCGAAATGGATCCATTGGTTTGTTGCAAGGTGTGCCTTTCGCAACGAGAAGAAATATGTTCATGTAACTGAATGGGTGTCCAGCATATTTTACGACTAACGTAAGAGATCATTTAGACGAAACCCACCCAAATCGATGGATAGGACGAGAAAGTATATTTCCTCGGCTTCCTAAGTCACCGACCTAACATGTGTGAACTTTTATTTATGGGGACAATTAAAAGATATTGTGTTTCAAGCTGGTAAAGGAGATATGAGGACAAATTACGAAAACTTTTGAAAACATTTGGTTTGCCCTTTAAAAAGATTCATCGTTAACAGCTCAAGCTGGAACATAGAGACAAAAATTTTCAACGTCACTTGTGAAGTTCATTTCTCCATTAACGAAAAATTGTTTTCTATGTGGATGTTAAAACAGTTACATTTAAACAAATACGAAATAATAGTCAAAAACACCCGTAATGTAAAATTATCTATTTAGTTGATCATGTCGGAAATATTTTATAAAGCAAGTTTTAAAATTAGGTCAGGCTCCACAAAACCCATTACTAAGTTAAAAATGTAATTTACTCAGACACGAAGGCAAAGGCAGTTTTCGGTTTTCTCGCTAGCTGAGCCAGTTAAAACTTTTATTCTCGTTTTGCTAATAGTTCTGGAACGAACTTTAATATTGTTACTGAAAAGTCGATTTTTGCACAGTAATTATAGCGATATTATTTTGAGATATGACTTTACATTGTTTATTCTAAACTTATTGTTTTAAGTATTATAGGTTTATTATCCATTAATTTTTTATTTAAAATTTTTGTGTTGCTCAAAAACTGTAACCACAAACATAATATGGTATAAAAAAGTCGATAAAAAATATAATATATTTTAACACGAGACGAGAAAAAATAATATAAACTGCTGGCCAATTGCTTTGAAACACTCCATTTTTGCACCACGCTTCAGAAGGCATAACTCTAAAATTAGTCAACGAATTTATTCTGTTGAAACAAATTTGAGTAGAGCAGTTCTAGTATTAATTTCTGTGGTATATTAGAAAAAAAAATCAAAACTGAGTTTTTTGATACAGAATTACGAAGAATGATGTAACGCCTCGAGACATGTACGGATTTTTTCGATATATAACCCAGTTCGATAAATATACCATATTTTCGAAAAGGTCCATTTTCTCTAAGATTTTAGCATGAAATGGATTCCTCTTGATATTTTTATTCAATGCTCCATTCATGATCGAAGCAGTAAGATCAGAGTAACTTATTTGTGTAGAAAAGGTTTATTTATACATCCGTTAGATATATCAGAGGTAAGAATGGGATGAACGAAAGACGCGTAGCGGAGTTCGGTCAGCAATCGAGTGCGGTAAAGCATCACTTCCCGCACTTGTTAGGTAAATAACTATTTCGCCACTCGTTGAACAATATACTAAAATCGCTCGCCGACCGAAAAGTTATATAATTCATCATTGTTAGAAAAAAATGTATTTTCCGCCGCATTTAAATTATTGTTATACACTTGATTAAGGAATAAATTATTACTTAAGTATATTTGATAAATTCTTATTGCTAGCAGTTAGAAAACATTATAAAAGAATCAAATTAATACACCTTTAGCAAACATCGCTCTTGAATTACACATAACAAGTTATAAAATTATTACACTTTTGACAAATATCGCTCTTGAATTACACGACATATAACAAGTAATAAAATTATTACACTTTTAACGAACACCGCTCTCGAATTACATATATTATGACTTATTGCACTACACATTGCACAAATATTAACCTAAGCATAATGTAAATCATTATCCATGATAGTAAGCAATAAAAATACAGTGGTGAGAGAAAGAATAATCACCCCTTAGACAAAAATTATACAGATGATATACGAAACAAGAATATCGACCGGACCTAACCTTAACTTTTTTTTACATATCATTATAAGTGATATACACATATATAAATAAAGACACCTCAATGGATAAGAGCTTGCTTGGATAATGGTTATACATAAAATCATAAAAAAAATTAAGTAAACGGTAAAAAACAGTGTATAAGTTATTCTTAGACAAATATTCATTTGAACGGTTTCTTTCAATGTAAACTATATGTTACGAATCAAACCGTATTTTGCTATATTCAACATTTTGCTATATGTAGAAGCTAACCTTATTATAATTATTTTGATAAACGTTATGCTCAATTTAGTTAAAATTATTACAAAATTATAGAATTTGTGATTATACCGGTCGAGGAAGGGCGGGGGATGACCTTTGTTTGGTTTACGTTAGAAGCCACCCAATTTGTTTTGCAGTTTCGCCGGTATTATAAGTCATTATTGTAATATTGAGAAAACAGTATTTTTCATGTTTTAAAAAGGTTTAAAACCCACATTGTTGAAGAAGGTTGCTGCACATTTCTTACTTTTTTTGGGGCTCTTCAATGGTGCCAACACTATTTTTAAATAACCCAACGAAATCTGACATTATCAAAAAAAAGTTGACACTTGTCAAAAAAAGTTATTCAAAAGATATCAAAACCACCTTATAAAATTCTGTAAAAATGTAAGCTCTTCAAACATTAGTTTTGCTACATATTCAACAGTTTTTAAGTTTCAACAGCTTCAACAGTTTTAACCTTTTTAAATATTGAAACATTCTGTTTTCAGCCTTCATTTGACTTCAAAACAGTTGACTATAACAGAATGATTTATTTGAAAAAAAAAGACATAACTGTGAGTAGAAACGCAATAAAAATTTAGTGGCTCCTTGATATAAGAAACAAATCAATTGGTATCTTCATTGAATATGCAACAACTTGATCTTAATTTCAAGATTACTAATATTAAATTATTTAAGTTAAAATCAAAATCTATAGTAAAAATATAAAAAGAGGAAATTCCGGCAATTAACTATGTTTATAGCATACAGTGTGCATAAAAAGTCCAGAAACGCCGGGTTGTATGTATCTCAAAAAATACGCAACTTAAAACAGACACCTTATACAAAAGTTGAAGAACTAAAAGTGTGCCAATAAATTGATGTTATTATTTGTATTTGTAGGATGTTTTCTGATCTAGAGTTTCAATCGGATCATTTATGCAATTTGTCCTTTTACTAATCCTACCAGTTCTTCAGGAAGTTACTTATCGTTAAAGGAATTAATTGTTTCATATAAACCAAGTCTTTCTTATTTAATTAAGTAATCAAAATATACTTCCTGTGCTTGAGAATGAGCTAAATTGTAGTAAAATTTGTGAATGACATTTTCTAACAAAAGATTGCATTCTTCAACAATGTATCATCACAACTCGTTTAAATGTCATACTGTTTTGACACATTCACCTTATTTCTTTAAATATCTCTATAGAAAATAATTGAAGGCCGTTAAGTACGATGAAAAATGGGGGGTAATTGTTATCCATACATACGGCCCATCCAACAGCTAGGAAAGATCTCGACAACTAGTATGGTACTTACTGTCTAAATTGAAATGGGGTACCATCTTGCTGCAAACCAAATACTCTAGAACTCTGGCTTTATTTGCCTTAGCAATTGCTAGCAAAATTTGGTCTTGCCACAAAATAAAAGACATCTCTGATGTCAAATTCCCGCCAAGAGAAATAAGTCCATTAAATATATTTCCGACGATTCCTGCCCACCCAAGTACCTAAAGTTTTTCCATATTTGGTTGCCTCTTTTGGTCTCTCGGAAAGAACTTTATCATGCAACTGCCCGTTTATTCGAATTTGTGGATCGTTCTTGAAACTGCAGATATTGTTGTTGTTTCGGACTCAAGTTATCTCTATCTCAAATCCTTCTTATTGAAAGCAAATCAAACTTTTTTTTTCTGCCTGAGACATTTTGTGTACGTACACATTGTCACAAACATCCGAATAAGGTATTGCTAGTAATCATACAGTGCGTTTTTTTAACGAGCAACATAGGATTTTACATGTTACATTTTCGGACCCATGTTGAGTGGTGATCTATTAGCACCAAAATTATGAAACTTGGCAAAATTAAAACTGAAGATTCTAACTTTACCCGTACTGGCCATTTAGGTCTTGAAGATTTTGAATAATGCATAAAAACTATCTAAAGTGTTTTCCGGGCTATAATTCCGTGGTCCAATGGAATTGCTTCCTAAAGGGAGTTAGGAAGCAATTCCATTGGACCACGGCATTATAGCCCGGAAAACACTTTAGATAGTATTATGACCGGCCGTGAAAGCCTTCACAGTCTGATAATGCATAAAAAGTAATTTATTTTCCAAAGAAATTTTTCTTTTTAGTTTTCTCGTAACTATTATGATTTCAATTTGAGCAGGTGCCTACCAAGTCATGTTACCACTACCATGACAACAAGACAAATTTACACATTTTTTGAAGTTTAATGCTTAAATCATTTCCGTTTTTTTTATGTTTACCGGATCTGGGACTTTTGGAAACACATCTGGAACTTTGGGGAATTCAAATGCAAAGAGTAAAAAATTAATAATTACACGAATAGTACAAGTTGTTTTATTCCTCTTGTTATAAAAACTTAGAAATAATAGCGACAAAATGTTCTAAATGCCAAAAGTCCCTGCCATTTTACCTGCATTTGACATTTACCTGACATGCAAAGTTGAATAACAATAGCTACGAGGAGTGAAAAAAATTCAATTTTTCAGAAAATAAATGCTATTTTTCGCGTTATTCCAATTTTTTTGGCCTAGTCGGCCAATAGATGTAAAGCTAATACCCCCAATTTTACTTATGCCAAGTTTCATATCAATTGTGCTTATAGAACTCAACTCAACAGGACATGAAAAATTTAACACGTAAAATCCTATGTTGCGCGTTAAAAAAAAAAAACGCACTGTGTAAGGGCAATCACTGATATTCGTATATTAGACATGTATTAACAGAAAAACCATGAAATTCTGCAGAATAAAATTCCTGCTAAACAGTTAAAGTTAGCCATAAGCCAAGTTATATGACATATGGTCCGAATAAGAAACCCAATCACGAAATATCATTAAAAGGAACCTATAGCGTTCCATAAGAAAAATCGCAACTTCAATTTATTGCTACTTAATGACATCCTGTATAATTGTATTTAAATGTTCTTGATAACCTCCTCTTTGTAAATTTTCGAGGATGCTGTATCAAGCACCAAATGTAAAGTGGTATTTTTTACTAATTGTGTCAGCACGGGGAACCATAAATTCAATATTTGCGTACCGTTAGAACTTTTACGATCTGCCTACCAATGGCAGTTGCTAATATCGGAGGTACCGCATTTCCAATCTGTCTATACTTGTTCCTTACGGAACCAGTAAACTGATATTCGTCATGAAATCCTTGAGCTCGCGCACATTCCCGAACCGTTATTACTCTGTGTTGGTCGGGATGAAGAACTGAAAATTAACATTATCTATAGTATAACATTTCGTCTAAAGCGGCAGCAGACATTATCAAAGGCGACGATAAGGCAATGAGCAAAGTGATCTTCCGTGCTTCTCGACGTTGACTGATTCGACTGTGGTGAGCTCCGTGGTATTTATTCCCCCGCCGTCACGCTACATTGGAGGGACTGGGGTGGGGGTAATGGTGGCGCGAGCGGCGCACTTGAAGTAGGTCGTAGCACTCGCTTCCAGTCTGCATATAGAAACGTAATTTCCTCCTTCCTGTTAAAATTGTTGTCGTGTTTAAAGATTTGCCTATCTAGTTAGTCTTGGACAGAAACGCTGCGATTTATATAAGATATCCACCTCGTTGAAAAGGTGTCGTGACCTTCGGAGAGAGAGTGCTACTGCTGATTTTTGGGTTTGTTCCAGCTTGCAACTCCTTTTGTGTTTCGTAATCCTCGTTGGATTGACACTGCGTTTTGTGGTGCGAATGTACGACAGGAGAAGATAAGGGAAAGCGCGGAGGGACTAGTCTACCATACATCCACAGAGCAACTAAGTCTTTAAACCCACTCGTAAAATCCAACAGAGCTTGAGATCGGCCAAAGACCGCAGAGATCCTCTATCGGCACCCGCAGTTTACCGAGTTCCATACAGCTGTGGCTTGGTATACATTGGCACCACAAAGCGCAGTGTCAACCCGAGGATTACGGAACACAAGAGGAGTTGCAGGTTGGGACAAACACAAAAGTCAGCAGTAGCAGAGTACGCTCTGTGCGAAGGTGACATCCTTTTCAACGAGGTCCACCTTATATCAATCGCAGCGTTTCTATCCGAGAGTAACGAGAGAGGTCATTGAGATCTTTAAACACGACAACGATTTTAACAGAAAGGACGGCGGGCCGGGAAAAAGGTTCCGACGGCGGGGAATAAATACCGCGGAACTCATCACAGTCGAATCAGTCAAAGTCGGGAACACGAGACATGACTTTGCCCATTGCCTCATCGCCTTTGATAATATCTGCCGCAGCTGTAGACGAAATGCCACGACGAAATTCCATTGGACCACGGCTTCAAAGCCCGAAAAACATTTTAGATTGTATTTTGACTGGCCGTGAAAACCTTCACAGACTTATTATTCAAGCTTTTAAAATTACGTGGTTTGATAAGAATTTGGGAAAACTTATTAAGAAATTCTATAGTTTACCTTTTCCTTGAGTGGCATTGGGTTCGGGGTTTGTGGTGACTGTCTCAAATACACCGTCCCAAGTCAACCTGCCATATTTTCCTCTTCTTGGGACCAACGAAGAACATTTCCGCTTTTTCTTTTCATTTAACAATCTGTTTTTAACACAAGCGCGCGTTGTCTCCAGGAATCCATATATCTCATTTGCGTCAACTCTAAAAATTCAATGTCATATTTTGCAAGATATATAAGTATTTTTCATAAACCCTTACGATTCGTCCTCAGTTGGATCAGTTTCCAAGTCCCGCAGATCCCCACCTAGAGGTATCTTCTCGATAATTTCTTTCATTTTTGGACGGATATTGGGGCTTTCGTGGTCTTTCAGAATTTCTCTGTTCTTGATGGACATTCTACAATATTTAGCGTAAAAGGAACTATCTAATGTTTGCGTGTTGTAGGGAGTTTCTGACTGCATGCTATCGTAATTTACGGGTGGAAGATCATAGATGGCATCTCTTACTGTCACCCGTCGGTACGGTAGCGAGCCAAATTCTCCAGGAGAAAACTCCCCAAAATCATATGGGAGCTTGTCGATATAAATCGAGTCCACCCGTTTTTCGAAACTCCCGAAACAGTGGGTGGGCTCCGGTAAATTAGGCAGAACCAATCCGGGGGCAGCACCAACCAGGAAAATACGCCTTCTGGACTGGGGTAAGCCATATTTTCCCGCTTGTAGAATACCAAACGCAATTTGGTATCCCATGTCCAAGAGGCATTTTAATGTTGCCCTAAAGATGGCTCCTTTTTCCAACGTTGCAAAACTTTTTATGTTCTCAAATACAAAGTATTTAGGTCTAAAATATAAAAAATTTATTAAATTTTAATGGTTGATTAGTGTAGATCGATGAAACTGCAGGATGTAGAGACGTAGTTATTGAGCAAATTTTAAATAATATATTTATTTTTTTTTTGTTATATCTCGTATTATTCGTTATCTGTACTGATCGGGTGGAATGTTCAAAGAAAAACGACAAAAGAAGTGTATTTTCCTTATTTATTCCAAAACGCACAATGTCGATGTGGGTGTGACTTGAAGTTCGTGAGGTATGGTTACTACTACTTTACTCGACGAGTTCTTTTAGGATTCTTACGTCATCAAACCTGAAGGATTGTAGATATTTTTTTAGTGTTTTGCGCTTTTTGTTTAGATTTAACTCTATTGGATGGGCGAATACTACTTTTAAGATTAGATTTTGATCTTTAGGTATCTTCCAATTTGTCTGATATATGTTTCTTCCGAGGAGTCACAAGGAACTTCGTAAACCAACTATTTTAATCCTTATGTAGTTTTTGTTTTAGTCATGAGAATAATATTTTGTAAGTATTTTTTATACATTAATGTAATAATGTAATATTATTGTTATACAACATGCAAAAATTGCAAAAATTTACAGGGGTGAATAAGCTCTTGATAAGTCGAAAAGATTTGTGGTAAGTTAAACCAGTTTTTTTTTAAGTGTTTGGCACCAATAGTTTGAAACACTTTACAAAAGCCCTTTTCTAGAATAAAAACACCAACATCTATTATCCAATAAGCACACTACATTCACGGAATGTTCAGGGAATATTCTACTATGAATTAAAAAGGAATTAAAGTTGAGAACATTCCTTATATATTCAGTTAACCTTCCTATGCAGTTCTAAATTGATGATTAATAAATATCTTGAAAATGTATATTGAGAGAATATTCCCGAATGAAGACAAATTGAATTAAGTTTATGGTTACTATATGGTCTGGTTAATATATTCCTAGGCAGTACAAAATTATTTCATATATATTGCAGATTAATTTGGCAACAAGGGCAGCCTTGCTCGATTTGGCAATGCCGTAAGAAGCTGAGTGTCATCTGTCACCTCGATTGTTTTTCCTCGATTGGATTCAAATTATGTAAAAAATTAGTACCCATATTTTTTGTTTTATTACTTTAAAAAAAATTATGTAATCTATCAAATTTTTTCCATCCATGAAAAAGTTTATAATAGAAAATTTTTTAATCAATGGAAAAACAAAAAACTAAAATATTTTATTTTCTTTTTTTTCTGTTAGTGAATGATGGGGATCTTTCTTTGATAACTTGAAGTAAGAAAGTATGTATTCGGCCACAAGGTACGATTTGTAATATTAGCAATTATTTGTCAATATTTATACATATATATATTTTTTCTTTAAGTTGGTACATTTGACAGCGTTGTACCTACCATAAAAGTAAATAATAATTCAGTGAACTTATCATCCTCACTGCCATTTTGCACTTCTCAAGAGTCTCTTTAACCAGAAGTAAATCAATGGCAGGTATCTAGTCAGTCATTGATATCAGTAAATCACAGTTCTGAGAAAAGTTCTGGCCATAAAACTAATAGATTAGAACTTTCTGCAGAAGACAAAGGTAAAGAACTTGTTTGTTATTTGAGTTTAGTAGATAATCCTAACTATTGTTTATTAACGTTTTAGCATTGCTTCAGAACATCGAGACAAATTTTGCCTTATTAAATACAAAAGTCGATTTTGCCATAGAATGTTTAAATGCTCTAATGAAAAGGTCTACCACGAAAGAATTGTTGAGTACACAAAAGAAAAATGATGAGTTACTACTGATTGTAAATTTATTACCTTTAAGTAATGAAAACGCTCTGGGACAGATAGAAACTTGGCTAAATAAAAACATGGCCAACGCTCATGACCTAGCGGGTATCCGAGTATCCGTACTTCCAGAAGTTCATCTGGTTCTATTTAATATCTATTGTGTTTTTAAGGCTACGAAACTCTCACTCATTGGAGGTTCCAGTCTAAAAGAACTTGGTCGAAAAATAATATATAGATTACCTATTCACTAATGACCTAGGATTGAAATTTAGGTGGGAAGGGGCCAAGAACAAAAATAAATTTAAAGAGCTCTGTTTGTCAAAAATAATTATAGGTAAGTACAACTTCCAGGTGTATAATATTTTCAAATTGGTCATTCTTTTGGGATTCAGGGAAACCTTGGGTTGAATTGTTGCACAGTCCATAAGACTTGTCTGTAAATCTTATTACTTAATAAAAATAGTATATTGTTTAACGAGTGACGAAAGTAGCATTTTCTCTCGCAAGAGAACAGTTTACCAACCGAGGCGAAGCCGAGTTTGGTAATGTTCTCAAGCGATAATAATAGTAGATATGTCACTAGGAGTAAAAGTGGGTTTTTTCGTGCTGAGCCCAGAGATTGACGGCCGAAGCGAAGCTGAGGCCTGCAACTGGGCGAAGCACAAAAAGACCTTTTACTCCGAGTAACATATACTATTTTTTTTTCAAGCATGCAAGAAATAAGAAATCTATTTAAAAGTGGTTCAGTTTTGCAATTTTCTCTCATCCTCTTTAAGCGGGTCTAGGTACTTACCCAATTAGTGGTGTATATTATTTGTAAAATACATAGAATATGTTAGAATGGTAGTTTTCAATGTTCAATGGTTTTAATGTAATAAATAATAACCAATGATTATGGTAAACTAAGAATTTGTAGCATTTTTTCAATACTAAAGGAATAAATGTCACATTGACAGATAAATATGTTGACGCGCATGACATTTAACAGACGAATTCAGAATTCGAGAACCTATGCGATTTCGACTAATAACGGTTTCGGATGGTGCTCTTGAGTGCTCTGAGAGTATTTCTGTCCTTTGTTTTTTCAACAAGAATGTAAAGATGGCAATACACTCAGATCGGTTTATCTGGTGTCATCTATTATTAAAATAATTTTGGTGAATGAAAATCGTTTATATATGCACCACCATGACACTAGCGGTGACTTTTGACTTTACTTTTACTGCCTAGGACTTTTTTGCTACTTTTTTGGTCTCAGGATTTGAAAGCCCACTTTAGGTGTACGTATGGAGAAAACAAATGACGTACTTTTAGTCCGCTTGAAAAAAAATGCTTTTTTGACGAGTAAAACACTATACTTTTTCTTCGGCCATGCTTTGCAACATTAAGTCTTCATTAACTTTAAAAACAATCTCTATAGAGTATTTCTTTCAAAAATTAAGGCGCGTCATTGTCAACATGACACCTTGACTGTCAATGAGTTCAGTTTGATCATTGTCTTTATATTCATAGTCTATCAATGATTGGTTAGTACATATGCCCATTACTATGGACTACTAATACTTGTTATCTTTCAGCACACAAATGTTTTTCAGTAACGTGGGACTTGTGACAATGTGCATAAGCAAAATGTCTTTTTTTATGTGAATTGATATTATTATAGTTGCGGCACTTATATTAGTTTAATAATAAATTCCAAAAATAGATTTTGCTAATGCACATAGACAGCAGTTACCAGCAACTACTGCCAGATAAGTTATTGCACGGGAATACATTAAAATTTACATTCATTTTAACTTCCCCTGAAGTAAACCTGTTTCGAAATTGTAATGTTTTGTCACATACATTGTATATATATTGTCACATAAATTGTGAATATAGTTTGAATGTTCATTGTATATTCCTAAAACATTCACATTCACATTCAATTCACGAAGACATAGGGAATGTTATTTTCATTATTCAGAAAATATTACTGGAACTCGATTGGGGGTACAAATATCATATTCATACAATATTCCTACAATACACACAATGTTTCTTGGGGAATGTGTAAGGAACATTCACTAGCGCTTTGGAAATATTCCTAGAACATGGTGGGAATATTTTTGTGCTTATTGGGTATGTCAGAAAGTAATATCATTTATAAAATACCATGCTTCGACTGCCACGGAGTATATATTGGGTAAACTGATCGTTACCTTAAAACACGCTTACTTGATCACAAAAGAAGCATCAGGCCCCAAAATTTAATTAACGGTAAGCAAAAAGAGGTCCTAGCCGAACAGATTGAGTCAAACCAACATGCTTTTACTTTTGACAATACCACGGTCGTACGCAAGCAAATCTATTTGAAAAAATACTGCTAAATGAAATGGTTCAAACACAAAGACATCCGATCAGTATAAATAAAAAACAAGATCTCGAAAAGTTAAGCTTCTCATATTTCAGTATCGTATCGTCAAGGCAATTCAACACTCAAATTCTAATTTTTTAATATTTTTCACAACTTTTTCGTCTAAATATTCAGAAGTTTTGTGAAATTTGACCTTGACATGCACAACATCATTCAGACAATCATTTCGTATTCACATTTCAAGAGAGAGAGAGAGAGAGAGAGTCACACAAGGCAGTAGTATTGATCTTTGGTCATTATTCGATTTCCACTATCAACCCTCTTTCCTCATGTGACCAATAACGCATAGCCATGATTAGCGCGGAGGTAACGAGAATTGTACAATGTAAGCGAAATTCCTTATATATTAATTTTAATCTGTAGTGATCGTCTAAATAAAAATACTTATTTATCTATTGTAATTTTATCTTGTCATTTTGGTCACGTGGAACTTGTATTACCAGTTTTATTGTCCTGAGGAGACCTCATACAAGTCGAAACGTCGACAATATATAAAGAAGATCCCTCTAAGTGTATTTTTGGCCTACCGGACAAACCCTTCACTACTGATAAAACTGATTATAATGAAAAAATTTTGCGGGGTAAGCAACGACAAATTTGATAAATATAAGTTTCAATAGGAAACGATTTTCCATGAATAGAAACATTTTAAATTGATTAAAACCATACTGGTTGACGCAAACTAAACTGACAAACGGAAACACCAAATTCTATAGACGATTTCTTGTCAATTTGCAACACACCTCAAAGAGGCTTAGTAACAGCACATAACAGAAACTTACCTATAATAATCGATAAATCCCAAATAAGTGCTAATTTGTGAATTGTTCCGCTTTGCTGATTCGGCCGATTTGAATCGATTTATTGTAGAAAAACCCTGACAGGGTGGTCCTCCCACTATTATATCGACGTCGTCTTTACCTGGCAAGTGCAAGTTGTTTTTATCCCCATTAAGGAGTTTGTAGAGTACATCATTGCAGTCTTGATTAATTACAACTGCACCGGGATTGTTTAACTTGAAAGATTGACAGGCGAGCTCATCGTAATCAATCTAAAATGAATTTGAAGAAAACTACATAATGCCTACTATTTTTTAATGCATTGCTACTTTTCGTCATAAACTTATATATTCCAGGGAAATAGGCTATCGACCATTTGGTCTTTCTGCCCATGTTATAATATTACACAAATTATTTCCATACACAAATATTACAAACTTAGGGTAAGGAAGAAAAGCGACTCATTTCTGAGCTTGGTCTCTCTACGTTTGGAAATGTTCTATTCGAGTGGTTGTAGGGAAAACGAAGCGGGACTGTCTATTTTGTCTTGTTAAGCAAAGTGGGTTCAGTAGTGTCATATTGTGTGGGTTGTTTTTCCATTTAGTCTGAAGTTGTATTAGTCTTTCACTTATTTTTGTCATGTGTGTGCGTTCGTAGAGTAGTTGGTTGGAAGGATTGTGCAGCGGGTTTTCGGGGTGTCTTATCTTGGTTATCATTCTTAATGCGATTTGTTCTGTTGTTTGTGTGTATTGTTTAGTTTTCTCTGACGCATTTGCTTTTAGCACAGTGTCCATAGTCTAACAGTGGTCTGCAAATGGATTTGTATATTTTTATAGCCGTTTTTGTGCTAATTCCTTTGTTTTTGTATGTCAGTGATCGAAAGTGTTTTGTCCTTTTAATAATTTCCACTCTAGTATTTCGTATGTGTTTAGTAAATTTTAATTTCTTGTCGATTGTTACTCCTAAGTATTTTATGTCGTTTTTTGGTTCGGTTGTGTGACCGTCTGCTGTTATTGTTGGGGAGTCTGCGTTAATTTGGTGGTTTGAAAGAAGGAGTTAGTTTTTTGTGGCATTTGGTGTTAGTCTCCATTTGTAGAACCAGGCCATTGTGTCGTTCGTTAGTGTCGTCTGCGTATTGTAGTATATAAGCTGTTTTGGGTGGTCTCTATCGGGAAGATGATAGTTGTATATATCATGGCAATACACGTTATAAAGCAAGGGTGAAAGCGGCGAACCCTGAGGGTGTCCTTGTTCAGGAGAAAAAGGGAAAGAAAGAGTGTTATCAATTCGCACTTCTAGTTGTCTGTTTTCAAGTAGGTTTTTAAAAAAAGTGGATGGATAGTCGAGTGTTTCGTCTTAAATCCAAATTGGTATATTGGAATATATTTGCCGATCAGTTCTTGAATTCTTTTTTTAATTATGTGTTCAAATAATTTACTTAACACCGGGAGTAATGTA
The DNA here is from genome assembly GCA_951812265.1 of Taphrorychus bicolor. NCBI lineage: Eukaryota > Metazoa > Arthropoda > Insecta > Coleoptera > Curculionidae > Taphrorychus > Taphrorychus bicolor. The sequence goes on from OX638300.1 coordinate 2,555,125, forward strand.
ATAGGTCTATAGTTTTGTGTTAGTGTGTTATCTAAACCATTTTTTGGAATGGGTATTATTATTCCATTTTTTCATGTCCTTGGAATAATGTTATTTATAATACAGTCGTTCAGTTGGTTAAGTATGTACGCGTGGGTTTCTGGGGTTAGGTTTCTAAGTATTTTACCCTTTATTTTGTCTTTTCCCGGTGCTGTATCTTTGATTTTAGTCAGTGCCTCGTCATATTCCGTGTCTGTAATCAGTGTGTATGGGTGGTCAGATTGTTGTGTAAAGTAGTTGTCGTACCAGTTATTTACAAGATTCCAGTTGTCTGCATCAAATTTAGGATTTGTTGACGCACTGAAAGCCCCCTGGAAATGTCTGGCAAAGGCGTCCGCTTTGTCTTTGTCTGTACATCGTTCTGTTCCGTTTTCGTTAATCATACCAGTGGCGTTGTTTTTTTTTTTAGCGTAACAGTTTCTTTATTTTTTGCCAATACGTTTTTCCTTGGTCTTTTTCGATTCCTTGGCATGCCTCCAGCCATTTATCTTGTCGATATTGGTCGATCATCGTCTTTATGTTTCTGTTCAGTTGGTTGATTTTTCTTTTTAGTTCATTGTCCTGTATGTGTATGTAGAGTCTGTAGAGTTCCCTTTTGTGTTTAATCAATCTTAGGATGAATTTCGGTAAGGTGTGTTGGTAAAAGGATCTGCTTGTCCGGGGTGAAGATTTTTCTATTGCCAGTGTCAGTTGCTGTTGGGTTTTTTCAATTGAGATGGGATGTGTCTGTGTTTGGATGTAGTTATGAATTTGGTCCCTCACTCTATCCGCGTCAGTTTTGTTCAGGTTTAGTTTTTCAACGTTTTGGTTTGTAGAGGTCATAGGTTGCATCCGCTGAAGGTCTAGATCAAATGTCACCGCCAAATGATCTGACCCCAGTTTGTTGGTCAGAGTCACGTTATTTATATTGTTAGTAAGATTTCTTGTGTAAAGTAAGACATCTGGTGTTGAGTCTCTATTCTCTGGCATTAAAAATGTGGGAGGCGTATGTTGCTTTACAAAGTCGGAGTTTTCTATAAAGGTGTTTAGCTGTCTCGTTTTCTGTCTATTGAGGTTGAGATCTCCGATAATTATTGCGTATTTGTAGAGGCATGCTTTAGTCAGTATGTTTTGTTCTATGTTGTAGAATGGATGTATGTATACTAGGAAAACATGAATGTTGTCATTTCTGTATGGAATGGTAAAATGAAGACAGTCGTTTAAAGGGTTGTTAAGAGCAGGTGGATTTGCTTTGCCTAGTTTTGCTTTTGGTTTGAGTAAAACCGTTGCCCCTCCTCTTGCATTATTTATCGTGTTGCCGTGCTTGCAGATATACTGCCAGTCTCTGTATGTCTGTGTCTGTCCCAGTTTGGTTTTAGTTTCTACGAACATGCAGCAGTCAATGTCATTACGTTCTATGTAGTTGTAAATCAGATGTTTTTTGCGGTTTAGTCCGTTGATATTGGCATAAAGTAATTTTAACGTGAATTTTCCACGTTTGTGATTGTTTGTTTTAGTTGGTCTTGGGGTTCTGTGTGGGAGTTTGTGTTTGGTAGGAGCAGGTCAATCATTAATATATACATATGAGTGCCAAAGAAAACGACCGAGGTGTCAATGTTGAAGTCCTCGATAAATTTTTTTCGCATTTTTTTTAATAGCTTTTCTCTGATTGTATAGCTTGTATTTGTTTATTATATAGTCGTGAGTTGTTATAGGCAAATGAATTCTACTTCCCTCCGTTATTGATTTTGACACGTCGGTCGATTTCTTGTTAATGCATTTGATTTTAACATTGGGAATACCCTCAATTGGAGCGGTAGGTCTGTTGGGGCACTTCATACTCCATGCTGCGTGCTCTTCTGATTTGCAGCTGGCACATTTTATGGGGAGCGGTGATTTGCATGAGGACGTTGTGTGTAGTCCTTGACATCTGTTGCATTTCGTTGGGCTCTTGCAGTCTTCTGTACGATGGTCGAATAGGTTACATCGGTTGCATGGAGCAGGAATAGGAGCCGGTGGCTTACTTTCCACGATTTTAAATATTCTGCATAGAAAGTAGATGGTACGGTCGTTTATCAGTCTTTCATAAGTGTTCAGGTCCCCTGTTATTAATCTCATCATCAGTGTTGGTGTTCCTCTCTGTCTTGAGATAATTCTCTTACAAAATCTAACTCGAAGACCCAACTTTTCCAAGTTTTTTAAAAACATGTCGTCTGTTATTTCTAGATCGACACCCGTAGCAACAACAGAGTAGGAAGGTAATATCTGGCGGTTTAAGTTTGTCCCGTGTGCTGTTGTATTGTTGTTAAGGGTGCACTTTGAAAGATGTTACTATTTTGTTTCAAGTGAGTAGTTGCAACGTTTCGGTGGCTTTGTTCTCGTCGTTTGTTTTTACAAGAAAATTTTTTTCCGGTTTTATAATAATGTCTTTGTTGTGCTTGTTAAGTTCATCCCATTTTAAGGCAAACTCCACTCTTGATGTTGTATTGGTTGTAAAGATGGAAAATGTGTGGGAAAATGTTGGACGGAGATGTTGTTTTATCTTGGATGCTGTTGCATTTGTTGTTGTTCCCTCCCTGTTGCCACCAGTTGTGGGACAATCCAGTGCTGGTCTTTTTGTTTCGCTGGTTGGTGTAGTAGGAGTTGTGGGCAAAGAATTGGGCCTCCTTCCCCTCTTCCTTGTTTTTGGTTTCAGAAAAGCCCCCTCGTGGGAGTTCTGGTCCGATTCGGACTGTTGCGAACTCCCAAGAAACATCTTGGTTTCGAGCGGCCCCTGTATTTGTCAGCGGTATACGACAAAGCGGGATTAATTCTTTGAATTCCTTTGGTGTTTATAGGTTCAAGTCGACAAAAAATTTTTTTTAAAACTTCGCACTAGACACGTCTTATCTGCACAGAGGTTCGATCGATTCTCCGTCATAAACTTATTATTTTACGTTATAGACAAAAATTTACTTTGTGACTAAGATTAAATACAAAACTCTTAGAAACAATTTTCTAAACTTACTGCCCAGTTAACTTCTATCAATCCGGATCTTTTCAGGCCATCAGAGAGTCCACCGCAGCCAGCGTAAATATCCATGCACATAAGTTTCGTTGTAATTTCGGGCCATGTAGGAGGTTGTTCAGTATCGATGAAGCCAGAGCAAATATTTCGGGATCTTGATCCTGAAATTGAAAATATGAAAATTTTTCTTTTTTTTTTCCTTAATCTGACTTAATTGAATCCCAGGAAAAAAGAAAGTGGAATTGGTTTTAAGTATTTCAGCATTTAAACATTTGCAAATAAGTGCTGTGTGTTTTTTGTTGAGATGAGGATAAAAACTTCAATTGAGAACATGGATACATTTGGTGACCACCAGCTACGGAGCTACATGCTTATAATGGGGTGACCAAGGGCGATCTTAAACTGGGGGTCGCCGGGGTGCAAATGGATTTCAGCCGCCCCTAAATATTAAAAATATGCTAAAATGTCTACAAAGAAAAAACGTTTATACTGACGAACAAATGTAAGAATACACATAGAAATCATTCCGTTAGATATATAAAAAAGAATGTTACTTTAAAAACATAAAGTTTTCGTTTAAAAAACTGTTTATCAGATCAAGCGAATTTTTCTTCGACGGATCATTGCACTCTATTTATTAAAAAAAAAATGTTTCTGCTACTATTTCCTTACTTCAATTCTATTTTGTTCTAGTAAAAGAGACAATAAATTTTGTTTTTTTCGAAGATTCTCATAATCTTTAAATAACAATCTAAAGTGTTTTCCAGGCTTTGAAGCCATGGTCCAATGGAATTTCTCCCCGACGTTTCGCCTACAGCTACGACAGACATTATCAAAGGCGACGAGGCAATGGGCGAAGTGATCTCCCATGCATCCCGACGTTGACTGATTCGACTGTGGTGCTTGGTGTTCCGGGGTAGGTATTTATTCCCCCGCCGTCGCGCTGCAGTGGAGGGACTGAGGTGGGGGTAGTGGAGGCGCGGGGTTTCGGCATACTTGTAGTATATAGTATATCGTAGAACTCGCTTCCAGTCTGCATTTAGAAACGTAATTTCCTCTTTCTTGTTGAAATTGTTGTCGTGTTTAAAGAGCTCAATGACATCTCTCGCTAGTCTCGGATAGAAACGCTGCGATTGATATAAGAAAAGGATGTCGTGATCTTCGGAGAAAGCGTGATCTGCTACTGCTGACTTTTGTGTTTGTCCCAGCCTGCAACTCCTTTTGTGTTCCGGTTATCATTGCGTTTTGTGGTGCTAATCTATACCGAGCCACAGTTGCATGGAACTCGGTAAACTCCGGATGCCGATACGGGATCTTTGGGTTCTTTGGCCGATCTGAAGCTCTGTTGTATTGTACGAGATGGTTAAAGACAGTTTTAAAATTGTGCTTTTTAGTAGCCTGCCGATCCTGTCCGTTACGTTGTGAATGTATGGTACACTAGTCCATCCACGCTTTTCTTCGTCTTCTTCCGTTATTTTTTCCTGGCGCTGTACATTCCTTGAACGGACGGCCCTATCGAAGTCGTGCTTGCTGTGTCCATTCCAACCAAAGGCTCTTTTGGCCTTTCAATTTAGCCGGCTAACAAATTCTCTTGGATCTCACAGTGTCTTTATGACTCTCCTTTTCTGTCATGGATGATGATTTAATCCGTTATTGAGGTATCGGTCAGTGTGTGTTGGTTTTCTATAAACGGTATGCGCAAGCTTCCCATTCGGCCTCCTTGATACCATATCATCCAAAAACGGTAGGTGTCCGTTTCTGGATCTCCAAAGTGAATTGAATTTTTGGATTGACAGAGTTGAGGTGTAAGAGGAAGTTTTGAAGTTCGCCCTCGCCATAGCTCCAAATAACAAAGGTGTCATCCACATATCGGAACCAGCACTTTGGCTTCTTATTTGCCGTTGCTAACGCTTTGGTCTCGAAAGTTCCCATAAAATAGTTGGCTATTACTGGACTAAGAGGGCTGCCCATAGCTACACCATCAGTTTGTTACCGTATAGTATTTCTAATCGTAACGGCGATATTGGCTAACTTACCTAATTTTGATACCTTTAACCGGAACCGAGATATTGACAAACTTTGTTATTTTAAAAAATCGACCCATGAAGTGAGTACTCATTTTCAACTGGTTTTCTCCAACTTTGGCGACAGGCGACCGTGTTGTCAAATTTAATGTACTTCCAGAAAATTCTAACTTTTTTATTTCGAGAAATATGAAGTGGGTACCCATTTTCAGCTGCTTTTTCCTAATTAAGACGACGGTGTTATCAAATTTGATGTAGCTGTTGCCTACGTCCGAAAAATTATAATTTTCCTATTTTGAAAGATACAACCATGAAGTACTCATATTCTTTTCTTGGATTTGAAGGCAACACAACTACTTCTTCAACTTTCTTCGTTAATAAAAGCAAGTTGCTTTGATTGTAAATATTTTTTTGCGAAAAGAGGAGGTTGAAAATGAGTGAAAATAACAACAAAGCATACTTGAAATTATGCACTTGGCTTTTTCGCTTTAGAAGCCGCTAACCTGGCTTTAGTTCTTGAAAACAAATTTCTTCACAGGCTTTTTATTGCTATAGCTGCTAAATTTGAACAAAAACAAATTGAACATTTTCGCAAAATCGCTCGGTATTTTAAAACTATATTTGTAATCAATCATATATGTTTTGCGTTTTTTTTTTCAAGTTGAAAAGGGTGAATACCGGATGTGGGATATAAAAAGAAACAATTTACTTTGTGAAACTGCTAAAGGCCGCAATTTACTGAGATCTTCCTCGGACCCAAAAATACAAATATTCATATATTTAGCAAAACTACAATTACAAGTACTTAACACAAAAAATTCCATTTTAAATAACTATCGGTTTTTCCTTTTTTTTTTCTTTTTTCTTCTTTCCCGAAGGAGAAGAAGTAATCTTCATCTCTTGCCCCAAAATGACCAGAATTGACAACAATTTGATTGAAGATTAAATTAAAGCAAAAAAAAAAGAAAGAAAAAAGAAATGACTAGAATTCACATAGAATAACAAACATTCCAAATTGTGCATTTAAAAGCATCGGATATGTGAAAAATCAGTTGGATATAGAATAGCCATTGTTGGATGTTCTTTTTTCTTAAGTGGAATGCTATTTTCTTATTTCTGCCCTGTAACAAACTTCGCTTCATGAAAGAGGTTAGAAGAATTCTACAACAACTACCTCATTTTGCATTTTGTTATTCTTTCTGTTTTTTTTTAGATTCATTTTATCTTACATTTGTTGTAAGTTTTGGTCATTTTGAGGTAATAGAAGAAGAGGTAAGAAAGGCGAAAGGAAGCAAAAGAAGAAAAAGAGGATAAAAAACGATAATTATTTAAAACGGCCCTCGATGTGTAAAGCGTTTTGCTATATGTATGAATATTTATATTTTAGAACTGAAGAAGACCTCAATAAAGGTTGAAACATTGGTAATTTCACAAAACTGAACTGTTTTTTATTAATCTCTTATAATTGTAATATTTTATCTTCATATTTTTCCATGTAAAGTTTTGGGAAATGAAACGTAAAAATAAAATTTTTGGCCGTTCCTAAATTTGATCGCCTGGGTTTTTTGCACCCGTTTGCTTATAGGCAAGATCGCCCCTGATACCGACACGCATTACAGGGTTGCTTAAGTCTCGTTTGAAGAAGATTTCAGAAGCGCAAAAATATGCTTTATTTGGCTAAGAGTAATTTGTTTGCTAAAGTAAAACTTGAAAATTTAGGTGTTTGGTATAGTTAGCAAAAACTTGTGTTGCGTGTCCCTACAAGGTATCAAGCTAAAGAGGAGGAAGGGATCTAGTGAAGAGCCTTATTCATTGAAAAAAAAAACTTTGGGCAGCAGGAAATTTAATTGGTTGAAAAGTTTTTGGACAAGTCATATATAATAACTGCTCTATAAAAATTTCTTACAATCATACTAAAATAAATATGAAAATTCTCATCGCTGTTAATAGTAGCTGAGGAAAGGAAAAAAAATCTGTAGGGGCTTTTAGTTTTTCTTAAACACATAGCTGATTTAATCTATTAATGATCCATTATTAGTATTTTGAAGTGCTGTTTATCTCGAATATGTTTTTCCAATTGATTCACAAAGATCTGTACCAAGATCCAGTTCATCGTTTCATTATTGTTGCAACAATAATTAGTTAAAAACCATTTGTTTGATCACAATGTTACTAGACATTTGTTTAGAGAGCATATTGTGCATGATAAAGGCAAACAAGTTTTAATTGGTGTAAATCGTTTAGCGCTAGGTGTCACTGTGTAAAATTGATGAAATTCACAGAAAAAGCTCATTTAAGGTCAATTGTTCACACTTATTTTACATCGTCTGTTTTTTTTTTGAGTGTACTAGTTTACCTCTTTCCTTTCAATTTCTTTCGAGTTATCAAAGGATACACTGGGAAAGAACCCTATTAGTGCCAATGGATGTCACCCTCTTTAAATGTTTAAAAGCAGGATTGAGGGAATTTGGGGATGAGGAATGGCTCACAATGTTGCTTGTACTTGCGTTAACATCTTGATATGAAGGTAAGACCTACAGTTCATCGATTCTCATCAAAAATAATTTTGATGCTTTCGCCCATAAGAAACAATGATAATTTTGAAAAAAAGATGGCGGACAAATCGTTAAGGCCACAATCTTATTACAGGCAATCTATATTTTTCACGAATAAGCCGTAAGTAACGGTTTCTTTCCTGACCTTTATGCTAAAGTTAACCTCAAAATAAACCCTGCTCGATTACCCATTCCGAAACAGCTGATTTTGACAGAGGTTTGCCATACTGTTTTGAGGTGTAACCAAACATACGTCATTAAATTTTTAGTGTTGGTGAAATGATGATGAACAGCACGGATCCGAAATTAACTTTTATTCATATTTCAGATATGGCTTGTAGTTTAAGGATATGTCTTGAAACACTTGATAGGCTTTGGTACTATTGGAATTACACTACTATAGGGTTCTCAGGGTCTTTTTAATTTGAGATAGCCAGATATCTCCAGAACTAGTAAGGTAAAAAAAATTGTTCCAATGGTGGCCTATATTGTACAGGATATCCTGTATTTTCTACTAGATTCTGATAGGTCTTTGAGCTTTTAATTGAATAGTTGGGATACTCTGTATTTTCCAATCAGGATTTTTTCGCATCTTAGTAGACATGAAATGTTCATTTTGTTCTCCACCCATCTCGCATTTGCTCACGTGATGAAGAATGGCAAACAACGTCAAAGTCAAATTTCCAAGGCTAGCGAAATGTCACACTTTTGTGAATAGATAATGCATGTTACTCCATAGGAAATACTTTCACTTTATTAATGATTTTCTCTTAATCTACTGCAGGAAACGATGTCAAATTTTCAGAGTTCAGTACAAGCTATAAGATGTATTAAAACCTACTATTTTAAAATATTACAAAATATGACGTCACACTTTTCTGGGTGATTCTGTATATGTAAAAATATTTTCCTAAAATAGACCCTTCTGTACAATGTAAGATACTATTGAAACAAAGTATTTTACCATCCTAGTTTTTGAGATCTCTTCTGTACAATATAAGCGAAATATGTTCCGTACAATATAAGGCAACAAAGTTGAAAAGACCACCCAGTATAATAACTTTTTTATCTATACAGGGTGGTCTTTTTAACTTGATACGTGATATATCTGGATAACTCGTATTGTAAAAAATATTTCCAACGTAGACTGTTTTTTTATTAGATTTTGATAGATCATGATAGTTCTTATTTAGTGATCCTGAAAACTTGATGTCATTGCCTGCTGTTGTTTGGCAAACGCGAAACGTACAATGCAAAAACTTTCTGCAGGATTAACCATAAACCAACCATCTCAACTTTTTCTCACAGACAAATGTTCTACGTTTCATACAAAAACGTCAAATTTGAAAGCTGAATGTTAACAGTAGGTACTTATAATAATTTTCTGGTTAAAAAGGCTGGTTTAAAAGTACATAATACGAAATACTTTCAGTTTATTAATTAATTTCTCTATAAAAAGATCTAGGATCTAGCAAAATCTAGCAAATGTTGTATTATGTGACGTCACACTTTTCTAAGTCACCCTGTATATGTAAGAATATTTTCCTAAAATAGGTAAGTCCTTCTGTTCATAGGTTTCCGTTAAACCAACGTTAAAAAAAAAAAGAAAAAATTATGGCAACTCTGCAAACAAATTTCAGTTACGTTCTGTACATTTTGATTGGTCGGCTGAATTGTGATACGTGCTCACCCATTCTGCTTTTGATGACTCTTATTATAAAACGATGTCGTTACGAAATACCATAATTCAAGGTCAATAAATGATAACAAAAAACATGGCATATTGAGGATCACTTTCTGAGAGTAGTTTATGTTTTGAATTAAAAGAGATAAGGATTTACATCCGCCTATTAATCAGTCATAGTGACTTGCGTCAATGCACCCTTCTTCTGTTTCAGTTAAAGGAATTTTTCTAAAAACGAGTTAAAGATGGCATTTTTGACACCCTCAAGCAGTCTTAAAAATGATGTTTTAAAGCACTAGGGCTTTAAACGCGACTTTAAAGCTTTAAAATGAAATGTAAAAAATTTAAAGAATTGTAAAAACTTTTATTCTATTTATTGATTTAACAGAATTAATTTCTTCTATAATTCTACCAGTAGCCTGTAGTGCAGGAGTTCAAAAATGACGAGCAATGAACAGAGACCACATTTCTGGTTGACGTTGAAATTGTATCTGCTGTTGTTGTTTTCACAGCAAGGAGTTTTCGGGCAATCGAACTTTGATTTAGCCCTCAGCAACAGTAGACGATTTCCATCCACCATGGCGCTTAATTGTGGTCAAATTTGCTCCAGCATCAGCAGGGTCCAATTTGAAAGTTTCAAGTATTTTGCTACAGCAGCAGGTATTTTTCCAATCGTATTAATGCCTACAGCATTTTTCGTACACTTGCTTTCCTCGTATTTTTCGAAAAATCGCCGATATCCGACTATTGCTGGACGAAGAGCCGTGAACTTCCGAAAAAAATCCAAATATACCTTTTCAACGATGGTGAAACTTCGTGGAACATTAGTTTTGGTATCTGATATTTCAACCATCAATGAAGCACCCAAATCTTCAATGCTGTCGAGAGTCAACTGACAAAGTTCCTCTCGTCGGCAGGCACCAAATATTCTTAAAATCGTAACTACCTTCATCAAAAGATATTTATCTTTTGGTGCACTCTTCAAAAACTAATCAATTTCGTCCCCAGTCAATATCTTTGAGGTTTTGCGTTGGTAACCTTCTCTTTGGTGCTTTAAATAGGCGATGGGTTTGAAATGCTTCGTGATATCTATGTTGCTGTTTAGACGTAGCATAGCCGTGACAAATCGAGTAATGCGTTCACAGGGATGAACTTTTCCATACCTTCTACTTTTCCTCTAAATATGCCAGAAATACATTTTCGGTATACTTCACTTGAACTTCTTTCTCCTCACACCACTTTACAAATGCATGAAAATTAGAGAAATTGCTTTAATATCATAAATAGCTATTATTGCACCTGGTAGTAGAGTTAATTACAGGTTAGCAACTGTTATAATTTATGTACCTATAACGGTGAAAAAAGGTGACGAATTCCATCCAAGTAGTGTTAGATCTTTAGTACCACAGAATGTTCTTACCGTAGTTTTGTGCGGCTAATGGTAAATTTTCAAAAACTTTTTTTTTAGGATTATAAACCTTGTCATAATAAAATCGGAATGGCCCCTCTATTAACCACTGGTCGACATTAGATATAGTTCCTTTGTTCCTTACGAAACATTTGCCTTTGATTTTCTCTTTCCATTTATCCATATTGTCTGAAATTAATGAGTATGGTCCATTTCAAATAGATATTCATCTAGCAGGCTGAGGAATTGACAGATTCGTCCTATTCCATCCATGTAAATTTGTCACTTATATGTCATTTTCTCAGCTTACTAGATGAATATCTATTTGAAATGGACGCTATTAACTACACAGGGTGTTTCAAAAAGGTGTTGTCAATCTTTAAAGGAATATAAAAGACTCCAAATAAAAAAAAATACAATGTGTCAAAAAAAAATGTTAATAAGTTATTTGTTATAATTTAGGAACTAATTGAAATAAGCTACTAAACTTTTGTACAAGTTTTACCATTACTTAGAAGTATTATATGAGCATTTTGTTATATGCTAGTGCAGTAAATAAAACTCATGTTTTCTACACAAGAAAACATTCCTAGTCAAAAGCGATTATATTCTCCGATTGTGGGATAAATCGTATTTATTTCACGATGAAAAATATGGGTAAAATAGCAAAAATTATTTATTTCTCAATATTTTAATTTATTATTGTAAAAACGTCAATAATAATTTAATTTCAGAAATATTTCACTGACATCCTATATCTCAAAAACGGTGACCAAAGCCAAGACAGGAAGATAGCAGAATCTAGAGAAAAAAATGCCTCCAAAAGGAGTTAGGGCTTTTTGAAAACAGTTAGGGCATTTCGAAAGTGTTTTTTTATAGGTTTTCAGTTGCTTTGCTATCAGCAAGGATCCAAATTAGCACATGTGTCAGCTCTCAGATGAGTCTTCTCTTGACGTAAAAACGATTCTTATTTGCAACAATAGGCGTCCCAGTTAGAGAAGGGCCAACTCATATTTTTAATCATATTTTTTGTATCTGCTACTTTTGGAATTGTTGATATCAAAATTGAACACTTTTGTTAAAAAGGTGGTCTTGCCATTTTGTTATAAAACAATATTACAAAATGGCGAAAGTTATAAGGAAGGAACTACTGACCAGAATAAATGAAATTATAATTTATAAAAAATTGTCTACATGACGATCATTAGTTTCAGTGCATAAAGTTTGTACATTCGTTTCTCTAATGATTGGCGAATTTCGTTTTTGCCAGTTTGTGATATTATTGAACAGCAAATGTGGGTTAAAAAAAACTAATTGATATTCAAGGTCTGGTACCAAACTTAGCAAAAACTGTGTAGTTTAAAATACTCTGTGGTTTGTGATTTTCGAAGGGCCATCTTCAAGAGCCCTAGCTCCCTTAGAAGGCATTTTTAGATAATACGGTTTACGTCACATCGGCATGAAATCGTCTCTAAAAGTTGCTCTCTTTGTATGTCGGGTTTGCTTCCCGACACCCTGTATACTATACGACAAAAGTCTTGTCCCAATTAAATCATACCTATAGAATAAATATTATTGGTCCAGTATACCATACTTGGATGCCCATACCCTGCACCAGTATCCTCCACTCTGTAAAATTCCCTTATCTTTATGGACCCGTTTTTCAAGATTTTTTCAATTACTCCTACAGTAAACGGTTCGGAAGGTGTATCTTCCGGTTTGAAAGGGGTATTATCCGAGTTTAAAAGTACAATATCTGTGTGCTAAAATTGGAACCTCAAATTTACTAAAATTGGAACTTTTGAGAAAATTGTTATTTACTTTGGTATGATTTAAACCAAAACGTCACTATTTAAGTAATAAAACATTAAGTTATAATACTACCTCCACAGATTCCTCTTTTTTCGTTTTCTTAACAGTCTCCCTCTCGTAATCAATAAAAACTCCACTGCCAACAAAATATTTGTCATTTCTCCACTTTACATAAGACTGCCCTACGGATTCATCATAATACTGATGCGTGGCCACGTCCAAATCATTCGCTTTTTTCTGCCAAAAACAGGACATGCACTGTGCTCCTGGTTCTTTAAAGTAGTCGACGAATCTACTATTCTCGTAAATGAAACGTTTGGAGGAACAATAATTCATACCATCATCACTGTCGTTGAAATCACCCCTGTCGATTCCTCCTATCTCGTTCCAGTTTTCTGGGTACTTCTTTCGTCCCACCTTAGAAATAAAACCAATATTAAAACATGAAGGTTATTTCACATGTAAGTAGTGATTACTTTGGCTTTATCGATAATACTTGCTAGAAAAACATCTTCGCAATTGTCGACAAAAAACAGTTCATTTGTGTGAGATTTATCCCCTAAAACGGTTTCTGTGCCCCTCCAATAATAGTGTGCATGAAACATTTTGTTTCGGTCTGCACTCTCAAACATATAGGCTACCTGAGCGATTTGCGGTAGACATCCATCTTTGTCTGGTGAAGGCAATACAACATTGTCGCCTTCGTTAATGTACAAATCTCCTACAACAATAAAATTTGCACAAATATGAGTATATTATACAATAAGCATTTAATGAAAGTCGTTATTTTCACGGGTAACGTTTGAGCGCACGAGCGAAGCGAGTGGCATAAGGTGCCCGAGAGAATAACGCTCATTAAATGCGAGATGAATACTATAGTTTATCCACTACCAAGATTCCGGATTTTCTCAAATATGATAGATTATAGGTGCCACAAAAATAATTTACAATTCTATAACCACGCTGACGAGTGGTTTCGCTAATCGATGGCGCGACGTTTGATGCGTCAGATAGATGACGGTCTAGTCGCCCGTGCATGTTCGTTTCAATGCTACGAGGGTGGACGGTAAATTGCTTTATTTTATGGCCTATTTTAATTTTTTTTAAGTAAAAAGTACATTTTTCATTATTCAGTGTTCATTATTCACAAGTGAATAAAGATTACCATTCATCTTGAGAATGTACAAAAATATTGTGATTATTATAGTATGGTATATTATTATAGTATAGTATGGTTATAGTATGGTGGTAGTAGTAACAAATATTTATGCAGAAATGAATAGGGATTGCTTTTTTACATATTAGTATTTTAGGTGGATGAAAGGCGGAAATAATGAGCTTACTACCAGCGAGCGTTTTCTATTTTTACGGCCCGTCGCTCATATCAGCGGGCCGTAAAGTAAGAATAACGCTCGCTATTTTTTTCTTCTATGACCAGTCGCTTTTAATCAACGCAAAATCTGCACAAATGCATAATTTTCATTACTAATGAGTTTTTTTTAATTCTTAATTCTGCAGACTTTAACTGCACATATGGTGTAAACAGTGTGTCCCAAATTAGTCTTTCATGTATTTGGATCTCGGAATTTAAGCTATGAAGTTGGTTAAGTGGAAAAATTTCTAGAAATTCGGTTAGTATTGTAATGACAGACATGGCGTTGCTCTAAACATTCAGGTTTACAGCAACTTTCGTTTGAGAAGTTTTGAAAACACCAAATATTGCATTTATAAAAAAACCTATATAAATTTTAGATTAGAAGATATTCGAAATTTATGAAAACATTTCTGAAACTTTTTGAGAGGTTCTTCTGACTGTCATATCGGATTTTTTTATTTTTGGACAAAAAATTGCGTCATGTAGTCCTATTTTAGAAAATAAAAAATACATATATTTTTTTGCGATTAGACCAAAGATTCCACCTTTCAGTAAAATGAGGTTATTATCGTGGATTTAGAAACAACGCCAAAATGACTATAGTAATTACAAAGCGTTACTTATTGAATGCATTGTTCTAGGAAATTAAAAGAAAGCAGTTGGTAAGGCTTTCACGGCCGGTCAAAATGCAATCTAGAGTGGTTTCTGGGCTTTGCAGCCGTGGTCCAATAGAATATCTTCCTGACGTTTTATCTACGGCTGGGACTCAACTTTGACTGATTCGACTGTCGTGAGCTCCTTGGTATTTATTCCCCCGCCGTCGCACTGCAGTGGAAGGACTGGGGTGGGGTTAGTAGTGGCGCGGGGTTTCGGGGCACTTGAAGTATGTCGTAGAACTCGCTTCCAGTTTGAATTTAAAAACGTATTTTCCTCTTTTCTGTTGAAATTGTTGTCGGTTTTAAAGATCCCCAATGCCTTATCTAGTCTCGGATAGAAACGCTGCGATTGATAGGCAGGATGATAGGAATGTTGTTGATGGTTCTAAATAACCAAATCGTTGTATTAAAATTACGTCTCCACAGGTGTATTCTTCTCAAAAAGTTTATCCACAAATGTTTTTTTCTTATACAGCATATTTCAAAAACTTAAATGCTTTAGAGCAACCCAGTTTTTATCATTATGTTAGTAACAGAACTCTCTAGAATTCTCTCCATTTAACGAACATCAAAACTCCTATACATGGTGCCCAATTTCCGAGTTTAGGAAGAAATAGGTAGAAGGTTAAATTAGGGCAAGGTTAAGCTAAACTCAAAAAATTGTCAGTTTCTTGAAATCACAATACATGGAAGGTCAATTTGGGACACATTGAATACATAGAAAAAATACATATTAAAGTGTAGAAACTTATTTAAAAGCCTCTGAAAGGTGCAAAACACTTGCAGATGTTCACATTGTAGACCCACAATTTACCGATAAATTTTAATCAATTAAAACGCTGTTTTCGACCTTTTAAAACGACTGATACCATCATTTCGCAAGCTCTAATTGTGTCCATCCACAGACTAGTTTCGCCGTTTACGGCTCATCAGTGAGGCTTTGACACACTTAGAGCTTCCGAAATGTCGAAATGGTCAAGACACGCTTCATGGTATCAGTCGTTTTAAAAGGTCGAAAACAGCGTTTTCATAGTACCGACGACTAAAAATCGATTTCTGTATTTTACAGTAATCTGCATCATTTAATCAATTAGTTTGTAACAAATGCGAGAGGGCTCAAACCCCGGAACCTGTTTTTTTCAAATAATGTTTAATAAGTGAAATGAACTTTTTAGGGTAGTACTAGTACTTCAGTTTAACGATAGTACGGCGTTATTTACAGCATGGGTTATTTGCAACAATTATATGTACAATAATTATTGTTGATTTTGAAAAAGGAAAGAAGGAAGTGAATAATGCTAAAAGTGGAAGAATCTTAGCCTTACTCGGGAGTTGGTCGTGGAAGGTGATAGTCAAGTCAATCGCAGCGTTTCTATCTGCGACTAACGAGAGAGGCCATTGAGATCTTTAAACACGACAACAATTTCAACAGGAAGGATGACTAAATGCAACTGGAAGCGAATTTTACGACATACTTCAAGTGCGCCGAAACTCCATCCCCACTCCAGTCCCTCAATCACTTCGCCCATTGCCTCATCGCCTTTGATAATGTTTGACGCAGCTGTAGACGAAACGTCAGGAAGAAAATCCATTGAACTACGGCTCCAAAGCCACTAACGTGAAGCTAGCGTCTCCGGCGCCGGCGCTCCTCAGCGTCGGTTCCATAAAAATACGTGCATTGTTGCGAAGTTGTTAACTCTTATTAGTACAAGTGGCCGGTGATCAAAATTAAATAAAATGTATATTATAACTTGTCCAAGGTTCAAAGGTTGATCCCACACATAATAATATACTATTCAAAATGCATCTTACGGGCAAGTTCCCCCACACTCGAAAACATACATCTCCCTATTTAAGCAAACTCCGGCTTTGTGACACATCCAAATTAGGATCCAAATTTGGATGTGTCAAATTAGGAGGGTTGGTAGAACATCGCGTTCTAAACGAAATTTTGAGGTCCAGATTGCTCAAAATTATAGACGGAGGCTTAATCCATCCCCACCCTCCAAAATATATATCTCCCTATTTAAGCAGAACCCGGCTTTGTGACGCTTTTTTTCGTCTGTTTTCGACATGTATTAAAAGGAGATAAAATTGTTGATGACATTTTGACTTGAATGAAAGGAGTTTGAGGAAAAATTGATAGGAGATAACAAAAATAAGATTTTAGAGATAACAAGATGTCAAAAATAAGTGAATGGGGTATATGCAGAACATTCAAAAAATATCATTAATGCGTGAAACGTTGCACGCGCCACTGGACGTATGAAGGATTTGGTAATGTCCTTGGCCAAATAACTTTCCCCAATTCCCCACGATTTTAACCTCCAAATTTTAATAACTTAAGTTACAACAAAAACTTACCAACTCTGGCAAATTTATAGAATCGCTCTCCACTTTTTACTCTTACAGAGTTTGAATACTTCAACCACTCCACAAGCGGTTCATCTGATTTGCGTTTATTAGCCCGGTTTGATTTCTCCTCGGTTTTACTAAAAACAGAACCTTCTTTTCACATGTTGAGGTTTATACATTTAACTACGCTATGACAAGAATTACGACAGTTGAAAAAATTTATTTTTCTGCTTAGGCCTGAAATATTTATTTACGTTATAAGTCCGGTAAATATAGTTTTACAGTAGGAGTAAGATTTTTCCGGGCGAGACGCTAGCCGAGACTGGAATTTCGAAACGACTACTGTAACACGTTACCGGACGTATGATGTATAACATTTTACTTCATACTTACTAAAAACAGGAAAAAATTAATTTTACGACGAGATTACTAAATGTTCATTATAAAATTTCATCAAGTTGGCTGTCAAATGTCAAAAGAAAAGGATGGAGAAACAAAAGTCCATTTATTTTGATTATGTCATCCTCTTCTGTCAAAATTTCATGACCTGCTAGATGAGGTTTTAGAATGAACACCCCGTATATTTTTGAGAAATCCGGTATAGTTTCATTACGGTATCCTGTACCGGCACAAGATACCGCGGACACAATGGATTTATTGAATAACGGCACATGATGTGCCGGTAGTCAAATCTGTAATAGTATATTACAATACGAGATGGGAAGTATTTCATTACTGTGCAGAGATTATGTTATTTATCGAGACGCGTAGCGTCGAGATAAATAAAATCTCGAGACAGTAATGAAGCGTCCCATCGAGTGTATGCATACTATTTTATTTTCAACCACACTTGAATAACATCAAAAAATGTTCTAGAATATTATTTATTCTTATAATATCCTGGCTCAAATCTTCACTCAGGAAGCGGAATTTTTATGGTTGCTATGGTATAGAGCAAAACCAACAATCAGGGTTTTTGTAATTCCCTGAAGCTTCTACGCTTTTTTGCATGTGCATTACTGGTCTAAGACGGGAAGTAATTACTTCCCCCCTTACTCCTAGACCAGTAATGGAGTTACTTCCCGTCCTAGACTGGTAATGAAACACCTCCAAGATTTTAAAAAGACAGAAATGTCATCATTACATATGTGGTTGACAATAAAATTTCTTTAGGGTATCCAGTCCTGTAACAACCTATTTACCGGATTAAAATCAAGTACGTAAAAATGTCCTAAATGATACAGTATGAAGTAAAAATCATTCCAAAACCTCGTAGGAAAATCACATTCCCGTCCTCCGATAATTGCTAGTCTCGGCTGCGCCTCGGCTATCAATTTACATCGTCGGCCGAGAATATGTTAGAGAATGAAATTTTTAGCTTTTTCGCAGAAACTGAAAACGTATCTGCTTTCGAAGTTTCCAAAATCTTGCAGCTGTATATCAAGCAGGAAACAAATAGAAACAATTACTCCGAGGGCTACAATACCCCTACCGACATTGAATTATACCGTTTGTTTCAAAACTTAATTGATGAAGTAAAACACACATAAAAGAAAAGTCGAAATACAAAAAGGGGCTCTAGAAAAAACAAAAATAAAATATAAACAGGAAAACTAAGTTTATTTTTGAAAAATGGAATATGGGTCAAACTTACCAAATTTATGTGATAAAAGGACTTACTACTCTCTTTTGGACGGAGTTTGACAAGGGTATCACGGATAATACCTATACAAAATATTTATACTATTTTGTAATCAATAAACGTACCAATGTGATGGTGGGTGTGTTATCATTTTTTTAAATTAACTTATTTTATTAATGGGAGCTTTAAAGTACAAGTGTGAAAAACAATTGCTTTACTCCAGAGGTATGCATTTGATTTTTTCTATTACCTTTCTTCTATTTTTGGAAAAAAGAAGAGGCAGTTTAAAGTCCGACCGAAGTACCTATACTATAACATCTAGATCTACTTAAAACAGAGTAGGTTTGTAGTTGTCAAAGATAATATATGTTTATTATTTGACAAGAAAGTGTCATGCATCCGATTTACATGCGTCTGGGTTCAAATTGGGAGCATTTACACTTTCGTCAATCATTAAAATGTCCGAAGAAATAGTGCCCCGCGAGATTTTAGAACAAACAAGTAAACAACAAAGTTATAAAACTTATAAACAAAAACATAGCGTGATTGTAGTCAAGGTCTCAAAACATATAATTTTTAAAATGTTTACACGTGTTTCGCCCTATGGCATCATAAGACCCAAAATAACACTTAATTAGAAAATATAAAACTTCATTGTGAGTTTGATTTGAATATTAGGTTGTAAACTAGGTATTACGAAGTAATGAAATGTATTGGATCATTTGTAGCAAAAAGTTTTTTTCTTGCTTTCAAGTGATTGCCTGTCTCTACTTTGCGTCGAGAGTCTCTCCACTTCACTCTCCGGAGAAAAAAAATTGCACTTTTAGCTCTTAATAGATAAATAACTATTAAACGCCCCTATCTGATAAATAATATAAAAATTTGTTGTGTGATATAAAAATAAGTGTGGTGTGCAACATACCTTTTATTCGAGTATTTTACTCCAGTTCTTCGCGCGGAGAACACGCCATCAACCAGCCCAGTGGTAGTTGTCTTTATGAAAAAAAAAGAAGATTTTTACGTAAAGAAAATTAAGAGCAAAACAAACATTAGATAGTTAAAAATATTACTAGCATGCATACGTTTCAGCGCACATATTATACCGGATGTAAATAAAAAAGGTGATCAAGTTCGCTTAGATTTTTTGACAGAACAATGGAATAATAAAAGTAGGTGACATGTTTGATAACACATCATATATCAGTTTTTTTTTTTGATATTTCATAACCAACTCGTTGCCTTCCTTACGGAAGCGGAAGAAGGAGCGATGCAGATTTTGCCAGAAAAGTGTCGAGATGCTTCCGACAAGGTGGTCAAAATGTTTGAGTTTTGAATGAATCAATAAATTTTACAGTGACTTTAACTTTGAATAAATCGTTAGCGTTTTCCTTTAATTTTAATATCAATGTGAATTCTGCTTGTAATAGTAATAAATAAATAGAATACTACCTTAAATATGAACGTAAGTTATGATCCATAACTCACTAGTGTGTTATTTGATAGTTTACTTGTCTAAAATGACATAATAATGACAGTCAAAAGTGTAAACCTCCAAAGGTGTAATTTGTATGTGTTGAATAAAAAATTTAAATCATCTGGCGCCATTTATTCGTACAAACAAAACTAGAATATTAGCTTTTCGAAGCGCAAAAAATTGCATATACAGGGTGTCTTTTAGAAGTACAAGAACAATAGTTTCCGCAAGCAATAGCTGTGTCCCCGTCTGTTGTGGTTTGAGGTTTGGGTACTTCTTTTAAAAACTGTTCACATTGTTGCGATTGCTTGCTTGGATTCTGAGATGAGAGGAAAAATATAAAACGTGACTAAAACTTTATTATTCTAATATATTTAAAAACTAATTGTGATAGAAAAAATTTTATTTTATAGAGTTTTACAACTTTTCACTTTCTACGATCGTACGTACCGTATTTCTCTCACAACTAATAACAATACAGTTATTGTTGACAACTTTTTATATACGGACCCGGTATTTTATCATATTTCACAGTATTTTTGTCATATTTCGACACCGAAAAAGTCACTAAAAGCGAGTTAGTAACTATTCCAAAAAGTTCTTATTATTTCACAGAAATCTCTTTTATTCGCTCTTTCGAACGAATATTATCACTAGTGTGTTAACTGTTCTTCAGTTCAAATTTTAGGAGGATTGGTAAAAGTGTTTTAGTAACTGTCTCAAGAGTTAATTTTCTGGTGTAGTTGCTCTATGGAAAAAAACTGGGCCACTAGCAGCCAAAGGCTAGGAGCCCTAGCTGCTAGCTAGGGCTCCTAGCCCTTGGCTGACCAGCTCCAAGGTTTTCTAAAACTTCTAACTCTAACCTAACAAAAACCAAACCCAATCGTCAATCAATATCCGGCACGGCTTTAAGTTATTATGACGCTTCTTGACGACAAAATTACGTCGAGGAAACCTTCGAAGCGACTGATTTCCGGTCAAAAAGGGGGGCCATTTTTAGGGAAACATTGGCACCTGTCCATATCTGCTAGTCATTGGTTGAAGCAAATCTTTTCTGTTAGGAATTTCTAGAGATGGGTTTTCACCGGGTTTTTTCATTTTTGAGGGTTTACTCGCTGGAAAATTCCGGGTTTATTCCATTATAACCTCTAAATTTAACTTAGGTTTTATTGTGCAAACTGAACTCTTTATTTACATATGTGTTTACGTGTGGCAGCATGGCAACTATGTAAGCCATTTTTCGAAGCTTTTAAGCTTTAACTTATGGAACTTTTCTGCTTTTCGGTGTTCTGAATAAACCAGCCCCAAGTCCTAAATGCACATATGGTTGCAATGTTTTTCATTTTCATCGAAGAGCATTTCTTTTGTTACTTTTGGACAGGCACCTTCATAATTTCTTGGGAATTCCGGCCATAAAACACGAAACTCTAAAATTGTCCTTCTTCTTTAAGCGGCAAAGGCGTCCTTTTAATGCTTTATAGCCCTTAAAAGAATTTTAGACCTGTGCGTGACCCAAACAATAGTTTACTAATTAAAGCGATTTCGCGATTATCGGTAATTGAAAGTAAGCTCTTATTCTCTCATCAGATAAAGCTTTCAATTTCTCATCCTTTAAATGTAAATTCGAGCAATTTATGTCTTAATTGACTGGGCCAGGAAATTAACGGTCAATTTAAATAAAAAGCTTTAATTGTCAATTAAACTATATGTCATGTGAGGTGTCATTTTAAAGAGCTTCATGTATTCTGTTCAGTGATCACATTTTCAATCCAACAGATTTTTCAGAAAAGCTTATTTTCTAAATTTATGCACGCACCGTCCGAAGTTCTGCGGTACTCTTCCGGATAATGCTTTCGGGGATGAGAAGTACCGAGAGGATGGTTCCGAAGATCTTCGTAAAAAGAGAGACGCGTTTTGAACTCGGTTACGATTTAAAAACGACGATCTAACCGGGAGGATAATAATCTGGGGCATATAATGCAAAACACGAAATATCAATTCTTACACCTATTGTTTGAAGGCAAGATCGAAGGCCGGAGGAGGATCGGAAGGAAAAAAATGCCTGGCTGCGAAATATCAGACAGTGGACAGGCCTACACGATGTACAATTGTTGATACACACCGCAATGAATAGGGAAGCAATGGAATATGTTATCGCAAACATCCATTAGTGGATACGCATTGGAAGAAGAAGAAGAAAAACCGGGAAGACGGAAAAGTTCGAATTTTACCGCTAGAAAAATGTCAGTCCTGTGCTCCGCCGTTCTGATATCGCCAATTCGTAATTTTTTCCCCTTTTTGAATCCCGCTTGAAGTCCGCCGCGCTAGTTATTTTTATTTTTAATTAGTGCCGAAACAACTAAACCGCTTATTGACCGCCCCCGAAAAGTTTCGTGGAGTGTTTTTTTGGTTGTGCCATATAGTGTCAACCCACCTCTGCCCTTTTCCTGAATAGGCCATTTTCTCGCAGATAGCGGATACTTTGGAGACTACCCGCAATTAAGTATTTGTAGAATTTGAAACATTTAGTATATTATAGTAGTATTTTGCTCACCGTAATATTGAGAATCCCAGCGACTTGGCAGAATTCTTATCATTTACAATGCGTCGGTAATAGGTTTCTGGGGACTACTGAGCTTATCGCGAAAAGTTGACATCGTCCGCTATTTTATTTCAGATTCCTAAGAAAACTAAAAGTTGTCTTTTTTTTTATTTTATTTTGTAATTAATTGTTATTCAATTAGTTTTTTTTGCGTTTTGCAGGTTTTAGCTTAAACAATTATACCTTGCTGGCATCCCCAAAATATTAAATTTGTATTTCCTTTAAATTAGCTTTTATTAATTATATCCGTTTGGCAAGTTGGAAGTGTTTTTTCGCTACAAAGATGAAACGCCACGGATTAATTATCGGCTATTTGCCCCCATAATTAACGACCTAAGGGACAACGAAACAGGTAGATCCTTTACAAGAGTTGGGTCCCCCTTGCAGAGTGGTAAAAGAGATTTGGCACACGAAGATATACTAGCGGCGCAGGGACGACACGGCGCGTCTCTATTTACATAGCAGACGGAACTCAACATGTTTCACGTATATGATTTGAGATATATTTATAAGATATTCCTAAATCCAAAAGTTCAAAGATAGAATTTATAGTTTTGTAGTTGATGTACTGAAGAAAATCCTAAAACCTGAAATTTCTAAACAAATATGCTCTATTACCCATTCACTTATTTTTGCCATCTTTAAAACTTTCATTTTTTTTTATAGGTACCCATCTCCTTTTAGCACCTGTTGAGAAGATACAATAAAAATGTCAAAGTCAAATTTCCAACGCCTACTTGACGACAATAATAAGTGAATATGGCTTATACGTAATTAATAAACCGATTGCGGTGTTGCCAGTCTTATTATTTTTTTATATATACTTCAATTTATTTATGTGTGGTTATAAATTAAAATTATATAAGGGTAAAAATAATGTTAATAGAATGCGAATAACTAGAGAAAAATGTTGTTTTAATGAAGATACCTATATCCTCCTAAAATAGCAAACGACATTGAATTGTTCGGCGATTCTTATTCATCATTTCCGTATAAACACAAAAATTTTGGTGTATTTGACTACACTGGTTGTCAAAATCAGCTGTTCTGGAAATTAAAGCCGAATCAAGAAAAATTTAAATTTAAATAA
This sequence comes from Taphrorychus bicolor, assembly GCA_951812265.1. Taxonomy (NCBI): domain Eukaryota; kingdom Metazoa; phylum Arthropoda; class Insecta; order Coleoptera; family Curculionidae; genus Taphrorychus; species Taphrorychus bicolor. The sequence goes on from OX638300.1 coordinate 2,578,827, forward strand.
GTTCATGTTGCAGAACTGAATTGAATACTTTTTTTCGTAAGTTTGTCGATTTATATGATTAAAATAAATTTTCAAACTTATTAAACATTAGTGTCACTTCTTAGATTTATTAATTAACGTTCCTTATCTGATTACTTATGTTGTTTATTGAAGTTATGCCTCACACATTTGAATTACTCACTTTTACTTTAATTCTAGTATCTATCGTATTTTGCTGCATTTGCTCTTGCTGTTCATTCACTGAAGGAATTCTCCCGGTTTTGTGCTGCTCCTGAGGTGTAGTTTCCCGTGGCCTGCCTGATGACCAACTGATACTGCCATAAAACTATTAGTTTTATGCACTACATAGTGCCATTTCTTGCTTTGTTAACATGCAACACATGTTGTGGCACCGCTATTCCGAGTAGTTCCTGCGGGCTTGAATGGCGATTTTATCATTCTGTCAGGGATTCTGATTGGTTTTTGTTTAACAGAAAAAGATTTGACACTCCTTATCCTTGTAATTTCATTATTTTTATTTTGATTAAATAACAAACCAATCTAACCTCTCATTGCAATTTTTGTTTGGGCCGACATTGAAAGTAATGACAGTCCTTGCCTATCAGTCTTACCCTGTCTTTGTCCTGGTGTTGGACAGGGATGCATATTTCTTAAAGTGATGTCATTTTGGCGTAAATGCGCGGCACCTTTAATTGGTTTGTTTGTTTATATCATTAATTACTTAATCCTTGTTGCCTTTTCTTGTACTGTTTTATATCTTATTTATCGACTGGGTTCAGTCGTGATTTGTTTGCTATTTTATTAATTTTGGCCTCAGTAATTACCTATTTATCTTTAATTCCTTGATCGACTTGTCTGCTACCTGCGTGACGTCATTGTTAATTCTCCATTCTGATTGGATATGTGACATGTGACACCTTCCCCCTCGTCCTTGCCCCTGACCGATACTGGTACTAAACTATCATTTCGTCTGGGTTGTTCTTTTTCACCTGAACTTCCAAGCGGGAGACATCCGCGGATCCGAGTTCTACCTTCATCGCCCTTGGATTTAGGCGGACTCAGGACTCGGTCCATTGATTGACTGTTCCCTAGTTCTCGTATTGTTGCTTGTGCCTTACCTTCAAGGGAACAGTTTATCTGCTTCGGCAGGAATTCAACGGCTAACTATCTCCCACTGCCCAAGGTTTGAAGCCCTTTGGCCATTTGTGTACCAGTATCCGGCTTTACTATCATCCTTGTTCCTGAGCTGCGCTATCCAGGATTTTTTTCTATAGAAAAAAAGCCCTCGCTGGAGGTTTTTTTTCCCTACTAGTTTTCTTCAAGTCTTTCATTGCCAAGGGTCACTGCAGGCCACACACAAATACTGCTTTCAGCTGTGCCTTCTAGGCCCACACAAACAGACTGTATCTAAGCTGTGCACTAACACCTACGTGCAATGTGCATGTAAGTTAAGTACTAACACCATTACCGTAATAGAGAAACTAGCACAGTACCAGGTTGACTTTTTCTTTGTGTCCTACCCTTTATCAGTTTATATTTTGGTTCGGTGTTGAGTTCCAAATTACACCTTTGGAGGTTTCTGGCTTTACTGTCAAAGCCAGTGGCGCTAACCTACCTCACTCTCCGAATTATCTGAGCTGGGCCACACTTAATTTGCCAGGCCACTAGACAGCTCACACTCCTTTACTAAACTTGTTTTGCTTTCACTTTTCGCTTATTTTTTTTTCATAGACCTTTCTATTTATTCAGGACTTCATCCTGAAGAAAGTGGGTGGCAAAATATTTTTTTTTACAAAAGAGTTTCTGAACTTTGTGTTAGTGAGTGTTCTAAAAGAGTTTAAATTTTCATTAGTAAAAATATATTAGTAGGTTACAAAACTTTATTTTTTCAATTTTCGAAAAATATTTACATTAATTTTGTATGTTTTTAAATTTTATTTTGGCGGAAACGAAGGAGTGAGTGTTGAAACCAGTTTTCCTAAAAAAATATTAAACTTATGCACAAAATATACGTTTTTCTTTCTCTATCTGCTTGTGACTCTTCAAACGGCAGCTTATACAGGGTGTCCGACGGACCATGGTACATTAGACGCTTACGGAAAAAAACACAAGATCTGTTTGAAAATTTCAAGATGGCGGCAATTCCAGTTGTACCGGAAGTAGATGTTAACTTCAATTATTTAAATACAATACTCTGAATATGTTTGCATTTTTTTATTAGTCTTGAAAATCTAAGAATATTTTCGAAATATTGACTTTTCAAATACATCACTTTTAGGAATTCTAAAGACCCTAATTTTCAGATGATGTAAGAGCAATAGTATATTACAATACGAGAAGGGAACAATCAAGGTTTCTGTAATACCCTAAAGTTTCTGCGCTTTCTTTGCATGTGCATTACTGCTCTAGGACGGGAAGTAATTACTTGCCCCCTTACTCCTAGACCAGTAATGGAATTACTTCCCGTTCTAGACCCGTAATGAGACACTTCCAAGATTTTAAAAAGAAAGAAATGTCATCATTACATATGTGGTTGAAAATAAAATGGTTTTCAGATCCTTATCCTAACTTTTTGAAACGAATCTAAATATTGAATTTGAGACTTGGCACAAAAAATGTAAAAAGGTTTGACAGGTGTCAAAGTCAATATGTATTTACATTCGTATCGAAAAGTTGCGATAGCAAAGCAAAAACCGTTTCGCTGTAACCTCTCCCCTTATTGAAAGTTACAGCCCTCAAAATTCCAAATCGCGAAGTATTTCAAGCATCAATATCTCGAAAAGAGTTGAAAATCGAGATAGCTTGGGTTACACAAAAAAATCTTTTTAGGCGAATCCAAAAAAAACAAAATTATATAGGGTGTTCCATTTAATATACTAACAACTTTAAACCGGAAGTGCCGCAATTTTGAAAATATTTCTGGTCGATAGAGCAAAACCGATATGTTTCAGCCTAATGATTTAGTTAGAAAATGCTTTATAGCGGTTTTCTTTTTTTATTTTGGATTTTAGGAAGTGACAGTTTGACAAATTAATCTCAAACCTGCATCGAACAATATGTGTGATTTTTTTTTAATGTTTTAATTTCCCTGATATCACCTGTTTTAATAATCATTTATCATAATCAAAATTTGGAATTTTCGGACAAACCTTGAAATATAAAAAAAAATAATATAAATTCTCTATAGCTTTTATACATTTATAACGTCAACAGTTAAAAAGTCCTATTTTTGGTTGGCTTACCAAGCTTCACAGCCATATTCCCACATAGCATTCAATGGATATTCGATAACCACTGAAGATCCACTGGATATCCCTTAGAGGATATCGTTTTTTATTGTTATAATTATCGTCTATTGGATGTCTATGCAGCATCCAAAAACGGATATAAAATTACTTGAGCGGAACTACCTCTCCGGTGGATGTTCAATGGACATCTTATGAATATTCAGGGCTGGACAATGATAATACTATTAATTAGCGACATCTATTAGATTTCCTGCGAATGACGCGGTGATGTTCCTTTGACATGTGACTACTGAAAAGAAAGACAGAAGAGCAACCGTGTGGATTATTTTTAACTAATTTTGGCATTAATTTTAACCTGAATTTTTCCAAAGGCTTCAAAGAGGCATCTTTAAAAACCTTAAGTCATTTTTAACCGATGTTGGCTCAAATTTTAAAGTGAACTTATCGAAAAATACCAAATTTGCATTTTGAGTCGTCTTCAGTCGAATTTCGTATATTGTGGATTAAAAGTGCAGCTTTGCTAAAAGCAACAAAACAAAAGAGTTTAATCAGTTTTGCCTGATTTTGTCATAAAAATGCATTTCTTCAAAAATATGCATTTTTAGACGCTTCAAGTCATTTTTTACCAATTTTTGCCCTAATCTGGATCAATTTTTTTCTCAAAAACTTTTCAAATCTGCACTTTTTTATAATTTTACGTCGTTTCTAATTGATTTTTGGCCTTAATTCTTAATTGACCATTTCGAAAAACACCAAACGTGCAGTTGTGACGTTTCGAGTCAAATTTCACTTATTTTGAACCAAAAATGTAACTTTACCAAAAACAACAAATTAGAAGATTTAATCAGTTTTGCCTGAATTTGTCATAAAACTACATTTCTTCGAAAGCATGAAAACTTGCATTTTTGGACGCTTTGAGTAATTTTTTACCAACTTTCGCCCTGATCTTAATCTATTCTTTTTCAAAAACTCTAAACTTGCATTTATTTTTATTTTAAGTCGTTTCTGATTTTTTGTCTTAATTCTTATTTGACTTTTTCGAAAAAACACAACCTTGCACTCTGAGACGTTTTTAGTCAAATTTTATTTATTTTGGACCAAAAATGTTACTTTACTAACAACAACAAATTAGACTATTTAAACAGTTTTGCCTGCTTTTTCATAAAATTGAATTTCTTTAAAAACATGAACACTAGCATTTTTAGACGCTTTAAGTCATTTTTTACCAATTTTTGCCCTAACCTTAATTTGTTTTTGTCAAAAACTTTCATTTGCATTGTTTTTGTAGTTTTAAGTTTTGAAGTGATTTTTGGTCTTAATGCTTACCTGACTTTTTCGAAAACCACGAAACTTGCATACTGAGCCATTTTCAATCAAAAATGTAATTTTACTAAAAACAACAGATTAGAAGATTTATGTAATCAGTTTTTACTGATTTTGTCATAAAATTGACTTTTTTCTGAAACATTTGGAAGCTTTGAGACATTTTTAAGAAATTTTCGCCCTAATATTAATCTATTTTGTTTTCAAAAAATCAATTTTTTTTTACTCTACAAAACATCAAATTATATTGTTATTTTGGCGTTAGATCAACCATTATTTATCTGTTCAAAAAACATAAAATATTAACTACAGATTCTGATTCAATCAATTTAGCAATCAATATTAATGATTTGCCTCTGAGCAAAAGCTCTGGAAGTCAGTTTTGGCCACTTTTAGGTTGTATAAAGTCAATAAAAAAAGTATAAAAAAAATGAAGTTTTTTGATAGGAATCCATTACGGATTTGAAAAACCAGATAATTCTGATATTCTTTTAGTGGATTTGTAACTGAGTGTTAGCAGTTAAATAACCGAGATTTTGTTTATGAAATTTCTGTAGATGTTAATGTTTAAATGTTGATATGGGATTTTCCAGCAAAGGACCTTATTTTGAAAATTAAATATCCAACGTGTTACCATTCACGCCCTAAATGCTCAATAGAAGGCAACTGTAAACGAAACATGTCTTTTCTTGATTGCAATAATGTAGCAAAACGTACTGATTAATCCTTTACTCTTTTAGAGCAAGAACTCAACCTGAACGTCATCCAAAGAAACAAAAATCATTCATTGAAAAAATCCTAATTTTGCTAGCAAAAGACTAGAAGACACAGATTTTTTTTAAATTCAAAAATAGTATACCCCAATTAGTGTACATAATGGCAGTTCATTATGGTGTGGATGTACAATGAATATCGGGTGGTTGTCCAATGGATATCCATTGGATATCATTGAGGATAGCCATATCTACAACTGTACGTCCATTGAAGATCCATCCAGTGGATATCAATTTGTTATGTGGGTTCGTCTTTGTAATTTATGTTTTTTGTGGCTCTCAATGTTTTTTTTTTATCTCGTTTATTTTAAGAGATACAAAAAAGGTTAAGTTACGCCCGAAAATAAATACGCCCAAAAAATCGAAATTTTGAAAAAAACTTTTTACATTTTTTCTAGCCTTAAATGAAGAAAATTTAAAACAATTAAAAGAGATAATCAAAAAATAATTGACATTTCTGTAATGCCACTTTTTGCCCTTTTTAACGTGTTGTAACTTAGCGTTTTTCGTTTTCATGCAACCATCTTCAACTTAATTTTTTTCTCAATTTCTTTAAATAGGGTCTTGAAATTTTTATTTGAATCTCCTTGAATTCGGTGATGTGCGACAATTGATAATTCTTTTAACTTTTAGGTTAGAATTTGCTGATTTTGTGATGTGATCTTTAAACTTTTTTGATAAAGTCGGTTGACGAACTTTTTGGCCACCATCACTAATGCAGAATTGCAAGGAGATTCGGAATCCAATATAAAAAATCCAATACTGTAGTTAAAAATAATAATTTGAAATTGTTTTAAAAATTATAGAATGATGCAACACAACACAACAAAACATAACTTAATAAAAGTATTTTCAGATGTATTAATTGCTGTATTAATTATTGAAAAAAATAATTTAGACCTATAAACTTTTGTGAAAAACTGGGCTGTTACTGCATTTATACGCAATTACTTTAAACAGTTACTAAACTATGCCACATGTAATCATTTTTCTTTGGATGGTATATTTTTAAGTATACAAAAATTAAGCGATTCAGCTTCGTGAGAAAAAAATGAAATTGCATCATAATCAATCTCTTCGATAAATATTGATGAATTTTGTTGATAAGGTCATTATAGAAGAGATAATACATCTTTTCAGGTAAACGGTGCTTTTAGCAATGGCAGCGACCTAAGACTGGATATTAAAGGATTAATTAGTGTGTGATAAAAATCCTTATTGGAGTCTAATCTGCTGATTTTCTAAGTATTACGTTCGTCGTTCGTATTATTTCCTAAAGACTCAAATTGGAAAAAGTTGCGCTATTACAATATTATACACTTAATCCTCGAAAAATAAAAAAGCTTTGAAAGCGTCATATTAAAAAAAAATCCTATTTTTTGAAGCTCTATTCGCTCTCTCTATATATGCAGGAATATTCACCTCAAAAAGTTGCTAACAAAATATTGTAACATAATTTAAATATCTTTTACATTAAACTCTTTTTTATCTTTTAAAATTGCTCCAAAAATAAAATTTAGAGCTTCTCACATTTTATCAGTACCTATCTTATACTAACATAATCTTCTAAATCATAATATTTTTATTTTAGGTTTTTTTTAATGTATTTATAAAAGTATCATTTATTTCCAAACCCTGGATGCAAAATGATTAATGTGGACATCTTGAGACGTTCTGCATTTCTATCTACCCTTACAATACATGCATGTGTTACTAAGGGAGTATCCATGGGAAAATTGGGGGGGGCGACCGCCCCCCCCCCCCCTCCTTTTCTTACAACTTTGACAAAAAAATTAAGTTAAGGCTGAATAAAATATAAACGATTTTCAGAAACTCTGATTTACAGGGTAAAGTTGATACCACTATATGTACTTCAGCGCTTGCATTCATATGAATTGCATATACCTCTACTAACTATCCCTTCTACCTTTACCACTATAATACTACTTCCATATGGGTTAATACTGCAGTATTGTGGGGTATGTTCAAAAGAAAATAACATAAAATTGGCTATGAAATCAATGTATGAGCAATAAAGTATGGAGTGTTCATTATAAAACTTCATCTAGCAGGCTATGAAATTTTGACAGAAAACGATGACATAATCAAAATAAATGGACTTTTGTTTCTGCATCCTTTTCTTTTGACATATCGCAGCCAACTAGATGAAGTTTTATAATGAACCCCCCGTACATTGATTGCTCTTTTCTTTTCTGTCAAAAATTCGCAGCCAACTTGAATAGTATATTTCTATTGAACCCTGCGGTACTTACATGACTACTGCTGCGACTTCTACCAGCAGATTTTTTTATTTTGGCCTGTGATTTAGGCATGTTTAGAAAGTTATTATAATTCCTATACTTTTCTATAATTTTTAAAAATTAATTAAAACTTACAACTTCTTTTCTGATTATTTTTCGGAGACGTTGTGACACCCAGAAGCGGTGAGTCGAAGTTGGTCGAGGTTGTATAATAGAGAAACATTTATACACTCAACAAACACAAAATATTGAGCGGCTATAAAAAAAAAGATAAGATTCACTACTTACATACAACATAAGCCACCTCCTGTGTGACAGACTCAACAAACATGCTAGACACTTTAATTTTTTTTATATTATTATATGTTTTTTTTTTTGACCATACTGTTGAAACAACAAGAAGTGGTGGCCATTCAGATACACAGTACAAGGCAGAATGAAAATTGTGCGGTCTTAAGGAATCTTCAAAAAAGAAGAAGAAGTTAAGAGGAGAAGAAAAATTTCCAATTTCCACAAGTTCCACCTGTGAGTTGGTCATCCGACGTGCGTTCCACCTGAATTGATGTTTTGGGTAAACCTTTAATCTCATTATATCTTTCAAGTGTCTTTTATGATAGTTAGTTTGATGTCCTAGGATTTTCACATCATAAAATCTGAGGTAATGTAGAAATTTTTCCGAATGTTCTGCAAGTGCTGTTTTTTGTTTGGAGTTTGCTGAGCGAATCCCAAGTAGCATGCTGACGTGAATTTCTCGTCTTTAACACGGCAGTTTGTCAAATGGGTGACGTGTCGCACTGATGTTAAATTGACGTTAAAAAGACGGTCGAATGTCTCGGACAACTGACGTCATAAGCAAGATGTTATTTTCACGTGACTCACGACGTTATATTCAGTATTCACGTCATTAAACGTCTTTTTGTATGCGTCATTTTTAGCAGTTTTGAATAGCCCTTAAAATCAACTATGACAAAGCTAAAATAATGAGCCAAGAACAGGCAAACATAACAGTACAGAACCAGAGGATAGAAAACGCCGAACACTATGTATACCTACTTCCACTTTACCTGAAAAATATTCGTAATTCGTTCGATTTTTTTTCAGTTTTTTTGACAGACTTTTTCACCCTTCTGCTTTTTAATAATCACGCTCCTCTTCACAATCTGTTTCTTTGGTATTTCGTATTCAAAAAATGATTTTTTTTCAACAATAACTAGTAGTGAGTGGCTTTTTTCCAGGTTCCCCCGCTTGTTTATCTTTGACGTACTTTTTCTTTTTTAGAAATCACTACCCAAGCCTTCATCAACACTTTCCTCAACAACAATGGTCTCTTGTATTTGTTTAAAGACATGTTCAGGAGCATATTCTAATGTCTTGAAAACCTCTTCCACTGTAACCCTTGTTTGAGGCTTTTTTATTTTTCCTCTATAGTAGCAGTTTCATCATTTTTTTCTCTTTATCGTCTTTCTATTCCTTTATTACTAATTTTTTTTTTTTTTTTTCATATTTTTTTAGTATTCCTGTTTCATCATGTTTCGTTCAAGTTTCGTTCAAATTACTTTAAATTTTTAAATTACTTTTAATTTTGACTCAAAATTAGAAATGCTTCGGCGCTTTTTGTATTTTTTGGTTTATTTTTTCTTTCCAATTGATTTTTTATTCTTCACATTTTTCTATTCTTATCCTTACCCCCATGCCCATTCATATCCTGCACCATATTGCGCTGAGTTTTTTTTATCCTTCATATTTTATGTACCTAAATTAGACTTATAATTGTGATTTCGGTTTTTTTTTTACTTAAAAATGAACTTTTCCAACGAGTAAACAATTATAATGCTAATTAAATTCCTTTGAGAAATTTTGGCAAAAAACTGCGTTTTCTTACGACTAAGGATTAATAATGTTTTAAGTTTTTTTTTATACAGTTTTACCCCAATTTAGAAATGAGGCAAAGAGGTAAAGATTTGATGAAATTGGACTCTCTCGGAGAGTGACCGTTTGAGGTTTTAGTCTTCTTTTTCTTCTAAAGTCAGAATTTCGGTTTTGTCCTTTTTGCCACCCTTCTTCTTTTTAATAATTTCCTCTTTGTCACCCTTCTTCTTTAGTCCAATTACGCTTTTCTTCATAATGTGTTTATTCGGTATTTCCTGTTAGAAAACTATTTTTTTTAATCTTTTTCAGGCTCCTCTGCTGTAACAAATTACGCTCGTTTTTCTTTGACGTATTTTTTCTTCTTTAGAAATAATTTTTTCCTTATTTTCAGAGGAACAACTTCCTCAATAATAGCAGTCTCTTGTATGTGTTAAAGATTTTTTCAGGAGCATATTCTAATGTCTTGAAAACCTCTTCAACTATAACCGTTGTTTAATGTTTCCTTTTTATCATCTTTTTATTTCTTTTTTGCAGGTTTTTTTTACGTACTTTTCTTGTATTACAGGTATTGTCTCTTCTATATTTGGTGTGTCAGTTCTTCAACAAGAAATTCCGGCAATTTAGATGTTTCTTCTTGCTCTAGCAACCAACAAAATACCAAAAATAGTTGTTTGGTGGCTCTTCTAGTGTATCTATTTCCATAATTCTTCTCTTTATTGCCCCAAGTTTTTTTACAATGTAATTTTTATTTCTCATATTTTTCTATTATTATATACGGAAATACCGAATAAACACATTATGAAGAAAGGCGTAATTGGACTATAGAATTAAAAGGAAGAAGGGTGACAAAGAGGAAATTATTAAAAAGAAGAAGGGTGGCAAAAAGGAAAAAACTGAAATTGTGACTTTAGAAGAAGAAGAAGAAGTCTAAAATCTCAATACACGGTTCATCATGTTTCGCTCAAATTTCTTTACTCTCACATTTTTTTTCCATTGATGATCAAATATAAAATTGGACTTTTCTTTGCGTTTTCTTTGTTTTTAGGTAGCTTTGACCTAAAAATTGAAATTTTTCAATTCCGACTTTCATTGACAAAATTTTGGTCTAAAAAAGAAAAATATTTTAGCATGTTTTTAAAAATCTATTAGACAATTTGTCCCAAAATTATACAGGGTGTTTCAAAAAGATGTTGACAAACTTTAGGGGACTATAGCAAACGCCGCAAATGCACCGTCTTTGAGATACAGGGGGTCTCAAAGAAATATTTTTGTATGGGTTTTTAGTTTATATATCAGGAACACATTTACATTGATAATTGAAATTGTGTACAAGTTTTACCATTGCTTGGAGATACTTTATTAGTGTTAAAAAGCGCAATTTTTATGTGCCAGTGGTGTAAATTTAGAAGTCGGCTGGAATTGTTTTGCCTCTAACGTCTACGCCACTGGAAAAAGAAAATGCAATTTGGAAGCATATTGTGAAAGGCAAATATTTTCTACATGAAAAAGGTAATATTAATCTAACGCGCCATTGGGCGCCGTTTTTGAATTAAATGGTGTTTCATGCTCAAAAACATGGGTAAAACAGCAAAAATTATTTCTTAAAATTTTCATTTTATCGCATAAGCTTAGGTATTTCTTAATAATTCTACTGTTTAAAATTTCTTTTTTAAATGCATAACTGGTAGTGACGTTTTGATTGAAGACGTTAATAACGATTTAATGCCAAAAATATTTCTTTGGTACCTTGATGTATCTCAAAAAACGGTGCGTTTGCAGATAGAGCCTTCTAAGGAAAAGTTGGATGACTTGACGTCTTCTATAAAGTTTGTACTGCAAGGTTTGTCCGCATCTTTTTGAAACACCCTGTAAATAATTTTTATTTGTGCCTCTATCTATCTTTTTTATAATTTTATCGCATTTTTATTTCTTTTTTTTCTACTTTTTTGACAACTTTCTTTTCAGTCACTTCTATTATTCAGTTCTTCAACAAGAAAGATTAGGTATTTCTTTGGAAAGGAATTGGTTGATAATATACTCAGGCACGACATATATAAATCATTCTTGTATTCAAATATCACAAATAAAATTTATAAAATAGAGCAAGAAACGTTCCTTTCTCGGTTTATTTTTTTTTAATTGTTTTATTTGCATTTTTGTCGCTTATTGTGCACATTAGCAATAACCACTAATAAGTAACACACAATGACCAAATAATGTAATTTTTATTACGACAGTTAATTCACGTTTAATACACGTCAGCAATAATCACCAATATTTAACATACAACGACCAAAAAATATCGTTATTGTTACGACATTTACTCGACGTTTTAAATATGTTAGCAATGTTGACGAATAATTAACGTCACTTTTCAGTCAGGTGACGTCTTAAGTTCAAAAAACCTTTTAATGACGTAACTGTGACGTCAGCTTGCTGCTTGGGATACTACTTTTATGTTCTTGGATTCCGGTTTTTTGGTACCTACCAGTTTGTCCGATGTACGCTCCTTCACAAGAATCACAAGGAATTTCGTATACCAGCCTGCTCTCATAATCCTTATGTAGTTTTTGTTTTAGATTTGAGAACAGTTTTTTTTTAGTATTTTCATGATTGGATGCAATTTTTATCTTCTGATCAGTAAGGACTTTAGAGATCTTTTCGGATCCCACCAGGCCTGTGGAAAATAGACTCAACAAACTGTACTCTAAAGCGCCTTCCCCAAGATACTGCGAACATATCGAAAAATCTATTAAGTGCGTCAGATTCAAAATTTGCGGAATGATTTTTATTATCAAAATGCTTAAACTTCATAGTTAAATGTTCCATTTAGGGCCATTTACACACATTCCCCATAATGTGGATCTAATGTGGAACTTAATATTTCTCAGATAAAATGCATTGATGTCACTCGATCTGTCACCAAATTTTTTAAGAAAAGGTGTGCAAACGGCCCTTAACTATGTTTATACTAAGCAAGTTTAGGTTAACCTAAAGTTAAGGATCCCTAAACCATAGTTTTAAGCATGAGTAACCATGGTAATAAAGGAAGCTTTAACTAGATTTCTAGATGCACTTAAAAATTGCTTGGTGCAAATGACCCATAAAACATTATTCTTTTAGCCTTTTCTTTTGATAAATATGGTTTCACATGAGAGTTGCACTAGTTATCTACGAGTTCTAACCTCATGGAAAACTGGTGCAGTCTCGTCTCAAGTGAACACGAATTGGGCGTCAACGTAACGAGTGCGGCACGAGCTCGAAGAAGTCGTGCCAAAAAGTTGGCACTCAGTTCAAAACTGGCCCAACCAGTTATCCAATAGATCACACAAATATGCACGCGTTCTACCAATAGAACATACAATTCGGAACAGTGCATCACTAGTGCTGCCCAGTTTTATCAAAAGAAAACGCTATTGAGCAACATAAAGGGTACAGACACAATTAAAAACTTTAGCAATAAGTTTTATGTTTTAAGTGTTTTCTTAACCTGTTTGACCAAAATTTTGCTCTTGACAAGGAAAAAGATATAAAACTTATTGCTTAAGTTTTTAATTCTGTCTATGCCCTTAGTTAACAAAAAGTTATGTCAAAAAATCGAGACTTTTTGTTATGATGGTATCATCAAGAAAAGCTAAAATGATTTGAAATAAATTGTCTATCGAGATTACAAGTAGTCTGTCCATTTTTAAAGATATATAGCCCATGGTGAGATATGGTTTAACTATATTCTGCACCTCCAGAGCTGTACAAGGGCACAGACTCGAACAGGGTAGCGAGACCCAAAACTCTTTAGGGGGATTGAAATCTTCATCAGTGAAGAGCTCCACTTTGAAAACTCTGCACATCCAGCGTCAAATTGCTGGGGAATAAACAAAATTGTATCAAGTCCTTCCTTGCAGAAAGGCCCATGGACATATTGTGCATAATGGAACATTGGATGAATGAACAGAAAAATGGGCATTGTATAGCTGTTGGGCTATATGATGACTGCTCACTATTGCCGTAGTAACGTAGTAAAGTAATATGAGGAACACACGATGTAATATTTTAGCAAATAATAAGTTTTATAATATAGCAAATGCGCTTAATAATATGTTAAAAATCGGCAACAACTTAGTTTCAATGACACTTTCTGACAAATTTGTTTTGACAACAAGTAAACAAACAAAATCTATCGATGTTATACTGGGGAAATTCCATGGCATGGGTTGATCCCAAAAATAACTGAATGGAAAATAAACTGCTGTTGCAAGTAACTATTAAATCGTTTTTTTTTCTGAATGCATTTGGCGCTTCAAATAAAAGAACCGCTTTTAACATAAGACCACCTCAATTCACACATTTGCGTCAAAGATAATGCTATTGCTTTCCTCAACAAATTATATATTCTTTAATCAAAACTAAAGAATTTGCCATAACATAATTTGTATGCCATAACGAAGTAGTAAACAAATTTTTAGCTATTATTATAATGACAACTTGCCTGTTTTTGAATTGACTACGAAAGTTTATCGGATAACTTGACAAAACACATTTCAAGGATTAGTGAACGAAATTTTTAGCTTTTTCGCACGAAACTCTAGTTTAAAATATGCAAAAGGCAGTATTTACTAATTGAAAATTGAAAACTTATCTGTTTTCAATATTTCCAAAAATATTGCAGCGTTTAAGAAGGAAACAAACAGAAACAACTACTCCGAGGGCTAACACCCCTACCGGCATTGAAATACACTGTTTGTTTCAAAGATCATTTTATAAAGCAAAAAAAAATATTAAAATGAATTAATAAAGTAATAAAAAATCAATGCTAAAAAGCCAAAAAAATATTAAGTTTTTTGCAAAGAGTATAGAACAGAGTTTAATTAAGGTATGCGAAAAATGCACATGTATAATTACAAATTTGGAAATTTGAAAACTTGTCTGCTTTCGGCATTTCCAAAACATTGTAGTTATAGGGTCAACTGGGGTAACTGTGAATAGGGGTAATTGGAAACGATAAACGTCCACCCTGCCCTAATTAAAATATAACAAATTTGGCATCATTGTACTGTAGTGGAGTTATTTCTGTTATTGGGCCCAAATTTTCTGGTTCAAACTTGCAGTAGTAACTGTTAATTCAGCAAGATAGGTTTATCCTTTCAATTTTGTTCAAAACCATTTTGCCACGTGTTATTTGATGTGAGAATATTGGGCATTTTCCATAATTTCAGGTAAGTATTTAAGCTATATCTTCTCATATATGTAATGTTTGTTAACATTCTAAAATGTTACCTCATAAATTATGTTTTTTTAAATGTTTATTTTTATATTTTCAATTACCCCATAAAAAATTGTCTCTGGGGTAAATGTAAATTTTGTTTTGGTGTAGTAGTAAACAGTTTGGGGTAAATGTGAACGCAAAGCCGTAAATAGATACAATTTTTTTCTTTGCTAGAAATGCCACGAAACTATGTTAAGAAGCGGCCAGACCCTACTTATACCCAAGCAGACCTTCAAAATGCTGTAAATGATATTACAGAACATAGAAAAACATATGCTAAAGTGCAAGGACATTACGGAATTTCTAAGTCGGTGGTATTTAATCGAATCAAAGGGAGAAAACATTCGATGGAGAAGTTAAGTCGTGGACAATCCACCGTAGTTGGAGCACAATCTGAAAAGGATATGGAAAACTGCTTAAAAGCAAGAAGCCGAATGGGCTACCCTTGCGATAAAGAAGAAGTCAAGAGCATCGTTTCTGAATATATCAAATTAAAAAACATTAAAACCCCGTTTAAAACCGATACCCTCGGGGATGATTGGTATAACCTATTCATGAAAAGACATCCATCTTTATCTTTCAAGAAACCAGAATTATTAGAGAAGAGTAGGAAGCGAGCCCGTGACCCATTTGTAATATACAACTTTTATGAAGAACTTCAAAATGTATTAGAAGGGAACAATGTACAAGATAAACCAGCATACATTCTAAACTGTGATGAGAGTGGATTTAAAAATTACCCCTCACAGCTGAAGGCAATTGGAGAGAAAGGAGTTCCCCTAAACAGAATTTCTGGAGGGTCAGGCAGAAACTCCACTACGGTATTGGCATGTATTTCAGCAGATGGAGTTATTCTTCCTCCTTTGGTGATATTCAAAGGAATCTCTGTTCAACCACGCTGGATGACAGATGATTTGTATCCAGGGACCAGATTTGCATGTTCTTCACATGGATGGATGGAAGAACCACAATTTTATTTCTGGTTTGTTAATCTGTTCATTGAACATATTAAGAGAATTCGAGTGAGAGACAACTTGCCCAATCAATGTGCAAGTGTGCCGCCCAGCGAAACGGATAATATTTCACCACTACAAGAGTTAACTGAAAACAACCTTAAAAATAAGATTCAAGTTTTGGAAAAATCTCCTACAAAACAACCAGCAGTGCCATCTCCGAGTTCGATAATTAAAATATTTTCCAAACATATTTCTTGTGTTTCGGATTGCACTACCTCTAAAAGAACACAAAAAATAGTGCGTTTAAAACCCTTACAATATGGCGAGGTTCTACCAAAAGAGGATATTCTGAAAAGGATGGAAGAAATACAAAAAAGTACCTATGAAGAACAATAGAGAGAGTATCCAAACATGTAAACCAAAGTCTGTACTAATTCAGTCAAAAATTAAGGATAAAACTGATGATAAAACATCACTGTGCCAAGACCATTCTGATGATGACGAATCACCCTTAATAACCCTCCTGAGGGATCACCAGAAAGATGTTACCTATGAAAAACCTTCATATAATGAATTAAAAATAGGTACATTTGTATTAGTTGATTTCATCGGTGGAGCTAGAAATACAACTCATTATAAATATGTATGTACAATTCAGGAAATTGATGACAATGAAGGCATTATTGTCCAGGGATATGAGAGACATGATGATTTTGCCACAGAATTTACTATCATAGATAATGACATCAGCACTGTGGCATTCAAACAGATTTTAGCTGTGCTGCCTGAGCCGAGTTTCATTTTGAAGAACAGAAAAATGGTTTACAAATTTCCTGGAAGTGTTTCAGTTTTTGAAAGAGGGTATCATGTATAGTTATTATTTTATGCTACCTTATTTGTGATAACAACATTAAAGAAATAAACTTTTAAGTTTTTTATTTAATTTGAGGGTGTGTTGAAATTACCGGGTTAAATGTAAACAAACTTCTTCATTTATCAACAATATTTTTGCTATTTTAAGAAGGATACTATAATATTTTTATTTACCTCCGATTTTTTGAAATTATATGCTTAATAACATTTTTCAATATTTTATTTACCCCAAAGAGCAGGGGTAAATGTAAATGTGTAGGGGTAAAAGAAAATTGGAAACCATTCTTTTGCAGCTCATGCTTTAATATTTTTGAGAAGTTAGAAGTACTACTAATGTCTAAGTAACAGGTCATACATGTAAAACATGTATTAGATCAAATCATTACAAGAAAGTGATGATTATTTGAATAAATGGCTCAGTTTATTTACTATTACCCCAGTCGACCCTACATAAAGAAGGAAACAAATAGAAACAACTACTTCGAGGGCTACCCCTACCGACATTGAATTATACTATTTGTTTCAAAGCTTAAATATTATAGAAAGCATACATAAAAGCAAAGATAAAATACAAGAAAATGTTCAAGAATAAAAAAAAAAAATAACACAAAAGATAAATTAAAGTTTCTTTTTGAAATGTGGGTCAAAGTTACTAAATGTAAATGTTAACCAAAAGTACTTACTATTCTCTTTGGGACGGAGTAATTGCGTAATTACTTTCTAGAGGCGACAAACCTCAACCTCCGTCGTCAGCATCCTCTAGAAGTTGACCGAAAAAGACGCGAACACATTTATTAACTTTGACACACAAATCAAAAGTGACAAGCAAGATTATCGCAGGTATTAAAAAGTAAGGTAATAGTGAATATATAACAAAAAGGTACAAAAAACCTGATTGGCGCTATTTCAAGGATGAGAAGCGTCCAGTAAAGTGCTACTTTTTAAAAGCGAATGCTTGCAGTAAAAAGCTTTATTTTCAACTACATATTTAATGACATGAGGACATTTCTGCCTTTTTAAAATTTGTGTCTCATCATCTCGCTCACCCCAATCACACTCTTTAAAAAAAGTGTCTCATTACTGGTCTAGGACGGGAATTAATTCCATTACTGGTCCTAGGACGGTCTAGGATGGGAAGTAGTTACTTCCCATCCTAGACCAGTAATGCACATGCAAACAAAAAGAATTGCAGAAACCCTGATTGTTGGTTTTGCTCTATACCTACCATAGCAACCATCAAAATTCCGCCTCCTGAGTGAAGATTTGAGTCAGAATATTAAATGAATAAATAATATTCAAGAACATTTTTTGATGTTATTCGGAAAGTGTGGTTGATAATAAAATAGTATACATATACTCGATGGGAAGCTTCATTACTGCCTCGAGGTTTTATTTATGTCGACGCTACGCGTTTCGATAAATAACATAATCTCTAGACAGTAATGAAAGATTTCCCATCTCGTATTGTAATTTACTATAGTCGTTTTCAGGAAGATATTCATCTAGCAACCCATGACGCTGTAAACGCACCTTTTAAAAACAATTGAAAAGTTACCAGAAAAGTTACTAGATCGGAGAGTGGTGCGAATCGAGCTTAACGAACGAATTTATCGGGTTTTAACCTTAAATTTTGTAATTTTCAAACATAACTACTTTATTTCTCAAATGTTGCTCAAATCCAATTGTTATGCTGCGTTTGTAATATAGAAAAAGCAAACTGACTTAATAAGCAACTAACTACCACTCAGAACTATTAACACAATTCATCACATGATCCAGAAAACTCATCTGCAACCTGCAACCTCCAACTTCTGCAAAATAAGATGCCAGAGTAGAGTTACAAAAATTGAGACAGGAAGACCACATTCAAGCAGTTATTGATGAGAGGAGTACTGAACTGGACCATCAACCATGAACAAGATTTCCAAAAGTACCAAATATACTCACCCAGAAATTTGCCCAGAAATTACCTTAGTGTCCAAATGCCCTGAGAATACACCATACATTTAATTATGCTTATGCCTATGTCTTACATAATATTATATGGTTTACCACTTTCCAAGCTTAAAATTGAATGCAGATTGCAGTCAAGTAAAAATTGTTCCAAACGCAGCAACATCACCTGAGAAAAGATTATGTTTCTGCCAGACTGAATTTAAGTACTGGTACTGCCATATGATTTGGATTGTGTGATTAGGATCCGTGGTCCGTGGTGAGAGTCCCAGTGGCCTTTTCATATAGGTTACCTATATGCCATATGCCATCCATAATTCCTATATCCATACACCATCCATAATGTTCCTCGATGATCAGTATGGATCGAGTTAATATTAGTCGAGATTATTCCCCATCGTAAAGAAAAGAATATTTCCTACCAGATGAATTTACTGTTATATCATTTCAGTTGTCATTTGGGTATAGCTCCATTATTGGAGGTCAACTTATAAAAGTTGACCTTTTCAGTTGTATGTGTCGGTATTTAGAGAAGTGTATTTTTGTTTGTTAACTATATATGATTATTGATTTTAAGTTATAAATTACTTACACAAAAAGGTGTCTTGCCTAATTGATCATTTAATTTCTTAAACTACCTAATTATCAAGAAACTAAAACATTTGTGTAGTGATTTAATATGAGGTTTGTTCCAACATGCTAGAGAACCATTAAATGAACTTGAAAACGAGCAGAAATTCCACTGCTCGAAACGTCGTGAAAAAACTCAATAAAGACAAAGGAAGTCCAAGATGTTTCATTTAATAATACATCATTGTCTACCACCTTTAAACAAATTGCAGAACGTTTAAAAAAAATCATTTTGACCAACTCACTAGCAAACATTTCAAATTGAAATGAGGAACCATCTTGACGTTTGCAGAACCACTCTGGACAAGCACATTGTTTATTTCAATATCATACTAGTGAGTTGTCAAGAATGATAGATCATTATGGAATGGTTTCTTGGTGGAATGGAACAACTTTTCAACTAAGAGAGCTACATTTCTTTAAAACTAAATGGCATATAAGCTGGGGGCCATTTCTTATAAACTCAGTTGAAAATGTCTCGACTTATATGCATAGAATTTGAAGTAACTTTTAGAAACAAGTAAAAGCTATTTATTAGTTTGAAATTAAGAACCCCCTTTGCAACTAACTTACTATACCTGGCATAAAAATAATTTTGGTTAAGTAAAGTTGCAAGAACTTTCTTATTTTATATACAAAGCAAAACAAGTATAGTGTGTTTAATGGAAAAACTCATTAAGTTGGCTGTGAATTATCAGGAGACAAGAATGCTGGAGTAATACAGTACCAGCTACTTTCATTGTTCTATCCTATTCTATGAAAACTTCACAACCAACCTATACACATTTCAGAAAATATTTAAAACACAGATAATATATAAAAACTTAGTGTTATTTTGACAAGTGGTGAGATGTACAGAGCATCCATAGATTTTTGACTTTAAGCTGCAAACACATGGTCTCAAATTTGTTGAGAAGCCAAAGCTGTACTGATGAGGAGTAGCCTGACACTAGTATGCAGGTGGATTGATCGACAAATTGGTGACTACCAACTCTTTAGTAGATAATCAAAGCGGATTTCGGTACAATTTCAAGGTCACAGGAACATCCATGAACCTCTTAGATAAAGCCAGACGAGGTTGCTAGCCGTTGACCTTGAAAATCGCGCTCATGACCTTGAAAAGTGACCTTGAAAATCAGTTGACCTTGGAACTCAGTTGACCTTGGTCCACACACGGACATTCCACCTTGACGCGTCCGTACCCCTGCTAAAATTTCCGAGGCTCATGCAAAACGCCTTGACGTTTTTCACATCGTTTAGGCTTGACCTCGCGCGGGAAACGTGTCGCAGCAAGCCGAGCTACCTTGGACCTTGAGAGCTATCCCCCCAGAATGTGGGTTGGGACTTTATTCCACCTTGACGTAACGAGGTCATACTGTAAAACCAATCTCGAACGCATTCCGTCAATGAGACAAACGACCATGTTCGCATCAAGCGACGGATCTACGTGCTAAAATTTCCGAGGCAGTAGAATATTCATACAAAACGCCATGACGCTTTTCAAGTACAAAGGTGCAGGTTTTGCATCGTTTAGCCTTGAGCTCGCGTTAGAAAAAATATTCATACAAAACGCCTTGACTTTTGCGAAGGCTTTGCATTGTAATTCAGCGAGACAGGAATTTCATGGCCACATGTGAGGTGAATCAATCCTTTGTAACACTCTTGAAAATCAGAATTTGCTGACGCATTTTGTTCAGTACGTGTTCACTGCTAAAGCTTTTACCTTGAGTTGAGCTCGCTTAACCATGAAAATCCTGGTAAACTTGAAAAGCGACAGATGCGCGTAATCTTGAGCAGGCCTGCTGACTAGATTCAGGGTCTCTCATTTATTAAGAGTACTAAGCGTCAAGCAATTTTCAAGTACACCTATTTAAGGCTTCCACGTACATACACGACCCACAAACAAAACGCGAGGTGAATCAATCCTTTGTAACACTCAGATAAGAAAATCAGGCCATCGGAATTTGCTGACGTATTTTATACAAAAAAAAATCACTTTCAAGAACGCTTAACAATTTAGAGATATCGCCAGTTTTCCTAAAAATCGAGTTTTCTCTGCAGCAATTCGGCATATACGTTTTATCATTTGCTACCCCACTGGAGACAATTTACCTCCGATTCTCCTCTAGGTCCAAGGTCAACTGATTTTCAAGGTCACTTTTCAAGGTCATGAGCGCGATTTTCAAGGTCAACGTCTAGCAACCTCGTCTGGCGTCTGGCGTTATCTAAGAGGCTCATGGATGTTCCTGTGACCTTGAAATTGTCCCGAAATCCGCTTTGATTATCTACTCTCTTTAAACTGTTTTAACAAATGTTATATGCATCCTTCGGAGTCACTTTCAAATTGGTTCCCACACAATCACTTAACAGAACACTTAATTTATGAACGGAAACACACATTTTTTGTTCAGGTTTTTGAGATGGTCAAATGATCATTCTTCACTTGGATAATACAAAATCATTCAGTAGCACCTTGAAGATGTCACTTGAATACTGGAAACTGGGCAATTCTTTTTTTCTTTCTTTCTCAAGCATCGAGCACTTTGCTTACAGCCTTTATACAAAGTCAAAAAGCAGTCGATGCATGCAGCTGCAGCTCTGCTACGGGAGTTAAGGAAATTGTTAAAAAATAGCTTAATTCTGTAAAGGATCAAATCCGTGGTAGGTCGTAGGTTTATTTCACTTTTTGCTTTCACTATATAAGTTGTTGAGTATTAAAGTAATCATATAAAGGACTGTTTGATGATAATATGCTGTGTAGTTATTTGAAAATTACTCACAAAAATTGGAATAAGAAAAAAAGAAATATAAGAATTAAATTCACAATATTTACAAAGATGCATATTGCATCCAAGGAATTGACGGACGTAATATTGCGCTCTCTTTCTCAAAATACATGCAGAAGACAAGGATAGAAAGTAAGAGTTATGCAATTTCTTAAATTTTGACATAATGTGATTGATACCAATAGAAAATAAGAATTTCCCCAGATTTCAGTTGAAAAATTTTTGGAATATCTTCCTGAAAACGACTATATTACAGCAGGCTAATAAGAAAAATAATTTATAATTAATTCTACAAATATTTTTTTTAAGAAATGTGGGGCAAAAATAGACGGTTAGTTGAATAATCATATTTATTAAATGTATTGAACTCGTTTTTAAACTACTATCATTTCTTGTTAAAGTTAGTCATTTCTTGTTAAACAGCAGTACCTAATATTTGAAAGGCATTAACAGATTTGATAGTACCCCGTCCACAATCTAAATATAGACTCCTCTACCTTCAAACCACCCACTCCCAAATACAACATTTGAAATTTTAAAACGAAAGGATTACGGAACTTTTTGGCCGTTTGAATTTCTAAGTTGATTGAATACTGAAATCTAACTGTTCATTGAACGGAAGCAAATTGATCGCAAGATTAGCAAAGTAACAAATGTAGTATCTAATTCTCCCAAACCCTTTTTTTAATTCGCACACGCCATCCATCTATGGGTCTAACGGAAATGTCCATTTTTATTTTATAAGTCTCTGCTTTTCCATCTGCCTCGAATTCAAACCGTTGCAATAAACTGCATGCTATGGCTGTCACTGTATATTTTGCGATCAACTTTCCTACAAAACTTAGTTGGAAAAATTACTGCTAGTGTAGGTACAGGTAACTTAACTAAGCAATTCCTTTGACCAGCGCTAAACGGAATGTAAGAATAATAAGGCCTTTTAACTTCGGCTTCGGGAAGAAAATGATCGGGATAGTAACTATTTGGTCTTTCCCAATACCTTGGGTCCCTGTGAAGATTAAAAGCTGGAATGAGTAGTGCTGCCCCTTTAGGAATCATCACGTCATCTGTGGGAAAAATGTAAGCAATTATTAACAAATTTGAAGAGAGGCGTATTTGAATTTATTTGCACATTTTTAGTTTATTGATCCCTGTCTATTATAGTCAAAACGATTTAGCAGGTGAAACGTGTGTGTGACCGGTTTACTACCAGGCCAGCCTGATCATGAAGTCAACTTTAATATAAGTACATACTAATGTCTAAGCGAACTGCAGAAATGACATAAAGATGTAAAGTAGAATGAAGATATTTACATACAGTGTGTCCCAAATTGGTCTTCAATGTATTGGGATTTCGGAAACTATAGGAGCTACGAAGTCGGTTAAATGGGGAAAGTTTTAGACAATTATGTTAGTAATATAATGATAAAAACGGAGTGGCTGTAACCAATCGGGTTTTTGAGAAACTTTGGGAAAATCAAAATGGTGCACGTTATAAATCCTTTATTTTAAAAGATAATCGAAATTTGTGAAAATCTTTCTGAAGCAACTTTATATATTTTTCAACTTGGATTGAATGTTGCCGTACTGTTTCTACAACTGATTTCTGTGTAACCATTTGACGTATATATCATATATAAAGTCTTTTTCGGCGTTAACAGACGTCAGAAAGTTGTCAATTTTTGATCGATTCATTTCCCGTTCCAATTCAGCCGGCTCACAAATTTTCTTGAGTCTGGCAGACACTTTCTAATCATAAAGACTCTGTCTGTGACAGCCAAGAGAATATGTGAGCCGGCTTAACACATTTCGTGCCATGGCAATTTCAAAAAAATATCATGACCGGCCACTATAAAAAATTATAGTTTTCCTATAGTTTACGTTTATAAAAAATAACAGATATCAATAATTATGAAGACATACTGTTTTCTTTTTAAAAAATGACATTTTTGAATGTCGTACAAAAATGAATGACATTAGGTGCCATGTCATACATTTTCGTACGGCACTTTTATTGTTAACGTACTCTTTTTCCTTTTGTTTCAGATAGCCACGGAGATCATAAAATACAAGAAAACTCATACAGATTATTATGAGAAGAAATTCTAAGAAGAATATTGGGATTGTTTCTTCGAAGCAATTCGATATATTTCTTCGGAAAAACAAACTACATACTCTCAACTATTTCTAAGCCGTTGGGAAATGTGTTGAGAGTCGGAGTGAAAGTTTCTAATTTTGTTTGTGACTTATAGGCCAACTGTAAAGTGTTTCTGAACCGCACAGTTCGAGAAGAAGATAAAAAATGAGTAACGGAAAGAAAAATAAACGACCGCTTACACAGCAAGAACTCGAAAATATAGTGGAAAACATTGACCAAAGATTTCTCCGATTTTGGATCAGATGACTCCGTTAGGGATCCGTAATGGTATCACGTTTCTGAATCAGACGAAGACGACTCAATAGACAATCAAATACGAAATTTACTTTTCGAAGAAGAATTACAAAACGAAGATGAAACAGACGAACTGTCAATGGAAGCAGCAACTGCCAACAATACACCCTGATATACCACAATAGACAGATTAGGAAGGAAGACATAAAGATTTTATCTTCCATCTTCAGGGTTGACATGTGTCCTATAGATGCTTATAACTATATTATTGACGAAGAGATTGTAAACCTTATAGTTGTTGAAACTAAAAAATTTTTCATCACCAAAAAATGTCTAAAGGAAGAATTAAGACTTTTGCCAGAATAAACAAATGGACAGATACAAGCCCTGAAGAAGTAAAGAAGTTTTTGGGACAATGTGGAGGGGTCTTGTGAAAATCAGTAATTTGCCTAATTATTGGAAGAGCAGAGGAATTTACAAAAATGACATTCCACCGTCAACAATGTCTCGAAACCGCTATCAACTCTTGCTGGCAATGATACATTTCAGTAACAATGAAGATATCGTTCCTGGAAACCGCATAGGAAAAAATCAACCTCTATTGGATATGTTTCAGGAACAGTTTCAGGAACTATATTGTCCTTCAGAGGTCCTAGTAACTGATGAGACTTTAGTGCCATGGAGGGGTCGACTGTTATTCAGGCAGTACATTCCTAACAAAGCTCATCGCTATGGCATCAAATTATTCAAACTTTGTTCTACGGAAGGTCCCTGAAAATTTACGCGGGAAAATCTGGAACAGGCGTGAATAGCCCACAATGTCTGTATGCAGCTGGCTGAAAAATTGCTCAACCAGAGAAGAACACTGTTCCTTGAAAATTTCTATACGAGCTTGGAGGTAGCTCGATCATTACTGGCTCAGAAGACGCACGTCGTAGGAACATTAAGAGCAAACAAGAAAAATATACCCAAAGAAGTTGTCAAAGCCAAACTGAAAAGAGGAGAATTAAGAGCGAAAGAGGAACAACATGGAATTGTTGTACTGATGTGGAAGGATGCCAGGGATGTACATTTACTGTCGACGAAACATGCACCAATATTAGTACCAGTAAAAGCTAAAAACGACACAGGTCCTTCCACCATTCATCAGCGTCAAGTAAATGGTACGGACCACAATAGTCCGCCTAATTCCGATACATCTGATATGACCGACACAGTCTCTCAGGAAGATTCCCAAGAAGAAGAGAACGAAAACGAAGAAACCAACAACCATCCGATTCGTAGGAGAAAATCACGTAAAGCCACTGAGAAGCCGCTGGGAATCTTGGAATAAGGTCAAAGTAGGAATGGATGTCTCGGATCAGATGACATCTTACGCAACTTGCTTACGTAAAGGCATAAAATGGTGTCGTAAACTAGCCTTCCATTGTCTACTGGGAATGGCAGTTGTAAATGCCTGGATGGTATACAAACGTGCTACAAAGAAGAAAATCAAAAAAGTAAGTTTTCGGGAGGAACTAGTGGCAAACCTATTAGGGATATCAAGTGAACAAGCCGCATCTATAAGCCAATCTTTCCATCTTCTGCAGAGAGTTGTAGACGGAAGAAAAATAAGAAGAAAATGCGTGTCTTGCTATGCAGCCCTAAAGAGAAATGCCGACAGGAAAACTACTCGAAACCCCGCGAAATGGTACAAACATTTTGTCCAAGGTGTCCTGGGCAACCACAAATGTATCTCCAATGTTTCAATACCCACTTGACAGTTGGTAAGTGATCTACCTACGATATATTAGGTATATTGTTCCTAAAATAATTTTTTCAGATGATTTTTCTTTACCCTGCTCCAAAGAATTGGCTACTCATTTTATTTTTATCTATATGAATTGTTCTTTTGTTTTCGATTTTTATAAGAATTAGAATTATTATTTAGTGTTTTATGTATTGTAATTATTTTTCTTCTAAGTATGTTCTATGCTTTTCTGTATGTTTAGGATTTTGTATAAAAGACGAATAGCGCCGCCGTAGTAGCAGTCTTATTTAATCGAACTATAGGTAAGCTGAAGTACCAAACGATAATTAAAGGCTATAAAGTGTTACGTAGTGAGTTATTTAGTAGGCGAATTGTACTTGTGTGTATTTGTGGGATAAATAAATAGAGTTTTCGTGTTAAATCGCTACACTGGAATTATTGAACTCTGAGTTTGCAACAATATAGAAACCTACTCATACAAAAAAATTTGAAAATGTATTATTGTATTAAAGACCCACATTTAATATAGTTAATTAAATAATTTTAAGGTGGCATCCGTTCGATACGACTGCAAAACTAACTTATTTCTCGAAAATGATCTATGCTCTTTGGTAAACCATTTTCAAGCAAAATTAGTCTGGAAAATGAATTTTTCTAGATTCAAAAAGTTGTACATCTTAAACTTGTTCGAGTTAAAGCACAACCTTTGCATTTACCTTTCTTAGTTTGTTTCCAAGCTCTTCAACGGTGGTTGTTTTGTTTTCAAGGTTTTCTGTTGATATATATAAATAATGTTGACAGCTTTGAACAGTCAGATGTAACTTACTGATAGCTTCAGACATAGATAAGTTATATCAATATTTACATTTACATTTGAAGAATCCGAGTCTCAGGCCACACTTTCTCAAAAATGGTTGTTTCTAAAAGCATGAATCTTTTCACAAAAACAACTTAGAAATAATTATATATTGGTTTTTTACATTTTTGGACACAGTGAAAAAAGTGCGTTTCAATCATGTTCAACAGCTCTAACATGACTTTATCCTTTTTTAGAAAATAAAGAAAAATATAATTTTTGTGAGTAAGCCGAAGATGCCACATTTCAGTGTTGTAACAACATGTTGATTTTTTTTAAATTTTTCAGAAAACTAGATGAATTTGTCATTACGTTACAATTGTCTAGAACTTTCTCATTTGGCCAAATTCATAGCTCCTATAGTTACCGAGATCCCAACACATAGAAGTCCAATCTGGTACACACTGTGAACATTTTTTGAGAACATAATAGCGGAGTTCGTAATAGCGAGGTTCATTTGACAAAACTGACTCAGAGTAGAATCGGAATTCGCAAGCAAAATTGGATTTTTCTCTTCCCAAAAATAACAAAGATTGAGTTGGGTACCCATACAACCGAAAGTGCTGCCACCTTGAAAATAGTTTAGGTGAATTGCACTATCCCCCCCCCCCTCCCTCCCAATCGAGTTTACTTCAATACCGAATTTTCAGATTTTAGTATGACAACCCTGCAAACATGTGTAATAAAGAAATTGGAAATTAAGGGAAAGAGCATTAGTCCTCCACTTTTTTCTCTAGTATAATTAAACCCGGAAGGTTTAGTCATTCAATAATTTTATTGTCCTGGCTTTAAATCTTTAACTTTAACATACTTTGACAGAGGTGTTCATTCGAATTGAAAAAGTCATCTATTTGACTGTGAAATGTCAAAAAAAAAAAAAAAAGATGGAGGAACAAAGTCCATTTACTTTGGTTATGCTATCTTTTTCTGTCTGTCTATTTAAGCAAGTTTATGTTAAGTGTTGTTTTTGTCTGTGATATTTTCCACCACAGTTGCTCACAAGCTCCAGCTTTAAGCTCAATTCAAAAAATACTTGCAACGTACAAAAGATTTATTATAAAACGCTGTAAAATATCACCTAGTTCGTAGTCCTCAGGACATTCTCTGAGAAGAATAGGTGCAATTGGATATAACCTCAGCACTTCCTTAATGCACATGGAAACATATTTCAATTTAGTGACATCTTCTGTTGTGACGTGTCTAGGTGAATCTCCGCAAATTTCTCTTACTTCAGCAGCCGCCTTCTCCTGAAAAGTAGATTTATCAAATAATTTTTTCAAGGCTAATAAGTAATAAATACACCAGGGATTGTAATTGTTATTTACGTTATAAGTCCGGTAAATATAGTTTTACAGTAGGAGTAAGATGTTTCCGGACGAGGCGATAGCCGAGTCTGGAATTTCGAAACCACAACTGTAACACGTTACCGGACGTATAATGTACAACATTTTAGTTCATACTTATTAAAAAACATGAATAGTATATTACAATGCGAGATGGGAAGCCTTTCATTACTGTTCAGAGATAAATAAAACATCGAGACAGTAATGAAGCTTCCCATCGAGTATATGTATACTATTTTATTTTCCACACTTTCTGCATAACATTAAAAAATGTAAGGAATTACTTCCCGTCCTAGATCAGTAATCAATTACTTACACTCCTAGACCAGTAACGAGACACTTCCAAGATTTCAAAAAGACACAAAGGTCATCATTACATATTTGGTTGAAAATAAAAGATTAATTTTATTCAGAATATATCTGTAAGAAACTCGGTATAGTTTCATTACGGTATCCTGTACCGTTGGTCTCTTCAATTACAACCATATATGTAATGCTATCATTACAAACGTCATAGGAGGGGGGAAATTACCTATTACCTATCCCTAAATTAGGCGTAGGTAATGGGTATTCATTACCACCCAAGGCCGGTAATGGCTTATTACCTACCTCTCTTTCAACCTTCATTTTCCATGCTTATTTTTTGGCCCCTAAAATTTAATGTCTATAGAGTTAAAAAGGTGTCCCTAGTAGCATCGAACTAGATAAGATAGTTAACTGCGAGGGGATATCCACTTGCTTCTTTTTTGTACATGTATTGTGAAAATAGGGTTTTTGTTTTGCCTGTATTGTGATGGTATTTTTAGGTACTGTCGGAACTGTGAGAGGTATTGTGAGTATTGCAAGAGGTATTGCCAGGTATTGTGAAGTACTGCCAGGTATTGTAAAGTACTGGCAAGTATTACAAATCTTGGGATAGGATAATTTTGAAATTACTTCTAGGTACCCACTGAGTATTTCAGATTAGATAAAATTACTTGCTAATAGCTTTGAATGTTTTGATGGTACTTACCTAAATGAATTAAAACTCCAAAGCTATCTTCAAAACAATGTGGAAAGTGTGAGGAAGTAGACTTCTTAATTATTGAACACGTTTTATACATTGACCGCAATGTGTCTTGCATACCTCAGTTTATGACCTGAGTTTATATAAAAAATTAAGATTAACTAGTTTAATCCATAACAGAATTAACTTATTTTTTCTACAAAGGCATTAAATATTCAACATTTTTAACACGCTAATGAACTACTAAAAATAGAATTTTAAGGCACTAGTGTTAAAAGAAAGCTACTTTTATCACTAGTGCTGAAAGTAGGCTATTTTAAAGCACTGTATTAAAAGTAAACCACTTTTAACACTGGTGTTAAAAGTAAATACTATTTAAATTTGAATGGAAAGTTTCTAGAAAAAAAAATATGGGGTTCGTGTCAAAAGTGCTTTTAAGGAAGTTATGCAATTTGCAGAACTAGCGTAGCTCATCATGCAAACTTTTACATGCGTGCCTTAAAATTGCACTTTTAACCCTTAGGAACATCATAAAAACTAATTTTTTAAAAACTTTTTTTTAGTCGTAAAAATAGCAGGACGGGAGGCTCGGGAGCGCTAAAATTACACCCTTCGATTGGGTATCCTCGATTACCCCCCAGGTAATGAGTTTCTTGCCGTAAGCTTGATACCAAAACAGTTAGGATAACCAAGTATAGAACCTTGTTTTGGGCCTTGTCACTTGCTATCATCTGCCTATATTAGATTGAATGTAACTCTTTTAGTTTCAGAGAAAATTGCAATTTTGTGTTTTTCAGTTTTTTTCCATTTTTCTTCAAAATCGGTAAATGGTACAATATTCTAATTATATCCATCGAATAGCTACTGTCAATGCGCATATTTTTTGTGCTTACCTATTTTGCCCTATCTCAAATCGTTTCAGCAGAAAATGGAAAAAACTGAAAAATGTTAAAAATTAAAATTTTTCAGTTTCAGTTCAGTAACCCCTCAGGGGTACCTTTTATCCCACTGATCTGAATTTTTATGTCATATTAGGACTAATAAAAGAAGCCTAGCAGTGAAAACCGCAGCTCTCTAAATTCACTAGGAAGAACCTTATTTAATTTTTAATATTAATTTATTTAATACTTATAATTAAATTTTAATATTTATTTATAAAAATTTATAAATTAATTATTTATAAAAATCACAAAGTAATTTATTTTTGGCACAAAAAATTGTAAGCACATTAAAAAAATCAAAAAAAAAAATAAGACCAGGTGGTAAAACGCCAAAATACGAATTTTCATAAAAAAATATAAAAAAAGGACATGGCAATGCCGAGGACCGAACCCACCACTACAATGTCCAAAGCGGGGTATCCTACCCATTAGACCACCGAAGGGCGATGAATTTTCATGTTTCGGCTTTTCCACGGCTATTTAAGAAAAATAAAATTTTAGTGCCCCCCTTCACACTTTGGGGGCGATGTAAAGGTTAAAAATCGTGAAAATAGCAGGGGTTCGAGGGTGCGCAAAAATTACGCCATTTGATAGCGCATCCTCGATTACCTACTAGAAGAAGAGCTTATGGATCTACGAAAATTAAAAGGTCTGTGGACTCATTAGACTGTGGAAAATTTTAAAAAATATGTCGCCGCCTAAAAGGGGGAGACGAGTTGGTTCTACAAACTAATTTTATTTAGGGGATCAAGGGGGCGCAAAATTTACGGCATTCGATAGCCCGTCCTCGATTTATTACTATTACCTACTCACTTATTTTTGTCATCTAGTTACCTTTAAAACCTTCATTTTTTTTATACCTATCTCCTTTTAGCACCTGTTGAGAAGATACGATAAAAATATCAAAGTCAATTTTTCAACTCCTGTTTGAAGACAATAATAATTGAATGGCTTATAGGTGTAGACCTCGTCCTGATTGAACGCGTAGTTATCGCGTCCCGTTAATTCGAAGAATTGCACCGATTTTACCGAAAATTTGAAAAATTTAGATTTTTGAGGTCTTGTATATTTTAGATCTCAGACTTAATATACATCGTTGGAAAGGGTTCGCCGAGAGATACAATCAGATAAAAATGATATTTTTTTTAATTTGTAAAAAAAATCGTGGGCCCATCCTCTGAGCCCCCCTGGGGGATAGTTTTGGGGAAATTTTATTATTTTCGGATTCAGCGGGGATCAAAACCCTATATGTGACGACGATTTGCACCTCCGATTGCAAATGTGGTTTTTAGTCCCCCTAATTAGAGTAGGACAATGTTTTTTCAAAAAGTTGATCAAAGTAAGCCGAGAGGTAGGCCCTATCCGGGGGGCACGGGGCACACGGGCACACGGGCCAAAAATGGGACTTAAATTTCAACAAATTCGTTATAACCATTCGAAAAAAGCCCCCTAGGGGAGTCGGGGGGGGGGGGAACCATCGTGTAGCCCGGAAAAAAGTAGGTGGTAGGACCGGGTTTGGAGGTACCTACCTAGTGAGGAAACAATTTGCAGAATCCCACTCACTTTTTGGGCCATCTCATATTCCCTATTGACGGGTTAGTTAAAACTAAAAATATTTGCATGGAAACTTCCAACTGCTTCCAAGAAATACTTTAAAATATTTACAGGAGCCACTGTTAAACTACAGAATGATTAACTATAATAGTTATTTACGGTATAAGTCCGGTAAATATAATTTTACAGTAGGAGTAAGATGTTTCCTGGAATTTCGAAACGACTACTGTAACACGTTACCGGACGTATGATGTACAACATTTTACTTCATACTTATTAAAAACAGGAAAATAATAATTTTATGGGCGGCGAATATATTTTTGACAAATCCACCAATTTGACAAATAGTTTCATTACGGGTACTGGGGGTACAGGTACCGGTACTGGATACCATGGATACAATGGATTTATTGAATACCGCCACAAGATGTGCCGGTACTCATTACTGTAAAATTTCTTTACGATATCCAATCCTGTAAAAAGTTGTTTACCGGATTAAAATCAAGTACGTAAAAGTGTCCTAAATGATACAGTATGAAGTAAACATAATTTAAATAGCCAATGTCTAAAAACACACAATACATAGTAAAAACATCTTAGATGGTGAAAAAAATCCTTTAAAAGATTTTTATTTTTATTAAATTTTGCAAATAGCAATTTATGTTACCTGTTACGGCGTCATATTGGCTTGTAGAGTCGCCAAAGCTAATTTTAATCGCAAATTGTCTCAGGTATTGTGGTATTGTCTGGTCATTGCAGGTACTGCCTGTTGATATTGTTAGTACTGTGAAGTATTGCCACAATACATTTTGGTATTGTCTGGTATTGTCATGTACTGTCAGAGTAGTGTCAGGTATTGCAACAGTATTGTGGGGTATTGTCATGGTATTGTGAAGTATTGTCACATAAATTGTACATGTATTGCCATGAGTGGATACCCTCTCGGTTAACTGGTAATTTTAAAAAAAGATAGTTAAAAATATTATAAATATCTTATAACACGAAAAATATAAAATCATATTATGTAGGTTGTAAATAAAATAGTATACTCACCTCAGTAGGAAGTTTTCTTACCGTCTCGAGATTTTATAGTTCATCTCGACGCTGCGCGTCTCGATAACCTATCAAATCTCTCCGCAGTAATGAGCGACTTCCCACTCCGGTATGTAATATACTATTAGGGTATCCAGTTCTGTAAAAAGCTATTTACGGGAGTAAAATCAAGTACGTAAAGGGATCCTAAATGAAGAGAAGATTATGAAGTAAAAAATTAGACCGTTGTATATTAATAAATTCCTCGATCATAAATATAGCATTTCTTAGGTGCAGAACTCCAACTCATAAGCTAACATGTAATGAAGAGTAAAGAAAATAAACAATAATTAAAAAGATATAAACTATTCAAAAATGTTTAGCTTTTTCCAACATACAGGGTGTCTCGACAGCACATGACCGATAGAGTACTTTGACATTTTCTGCTTTAAATAAAAACGATTTGATCAAGTTTTATTAAGAAAAACTTTGATCAAATATGCTGCTATTGATGGGCACAGTTCCTGACAACAATTTATTTTTATAATACCAAGAAAACATTACGATGGATTTTAATGAATTGTTGTTTCTAACATGTTCGTGAACACATCGGCTATAATAGCCGTCCTTTTTTTCAAGTTGCAATATGGCAAGAGCGATGGCAAGGCGGTTACAGCGGTCATCCATATAAAAAAAATTTCGGCAAAGCGGTTATCGCCGCCTATTTCTCCATATAAATAGTATATATATATATAAGATCGTGTGCGATTTTTTTTAAGTAGAAGTTGCTAAATGTAAAATTGGGCATCGGGATTACATTTTCGATCAAAGGGCAGTTTGAAAAGTCCATAAGTAAACCCTATAAAGCTTTTTTTTCTACTAAATAGCAACTATTATGTTAGATAAATGAGATTGCCCCACTAAAATACTAACGAACAGTTTTTTTATATAGCGTGGTTACAAAATTCGCATTTAACAAGAAAATTTATCGAAAGTATTTTCAAAGCTTTCGATGATTTTTCGTAAGTCTGGGTCCTTTAATTGTTCTGTTCGGATGTCATCACTTGACCTGGTTGGTACGTGGATGGTAACATAGCATGTGTCGCAGGTAGCATTATCCTTATGGGCACATATGGGTCTGGAAAGCATATCAGCGAAATGATTTTGTTTTCCAGGTACACACTCGAATTTTAGTTTATAGCTTTGAACCATTAATGTCCAACGAGCAAGACGTCCTGTTGGGGGTTTCAAGCTTAAGAGCCACTTTAAGGGTTGATAATTAGTTGCTACAACTACAGAGGAACTATCTAGAAAACCTCTGTATTTGGTAAGCCTCCACACAACTGCAAGTGCTTCACACTCTGTGGTGCTGTAATTCTGCTTCGCTGTTGTTAACAATCTGCTTGCAGACTCAATGAAATGTTCTTGTTCATCGTAGGGCTGAAAGAGGACAGCCCCCAAAGCATATACTGAGGTAACAGTACGAAGAATATAAGGATTAGTGCCATCATTTTGTTGCAACAGTGGTGCTGTTATAAGTGCCAGCTTCAATTGTTCGAAGGAATTTTGTTCGCTTGGGTCCCAGTGCCATGTAACGTTTTTCTTACGGAGGTTGGTTAAAGGTCGTGATATATCAGCAAATGTGTCTGTGAAACGATGATACCAAGAGCAACTTTGTATGAAAGATTGAACCTGTTACACAGTTTTCGGAGGTAGCATGTTGGTGATGGCATCAGTTTTTTCACTATTGACAGATTACAGGCAATGACATGTCCTAGATAGGAACAGGCGCAGAGGCAAACGTACAGCTTCTCGATTCACACGAAGCTTAAATAGTTTTAATCGTTCAAAGACACATCTTAAATCATCCAAGGGGTCATCAAAAATTTCTGATATAGTCGCATGGATTCTCAACTGGCGGGTCCGACGATTCATCAACGACAAACTTTGAAATGTTTGTTTCTTTTCATGGCATTTATTTGCACCGACTAAAAACAAGCCGTATGATAAAAAAGACAGATATATACAACTTTAGACAAGAAAAAATAAGATACACTTATATTTGTCTCTGGCTTAAAGTGATCACCAACATGTGTATTTTTTTCCGTCATTTTGATTTATAAATGTCACTCTGACAGTCTAATTAGGCAAAATTAATAATTCCTAAGCAATTTTCGGGTTTTTGCATTTTTAATCCAAGTGCTAAATTTATTATACTATTTCGGGAATGAAAGAAAAACTGGAAATTTGCCAACGAATATCTAGGAAACTATATCGAGGACACTGGGAATCATCTTAAGGAGTATGCAGAGAGGAAGTGCTTAGAAACCAAGTACAAAATAATACCGAAGAACATTAAAAGAAGAGAACAAAGACCCTTGATTTACCGAAAGCAGTGAAATTGGATGTGAAAAATGACTGATCGGAACTTTTGTCAGTGGCCAAAGCTTTAAAAAAAAAACACACAAAAATCTACTTTGCAGACCAAAGAGTGTGGGAACAGTTTACCGCAATAGAATTGATGTGGACTGGCGTAAAAGAGTATTAACACAAGCATATAGATGATGGACTTAAATCGGAACATGTATAGCAAAGGTTTGGCAAGATGCATTGGAATACAATACTGTAAAAATAGGTATTGCAAAAATTCCTTATAACACACCGAAAAATTAATAATGGATTGCTGGGAAAGAGAAAAAGTACAAAATTGTGAAGCAGCGCCATCACAACCTACAGTGATCATTTCTACAGAAGAGGCAGTTTATCCAAGAAATATTGGTCGCCAAAAAAAGAAAAACGGGAGGTGATGAAGAAAAAGGTGTTGGGTCTAGTCTACCATACATCCACAAAGTCATAGACAGGATCGGTAGGCTGAAAAAGCCCAAAGTGAAAAGTGTTTATAAACCGACTTCCATAATACAAAAGAGCCTAAAATTGGCAATGCATCAGAAATATCCTCTATCAGCATCCGGAGTTTACAAAGTTTCGTGCAGCTCTGGCTCGGTATAAATACATTGACACCACAAAACCTAGTATTAACACGAAAACTATGAAACATAAAATAAGTTGTAGGCTAGGACAAACACAGTCAGCCTTAGTAGAGCACGCTCTCTCTGAAAGTCACGACATCCTTTTTAAGGAGGTGAATATCTTACATCAAAGGCAGCGTTACTATCCGAGAGTAAAGAGGAAAGTCATTGAGATCTTCAAACAAAAGAACAACTTCGACAGGAAAGAAGAAATTTCGGCCCTAATTCAGACTGTAAGTCAGTCCTGCGACATATAAGTTAAGTGCGCCAAAACTCTGCTCTAACCCTTCCCCAGTCCTTCCACTTCAGCATGGCGGTGACGGTAAAAATACCACGTAGCGTTTAGAGCTAAAATCAGTCAAGGTCGAGATGCAAGAAAGATCACTTCGCCAATTTCCTCATCGCAATTGATAATGTCCGACGTAGTTATGGACGAACCGAAGAAATGCCATTGAATCGCAGCTTCAAAGCCCGCAACACCCTTCACACAAAAATTAATCTTTAGTTAATAGCTATAAAGCAATTTTGATGTGCAACATCTATTCTTGTGTTCAGTTTTATGATGAAAATGTTAAAAAGAATGTCAAAATACTAACTAGTGAAAATATTTTTAGATTGGTTTAAATACTTTTAATTTATGTGCTTACCTGGTATTCAGGATACATTCCCATGCAGACCGCAAAAAATGCACTGACGGAGGCAGTGGTGTCTTCTGCCTAAAATCACCAATAAAGGAAAATAATTAATGATTATATCAAAGATTAAGGGTTTTATGGTTTATATGAAAGGATTATCGGGGGTAATTCCATTACAGCTTTAAAATTATCTGGTTAATTTTCAAGCTCGAGCTTCAAGCTGAGATTATTTCCCTAACTAAATTCAACATTAAAAAGTAATTAGATATACGGAGTGTTCACTATAAAACTTCATTTAGTTGGCTGTGAAATGTCAAAAGAAAAGGATGGAGAAACAAAAGTCCATTTACTTTGATTATGTTATCCTTTTCTGTCAAAATTTCACAGCCTGCTAGATGAAGTTTCATAATGAACACCCCGTACTTATAATATAATATTTAATTAAATATTTTAATTTTAATATTAAATTTAATTAAATATAGATATAATTATAATATTTAATAAAATTGTTTAACAATTACATGAATTGCAATGAAAAACAGAATTATAATAATAAGTGATTTTGGTATTTCGTTGCGTGAAATACCATATACCAAATACCTATATCTGATATCTGGGCTGTAGAAGATATACTCGTATTGGACTGCTCTATATCTTGCAGGGTTTTTTCGCTAAATTTGAAACAGCTGTTGCTCGCAACGAATTATTGGTCAATTTAGCATATTCTTTTACTAAACCTGACTCATCTGCTTGGTATTTTGTCCCGTTCGCTACAGTATTTCTTCCAGCAGGCATATTTTTGTACCACTTCCTGTCCATAGCCCATGTTGGATTTACAGTTAGAAATACACGGTCAGTAATTATAACTTCACGCCTTGTCTCCTCAACAAAATAACTTAGCAAACATTTGTATCCTTCTCCGCCTTGCCAAGCCAACTCAAAGGACAACACGAAAAACATATTTTATCCACGACCATACTATAATAATCACATTATTCTTGTACATTCTCAAGACTAACGATATCATTATTCACTTTATTCACAAGTGAATAATGAGTTGTCATGGAAACGAAACATGTCGTAGGCAACTGACAACTTAAAAAGTAAACTGCCCTAAACATGAAATCGGTAGTTACCACTGGTTCATTCAAATAATTATCCTTCTATTAGGATGTATTGAGGCAAATGTAGGTTACAGTGTCTCTTTTTCTCTAAAATATGTACTTTTCACTGAAAAATACTTAAAATAGGCCATAAAATGAAGTAATTTACCGTCCACCCTCGTAGCATTGAAATGAACATGCGGTAACATGCGCGTATGACTAGACCGTCATCTTACGACAAGACGCATCAAACGTCGCGCCATTGAATAGCGAAACCAGTCGTGGTCGTGGTTTTAAAATTGTGAATTATCTTTGTGGCACCTATAACCTATCATATTTGAGAAAACCCAGAATCTTGGTCGTGGATAAAGTATAGTATTCAACGCGCATTTAATGAGCGTTATTCTCTCGGGCAACTTGTGCCACTCGCTTCGCTCGTGGGCTCAAACGTTACCCTCGAGAATAACGACTCTCATTAAACGCTTGGTGTATAATATACTATTTTTTGTAAGCCTTGTGGGATTTCTTCATCGCAGCTGGACACTAATCTGGAAAATGATTCATACTTCAAAGCTACTGCACTTACTTTTCTTTTTTCTTTTGATGTCTGTAGCTGTTTTCGCTTCGTAGTTTTTGTATCTTGAGCCGCTTTAAAGTCAATGTCCGTAAACGGATTGAACTGTACATTGTATTCAGTGTAATAATTTTCCATCAAAGCTTTTGCCGTTACATTCCAGATAGTCTTGACTGTATATTTTTTATATACATCTCCACTTATTTTCTCATATTGAAAGCCTAGTCTGTTAAACTATTTGCTAAAACAGCTACTGTGGTTGCTCAGTTGATAACGTAACGTTTCTCGTAACAGAAATACATAAATTGCCGCGAGATAAACTCTTGATTAAGACTGTGAAGATTTTGCTATCATTTCTCTTATACTTTGACTTTTCTAGAATTAAAGTCACACAATATTTGGGTCCGTCCGACCACTTTAAAGCCTTTTAAAGAGGAATAGCTCCGTTATTTGACAAATTAGTATTATTTTAGCTTCAGGAATTCCCTGTTTAATTTGGCCACCTAATTTCGGAACACCCTGTATTCCTTGTAATTACTTTGGTTTTCAACGTTCCGATGGCAAGTTTAGATGACTCCCTACATTAAGTCTTTCTATACAAGTGTGATAGGGGATGTTCATTGAAAAGTCATCTAGAAAGCTGTAAAGTGTCAAAAGAAAAGTATAAAGGAACAAACTGCAATTTTCATTCTGACAAAAATGTATAACCTTTTAGATGACGTTTTCTAATAAAAACTTCGTATGTCCGTTAATCCCAGTAATAATGGTCCTTCTAAAAATGAAAAAAAAGATATGATGATTCAAGATTTCGAAGGCTGAGAAGATAAAAAGCGAAATGTTATGATAATATGGGTAATTTACAAACGTAATTACGATGTTATCACAAATCACACATTTGAGTTGCACTACTAGCTTACAAGCTTACGAGCAGTAGCGTAACTTAAAGGATTATCAAAATTGAAGTTGTTCTCGACCGTTAATCGACAAGGAAAGGTTTTTTTAAATCTATAAGCCCACCCTCTCTTTAAGGCCCATAATTTCGTCAATCAATGCCCCCAACAGCAAGCTATCAGCTCTTCTTACCTCAATTCTTACAAATGCATACAACAAAAACAATCCCTATTTCATCAAGAACAATTTTGAATTCGTTGAGTTCACCAAGGACTTATGCCTCCCAGCTGGTTTCGTCCTGGTTAGTTTTGATGCCATTTCATTGTACAGCAATATTCCATACGAATTAATAACCAATGCAATACTGACCGATCACCTGAGAAAATCCGTTCCTTAAAGGATTATCGGTGAGCTGTTGTGCAGAGCAGTAGCAGGCGACATCCACCAGCGTATTAGATCTAATACTGCATGGCAGATGGCGCTCAATTCGAGAAACAGCTCATAATGCTCTGCACCTCGCAGGTTATCGGAACTCAAACGTAAAGAGTAGGTGGTCACCAGTTGGTGACCGCTCTTGCCACACTTAAGCAACCGCAAAATAATAAAATTTTCGTTGCTGAAACGAAATATTTATGTCACTCAAAAGAGCACCGCTGTGGTCCAGAATCCGCATAGTTACACTACTAGCTTTCCAGTTAGTAGTGTAGTATTAGTAGTAGTAGACATTGGGGGGGGGGGGGAGGGGGCGAAGTCTTGCGACTAGGCCTTAAAGGCCCGTTCTAAAGTCCCCCGATCCACCCATCCCCACTCAGCCTGGGCCCTCATTCCCTCCACGAGTCGACCCGACCCTCTAATGAAGGAGAGTATCCCGTCCCACCTATAGCACACTCCCACTGACGACCCTTCCCCTGTTCCATAGTTGGTGCGAAGTGGACTGTCCACCATTTCTAGCAGGTGCATGTGTCTGTTTAGTCTGCAGTGGCCAGGGAGGATTCCCACAAGGTCTCCAAGGCTCTGCCGACTTCTCCCAAGTAGCCACGAGGCCTTTGATCTATCCGAGTTAGGGTAGATTTCCTTGCTCTGTCTACATATTCCTGACTGTGTCCAGTTTGTCGTTGTACTCTCCAATGCCCACTCATTTAGAGTGTAAGAGACATACCTATTGCTTACTCCTAGAGCTAGCTAGTAGTATAACTATGCGGTTTCTGGCTCAAATTAGATTTATGGTGCTCCTATTGGTCTACTTAACGCTCGTAAGGGTCAAATAAGATCAATATTACTAAGTTCCATATAATTCTGGTCACCATTTAATAACTCAAATGTTAATAATTTTAGTAATAAATATAATACTAAATAAGAAGTACCTACAGCAACATACAGTGTTAGAATCTGATCTACAAAACGTGTATTCGTAAAGAACTCGGGATTTTCGTCTAATAAGTCTGTCATTGAATCAATGACCGCATGGACGTGGTTTGAAAGATTGGTTGGTGATTGTTTTCTCGTCAAAGCTGCTTTCCTCATCTGCAAATTAACACACAGTCATACGGACCGAGCAAGTAAAAATTAATTACTGAAAAACCTAATTTCAGAGAAAGGATGAGCCACTTTTTGTTATAGAGAATATTAGTAACTCAATAATTTTATGATACTAAATGAAGACATACAATGCTTTTTACCATTCATTCTTTTAGGTGATTAATACCACGATGTCGTATTTGTAAAACGGATTTCTCCAACTGACTCAACGAAGGAATCTATAGGATTCAAGTTTAGACTGCTGGGTGGTGGTCGTAAATTGCATGCCGACCCTGCAGATTAACAATAAATTATTTGAATGAGATTTTTGCATGCCTTTATTTACGATCATAAAACTTTTGAATTACCAATATTTTTTGAAACCAGGACCTTTCTCTAAAATGTGTGCTTTTTAATGACACAATGAAAGTTTAAAAATCTTAATAACTTACGAAAATAAGAGCATACAAAATTTCTAAGATTTTTCTATGGCCCACTGTGTATACAGCAACGTTGCCAAGCGTACAATATTTATCGGCTTTGTACGATAATTTTGTGTAGGTACTGATTTTCTAGTATGGTGTAATTTAATGTTTTTACATGAGTTGTAAACAAACCAATTTATACAGTTAATATAATTGACAATATTGATACTTGCATTTTGAAACAATTAGACGCAGTATATCTAATTCACTTATTTTTGACATCTCGTTATTTTTGAAATCTTTATTGTTCTTATATTTGTCTCCTTGTAGAACATGTTGATAAAATACGACAAAAAAGTCAAAGTCAAATTTCCAACGCCTACGTGATGTCAATAATAAGTAAGTTTATACACATGGCACGTCAATGTTTTGCTTCT
This sequence comes from Taphrorychus bicolor, assembly GCA_951812265.1. Lineage (NCBI taxonomy): Eukaryota > Metazoa > Arthropoda > Insecta > Coleoptera > Curculionidae > Taphrorychus > Taphrorychus bicolor. The sequence goes on from OX638300.1 coordinate 2,620,245, forward strand.
GGTTACTTTTTAATTTGTTGTTACGACCTTTTCCGGATTATCGGTAGTCGGTTATCGTTATCGGTTTTCGGCATTTGTTTCGGTTGATATCGGTATTTTCGTATTTTTTTATTTTTTCACCACTGATAAAAGTAAAATAAAAGAAAATCAGTTTGTCTAGTTTGTCTGAAGAATTATAATTATGTTATTATTAATTTTATTGATTCTTAGTAAATATCAATTTTTGTTTATTTGTAATTTTTTTACGTTTTTACATTTTTCTATTTTTCTTATTCTCCGAAAAAGCCTATCTCAAGTTTTGATTATGTATCGCAAAACGTACATAAACTTGAAAACTTTCAACTCGATAATATACAGGGTGATTCAAGTAAAGTGTCTATTAAAAGTTCTGGGAAAGTAATAACGATAAGTTTTTAAAAAAAAATTTGGGGCTATAACAAACCATGATGCATATTTTAGAAATATTTTTATAGATGCAGCGTTACCAGATCTATCAAAAATTAATTGCAACTTTGGATTTTCAAATAGAAAACCGTGTATATTTCTGCTTTTCCGGATTCTACGCAAAATTCTAAACAACTTTTGTTGATAGTTAGCTAGTTCGATCTCTTGCCGTTTATTAGAAAAAGCTAATTTTTTTTTTGGCGTAAAACACTACTTTTCTAAAGTTTAATATTTTCGGCAGTAAGTGATCTAGCGACTTGAAAATTTCACATGACTTACCTAATGCATGTCGTTAAATATGCACATGTTGACATTAAAGTAATGTTATACAGGGTGTGTCAAAAAATGTTTATTTTTTCAGAAATTTGCCTCTTGATAAAAGCAACTGGCTATATATATATAATTCTTTTAAATGTCCACCATTTGCATTAAGGCAGTCGTGTAAACACTGAAGTCCATATTTTGTAATTGCCCTTCGTATTTCTTCGGGAGCCAATTGTTCAAAAGCCTGACGAACTCGATTCTCTAGTTCTCGCCGGTTTTCAATAGCTGCTCCCGCATACACCCGTTCTTTGATTGTTCCCCAAAGATACGAATCTAGGGGGGTAGAATCTGGCGACCAAGATGGCCAGTCCCACGGTCCAATGCGTCTTATCCATATGTCTTCAAACAATCCATTTACCTCCTGACTCACCCTGGTTGGTACATGAGCAGGAGCCCCATCCAATTGGCACCAGCAAGACCTTGATAACTGTAGTGGTAATCCATCCAAAAAGTCTTGAATTTTAATTAAAACCATTTCACAAAATTCAATACGCCTCTGGGCATCGCCTGGTAATAAAGCTTGTTGAGTGATAAATTTGAATGGATGTATTTTGTGTAACATGTACATATTTGACGACATGCATTAGATAAGTCATGTGAAATTTTCAAGTCGCTAGATCACTTACTGCCGGAAATATTAAACTTTATAAGAGTAGTGTTTTATGACAAAAAAAACAGAAATTAGCTTTTTCTAATAAACGGCAAGAGATCGGACTCGGTAACTATCAACAAAAGTTGTTTAGAATTTTGCGTAGAATCCGAAAAAGCAGAAATATACAAGGTGTTCTATTTGAAAATCCAAAGTTGCAATTAATTTTTGATAGATCTGGCAACGCTGCATCTATAAAAATATTTCTAAAATATACATCATGGTTTGCTATAGCCCCAATTTTTTTTTAAAGCTTATCTTTATTACTTTCCCAGAACTTTTAATAGGACACTTTACTTGAATCACCCTGTATAATAATTTTATATTGTGCGATATTTTATTCGGAAGGGTTGGCAACACTGGTATGCAGGATTATTCGAGTTCGCAGCTCGTCGTTGAAATTTTGCAAACCGCAAGAGATACAGATTCGGTTAAATTAACTCGAATTTGGCAATTTGAGTGTATCGCTCGCTAGATAAGTTTAAATAAGCAAAATTTTTTTTCTTAATAAAAAATTGTAAAAATGCAAAGACAACCCCGGAGTATCCGTTTGATCATGTGCTTACTTAACACCCTGTATTTTTTTATTTATTTTATACAGAGTATACTGGTTGTTAGAATTCGTCATAGATTAGAGTAAATTTGGATAAATATGCCCATTTTAATACTTATCAAGATGTTGTTTTTAAGTGTAGGAATTCAACTCCTTCCGTAAATAAAAAGAAAATCGAAATTTGCTATATATGGTTTGATTTTTTTTAACTTCTTTGGAGAGATTTTGAAAAATATATATATAATTCATTTTCTTGTTTGCACTTTTTATTTTCTACAAGTGTGACCAGGTAAGATAAGTAAAGTGTCTCTCTCTCTCTCTCTCTCTGCCCTTCTTATCTACCATCAAGTACGTGTGACTTACCATCAAGTGACTATTTGTTAAAATAACGAAATCGTTCAAATTAACTTTTTTTGCATAACATCGAAACGGCTCAAAATTTCGTCAATTTTAAAAAGTTATATTACTAAGCTCAAAATGCTACACTTTTCCTTCATTTAACCGAATTTCTGCGTAGATTATCTCGGAAAAAGCACATTTTATTATCTGTGAAAACCTTACGTCAAATTTAAATTTGAGATGTAAAAGTGGTTACCCCTTGCAACTTTTTGTTTTTCTATATTTATTAACTTGGAGAATATAGCTATACGTTTCTAAATTTCTGTAATGGCACCCACTCACAGACCAATAAAAATATAAATGAAATTCAAAGAATACTTTGAACGCCAAGATTAAAAAGGAAATAACAAAATATTTAAAATAAAAAAAAATTTAAGTCCGAGTCTGATACATCAATCATTTAAAAAGCGCTACAAAAATTACCAGATTTGTATTTAAGTAGAAAAGTTTAGAAAATCCCTCGTGCTTGGACACACTGATTCTAACATACTTTAAATATCATAAAACATACCGCTTCTACTTGACTCCTTACGAAATTCCTTAGGTATGCTTGCTTCTTTCCTAATGGGGTTAGGTTGAAGAGAAAATCGATATGTTGCCAGGGTTTGGCCATTCTGTTGAATGACATTTCGTAAGCACTGTAACAAAAATAAAATTTCGATATTCTGACTTTGATAATGTCCGCCACAGTTGTGTGCGAAACGTTGATAAAAAAATTCCTTGGACCATGGCTTCAGAGCTCTTAATTTTTGTTTTATAATATATATAAATAACTCTAATCTTATTTTTTCCGAAGTTGGAGATTGCAGATGAGTTTTCTGGGTCAGGCGATGAATTGTATTAATAGTTCTCGGTGGTAGTTAGTCGTTTATTAAGCCAGTTTACTTTTTCTACATTACAAACGCAAAATAATAATTGGATTTTAGCAAAATTTGAAAAATAAAGTAGTTATAAAATTTGAGGTTAAAACCCGACTAATGCGTTCGTTAAGCTCGCTTCGCAACAATCTCCGATCTATTAACTTTTCTGGTAACTTTTCAATTGTTTTTGAAAGGTGCGTTCACAATGTCGTGAGTGGCTAGATGAATATCTTCCTGAAAACGACTATATATAAAAATATTAGAAAAGAAAAAGGACAAAACCTAGAGTTCATAAAAAGTCTTCATAAAAAGCTCGTTTAATAATATACTATTATTGTTGTATCCTACGTAATTACCCAAAAAAAACACAGAAGCAGACTTCGAATCAAGGCGAACAATTAATATTGACACTGAATGTCACTGAATACCAATTAAGTGATAAAGTGTTCAATATAATCTGCCATAAATTCGGAAACCCAGAATTCGATCTTTTTGCCTCAAAACTTAACACAAAATGTCCCAAGTATCACTCCTGGAAACCGGATTCAGAATCAACTGGAGTGGATTGTTTCACCACAAATTAGTGCCACCTACATTTTTATGTGTTTCCACCTTTCTCGCTGATACTAAAGTCTATAAAGAAAATAGTTAATGGTGCTGCAGAGGCTACATAAACCATTCACTTATTATTGCCGTCAAGTAGGCGGAAATCTGACTTTGACATTTTTATCGTATCTTCTCATCATGTGAGGAAAAGAGATACGTATAAAAAAAAATGAAAGTTTCAAAGGTGCCAAAAATAAGTGACCAAACTCATAGTAGGACAACCACTTTATTTCGGACCTTCCAAAACACTAATGATGTCTCCTTTCAGGAAACGCCACCCCATTTGGGAGAAGATTACCTTGGTGGCTGCGCACTTATTAGGAAAAGTTTCGCACTAAAATCTCTCTCGGATGAATCGATCAACACGATTATTTCGTCTCTTGCAACAAATACAAGAAAACAGTGTGACTATTGGTACAGAAAATGGTGTTTTTTTTTTACCCAGAAGAAGAAGAAGGCGCACCCTTTAAAGTATAACCTCAGACTCCTATTTTCTTTCCTTGGATAATGGTTGGAGGGAAAAAAGTTTCATCTATAAACGCTTGCAAGTCTGCTCCATCCTTGATACTAAAGATTGACAATTGGGATATGCCCATATTAAAGAGGTACCTCAGAGGTATTTACAAGAAGTACCCCCCAAGACAAAAATACGACGAAACATGGGACACACACCCAGTGTTGCAGTTATTAGAGAAGAGACACTCAGTAGAATGGAACCCCCTTATATGGAAATTAAAATCCCTGATTTGATTAAGACCAGCGACAGAAATAGACTTCAGCCACTTTTGAAGGTACCAATTTTTAAAGAGAAACCTAAACTATGCCTGGCGAGCTGCATTAAATACTATATACAACGAACTCAAGAACACCGTTTCAGTGAAAATTATCTACTCATTCTAACGCCCAGAAAACCTTATCATCCAGCCTGTATCCAGACAATAAGTAGATGTGTGAAACAAACAATCACAGAAGTCACAGACAGTGGCATCGACACCGGTAGTTCTGTGCGGGTAGCGGTGGCGATCGGTCAAGTTGAGTATTCGGGTAGTGGGTACAGTTCAGGTGGGTCGTTCAGAATCGTGGGAGTTTGGTAGTGCTCGGGAGTGATAAAGCGGAGGTACTTTTGTGCGAACGGGTGACGAGAAGTGCGTGCGAAAATGGAGGCAACCATTTTCATGGATGTCTTCTTGAAGACCATGGCGGATAACATGGACCATGACGGGGTCAAGCGGTACAAGTAAGGTGGTGGTCAGGTAGCTAATGCATGCGGTAAACCGACGAACTTCTTTGGAGCAGTTAAGAAGCCGCCTGAGGAAAAGCTTGGCGGAGAAGGTTGCGGTAGCGGTAGCGGCAGGTATACCTCTTGTTGTAGCGGAGGGCCGGCACAAGTGGGCTGAGCCGTTGGAGGACAGTTGCACATATGCCATCATCAGAGGGCTCAAGTCACGCGGACCTCAAAGCGATGGAGGCAGAACTTTTAAAAAGAATGTAGAGGTCTAACAGCAAAACTAAACAGCAGCTGACCCAAATTTTGACCAAGTGTGCAGATACCACAATTTTAAAGTACAGAAACTGCTTGCACTGTGTCAGAATTTGAAAAAATTTTTTTTACAAGCGGACTAAAAGAACGTTATTGGTTAAATAAGGAATTCAATAATTATTGTTGCATATCTTGCAATTCTGTTTTTCATTCCAGCTGCATGGAAAGGCTTTCTGAAGTCGTTAAACTGGGCAGATTTCGAATACTGTGTTCCACCTCATGCCAAGAAGAAATTAATGAAAAAGAAACTATAGAAAAGAACCTATATAAATCTATAGAGGGGCTGCAGAAAGATGTCACAGACCGAGACACACTGATAGCAAGGTTAAAAAGAAACAGCAAAATTTACGAGGATGATGTTTTTGAAAGGGAGCAGGAACTTGAAACTGAACTGACGACATTGAAAGAGACCAAGATTAATTTGGAAAATGATTTTGCTAAACTGAATCGATCTTTACTGGGGTCGAAAAGTAGATGTGATGCACTTGAGGTTGAATTACAGGCAACAGTCAATGAATGCGAAGCGGCCAGGCTACTAAATAAGGAATTCCGATAGAAAAATTGATGCTCTGATGGGCTGCAATGACTCTTAGGCTAAGGGAAAAACTGAACAAAGAAGTATTAGAACAACCAGGAAGGAATGAGAAGGGTATATGATACAAACCGACAGATATATGCTCACTGAACAGGATCAATTTGACGCGGCCAAGCTACTCAGATTACTTTTGACCACGTCTCGGGACACATCGACGCAGACGACAGAAGACGCCAATTCTAGGAGGGAGGAAGTGGGTGGATAGTAGGGTAATCATGAGATGCAATGATCAAGAGGTTGGGCCGAATATTTTGTTGAATCGAGTTATGATATGTGGTGACGTGTCTGCGGTCAATCTGGGCACGACCCTTGCTGTATGTTTGAGGGAAAGGTACAGGATGGAACTCTGGCCGGTGTTGGAGTGCAATCCTGCAGATCACATAGCTGAAAATATATTCAATAAAACGTTAGAATACACATCAAACGATACCGTAGTTTTGGGTTTGGATATGACTAATGGTGTTCCAAGTCGTGATATCCTTCATAACATACTGTCACTAAGCAGATATACAAATGTGATAATGCTGGTAAAGTGCGACCTAAGAACTACTTCCAGAGGTACTTATGACAATGTATGCAGATATATTGCTAACTTCGCGGCAACAAGGATCAACACTTCATTGAGACTTATAAGCGATGTTCGTGACTACGATGGTTATATGCTTTTCTTTAAATCTATGTGTGTTGGTGGCCCTTTACATACACATGATTCCAGTATGTACCAACAAACGGATTGTTGTGAAATCAGTAAAAATGGTTAACTTCCATGACTTACCTGTTGACACACATCCAATGGAGCCGGATAGGAAGGAAGAATTCATGGTTAGGTTGAATGGATTGTTGAGACGGAGATCTTCATCGATAGTCATTAATGTTGAAGAAATGTCAACCGCAACGGAGGGAGCCGGGGAAAAGACTGATCTGAGCGGTGGCGATCGGGCTCCGAAAGAGAGAGACAGGAAAAGTAGTGTAGAGAGTTTGAATGATCAGAACCATTTTTTAGACAACCCCTCGAAAATGGCGTTCTCGGAGCGACGCATTTAAATGTAGAGTCAAAGAGGAATAAGATAAATGTGACACAAAATCGATCTTCTCACATGGATTTAGTGTTTTTAAATGTGCAATCCCTAAGAAATAAGACGAATGAGGTGGGCGTCTTTGTTGACGGCCTTGGATTTCCCGACATGGTGTTGCAGAGTCTTGGCTTAGATCAGGTGAGTTGTTTCATCTGGAGAACTACGTCCTAACAACTTCTCATTGCCGCGAAAGTGGGCGAGGTGGAGGTACTCTGATACTGATTCGATCTGACATTGCAAATTACTTTTCGGGGTGTAGTGGGATTGACTTACTGGAGGAGGATTGCGTTTTTGAATTATGTGCAGTTCTTAGCAAACGATTAAATTTGTATGTGTTGTGTTTGTACCGTCCACCCTATGGCAGTCCTGATGTATTTTTAAGTAAACTGGAACATATTTTGTATCAACTGCCTATCGGAGCCAGAATGACTAATGACTACAAAACACCAAAAGACTAAAGTTACAGTTTCATTCATTTAGTTTAACTATGTTCGTTGGCGAACCTACACGAGTCACGTCAAATTCGTCTACATTGATTGACTATCTGTGTTCTAATTTTCAAGCTGATGATGTTGACTATCGTGTTGTTTCGCCAGGGTTGTCTGACCATGAGGCTATCTTATGTAGGTTGAAACTGGGACATAGACTGACTGAGACCAGATCTAGACGTAGGTGTAGATTGTATACTAAAGCAAACTTTCATACGTTCTCGCAGCTAAGTAGGGAAACTGACTGGCTTTAGCATCATGCATGGGGGCAGTCGTTTGGAGGCTTTCCATCAGGGGCTTAGTCGAATATTTGATGAGTGTTTTCCTCTGAAGCCTTTTACGACGAAACACAGGAAACCGTGGATTACTAGAGGGCTTAAGATCTCCGCGAGAAACATGCGATGCTTGCATTACATCAAAAAGTTCTATTTCCACAACAACTGTTTTATGAACTACTTTAAAAAGTATCGAAATACATATCGTAAAACCTTAAGGCTGGCTAAAGAGGTGCATTACAGTAGGAGGATTTCTGGGGCGCAGAGTGTACAGGGTGAAACTTGGAAGGCTGTTGGTGAACTGCGGGGCAGGACGGGGTCAGTGCCGCTGGATGTTGGTGTCAGAACATGAATTATTATTTTTGCACTGTCGCTTCTTCGCTATCCTGTGGACGTCGACCAGCTATGCGGCACACCGATTTCCTGCGGCGCGATGCAGTCCGTGAAACTTTCTTTTTTAGACCTGTTGACTTGGAGGAGCTCATGAGAGCGATGGGCGAAATAAGGAAAAACGGCAGCGGGCTGGGATGACATGTCGGTTGTAATTTTTAATGCCCTCCCAGAGTCGGCCCTGAGGGTGCTGGTTGAATGCATTAATCGCTCTTTCGAAGCGGGCACTTTTCCTGATTGTTTGAAGTTTGCAATGGTGGTTCCTATATTCAAGGGCGGTAGCAGGGAGGCGGTCAGTGATTACAGACCTGTCGCTCTTCTGCCCTTGCAAAAATTGTTGAGAAGATGGTGAAGAAGAGAATGGGAGAATGGAATCTTTTCTCGACAGACATGTTCTTTTGGCAAAACAGTTTAGTTTTCAAACTAAGAGGAGCACGAATGATGCGGGTTTTTTTTTTCTGGAGAGCCTTTACCCACATCTTAATCAGCGAGAGGTGGCGGCGGCAGTGTTCTGTGACATGTCAAAGGCTTTTGATTGCGTCGACCACGGGATTTTGCTGAGCAAGCTAGAATATTACGGATGTAGAGGAAAATCGGGTGAATGGATCCGGTCATACTTGTCCCACCGAACTCAAGGCGTTAGGTCCGCGAGTGGTGAGTCTGGCGCGAGAAAGGTGGAGCTTGGTGTTCCCCAAGGTTCAGTGTTGGGTCCGCTGTTGTTTCTGTTATATATAAAACGACCTGGCTTCTCTTGACATAACGGGGAGTGTCACTCTTTTGCAGATGATGTCACGATACTCTGGCACTCGTTGAACAAAGAACAATTGAATGATAAGATTGATGCGGACTTGAGGATGATTGGGAATTGGTGTGAATCGAACGGTTTGGTACTTGATGTCTCTAAGACCAACCTTATGTGTTTCGGATGCGACCCGATTGAGGTACGAATAAATGGGGGACTTTTGGGCAGGGTTACTGAGAATAAACTTCTGGGTGTGTATATAGATAGTAAATTAACATTCGGTCATCACTTGGAGGAATTGAGAACAAAAACTGCAAAAAATTGTTATGCCTTGCGAGTAATATCCAGGGAATTGAACCATAAAAGAACAACTATAAGTTCATATTTTGCCTTGGTCGAGTCTCACTTCAGATGGGATCTGTTTCTGGGGCAACTGCAGCAAATATCTTTTCATGGACATTTTCAAATTGCAGAAAAGGGCAATTAGGTGTGGGGTGGGGCTCAGGGAATCATGCAGGCCATTGTTTTTGGACGAAGGAATACGCACCCTACCATGCTTGTTCATTCTGGAGCCGGTTTGCCTGATGTACAAAAAGTATAGACACCATACTCCTGTTGGGCTTAATCGCTACAACTTAAGGCGCCCTTATCTGATTGCTTTGCCATTACCGTCCACCGTGCGGATCAAACGTTCTTTTGTGTATAACAGCAAAAAAAATGGATAACCAATTGCCATTGGGAGTTCGGGGACTGGCCACTCTAGGTCAGTTTAGGAATGGTGCTAAGGCTCTGCTGGTTGCGAGGGCCTATTATCACATTAACGAGTACTTCGACGTCACGCTGTGAGTGACTGTGGGTTTTCGAAAGGTTATTAAATTCTTGTTGACAGCCAAGTTTTAGATTTAAATTTTTATTCTTACAGTTGATTTGTGTTATGTCTATCCTTTTCAAATTTTAAATATTGCACTGTAAAATATGCTTTTTTTTATTCTTTACTGTTTTGTTTTATTGATCTATTTTTAGAATTGGATATTCTTTAGAGTATGATAGGAAATTCTGTTGCATAGTGGGGCAGTATTGGACCCTTTTCTACAGTGTTTTACCTGTGCGTTCATTCGAGACAATAAAGCTGCTTTTGATTTGATTTGATTTTGAATAGAAGAGCAAAAAAAGAAACAGCTGCCCACCCAATGTTACCGCTGCCAGCGATATGGCCATGGGCTGTATAAATGCCATCACTAAGTGTATGTGAAATGCACGGAAAACTACCCGGGGCGAGAAGTAAATTTACGAAACCCGCCGACGTAACCCGTAACGTGACATGCGCGGCAGAACGCCACCCAGCTCACTGTCTGGGGTGCGTCAAGTCTCCAAAAAGCATATGCGGAACAATACTCCGAAGCAAACGAAAAAGCCGAAGGGAACCACATTAGGCCAAAAGCCGAGCGCGAATCCAAAAGCTTCAGAGGGCAAAAGCTCTGTACAGAAGGACGATGGCCTCATCAAAGCCATCGAAGCCAAGCTAAAGAACTGCTTGGGAGGACGGATTCGAGAGGCACTGCGTTCTAGCTCCTTGACACCCCCCAACGTTAACGGGCTACACGCCAAGAAGTGCGATGTTGAGTTCCTCTTGGCGGAAACAGAGTCGGAAATTCTGGCTCCTCAAGAAACCAAGATTGGGAGCCGCAATCGCGTAAACCTTCGCGGGTATAGCACGTATCGTTACTACAAAAAGAACCTCAATAACGGAGGGGTGGCCATACTGGTGAGAGACGACATCATACATCATTGCCTGGGCGTCCAAGACACAGAAATTGATGCTCGAAACTTCCGTGGGCACCAACTATGCTCAAATGTAGGTCTCATCGGCATACAAGCCTCCACAGTACGAACTGCAGCAGGAAGATTTCGACATTCTCCTGGGTGGTCAACAAGCATTAGTGCCGGTTGGCGACCTCATTTACAAGCACCGCTCACGGAACTCTGCAATTGATAACAGGCAAGGTGTCAAGTTGTGGATATGATGACCGCTGCTGGCGCAGTGGTAATGGGGCACGAGGAACCGACATTCCTACCCTTCGGGGCGGGAGACCGGACGTAGTTGACATTGCGGTGTTGAGGAACCGACTCTGGCCAGAGTTGGTGACGTTGAATGAAAGTGCCTCGGATCACAATCCGATTAGACTGACCCTTGGAGCGAATGACGAAAACAAAACGACTCTTGCGACTGTCCCAGTTACAGCTGCTATAGCCAAGCTGGACGGTGTCGAGTAGGAGTTCGAGGAGGACGTGCTGCAGGCTCTAAGTCTATCCACAATTGAGCGCGAGGTGCAAAACAGAGACAACTGCTTAGATTTAACTGCAGAGGCCTCTCAGAGGACAATCGCAGGCTGCCTAACGAAAGCAGCCAGCTATTGAAAGCAGCCCTGCGTGAACACCGTGATCGATGTTGGGATGGTAAGCTCAGCGAGCTAGAGCCGGGCCCGTCGGCGGCTGCAAAGAACCCTCAGGCGTGAGACAAACCCTGTACCACCGCTGCACATCATAAACAGTATTGTATACAACGTTGACGATAAGGCGGAAGCATTTGGCCAAACACTCGAAAGAGAGTGTAAGCTAAATGATCACCTTGACGATGATGATCGTATATCCTGGCGGTTGAGAGAGAGGTCCGGCACCTGAGGAGCGAGGACCCTAGGGGTCAGTAGGACCTGATGAACACGGTTACCTCCGGGGAAGTCAGCGACCCCCTGACGACTCTTGTTGAACGAAAGTCTCCTGGGCGCGACGGCATCTCCAACAAGGTGGTGAAAAACCTGACTAGGAAGGGTTCAGTTTATCTCTACGCTCTGGCGAACGCAACCCTAAGGTTACGGCACTTTCCATCGAGGTGGAAACAAGGAGTGGTGATAATGCTGAACAAGCGGGGCAAGAGTAGGACATTTCCACAAAACTACCGGCCCATCATATTACTGTGGGGGGCTGGGACATTCGTGGAGCGTATTATTCTGACTCCAATGTGGGACTTTAAGTGTATACTCCAAAACGTCGTGTCCGTCGAACAATATGGTTTTCGGGGGCTGCATTCCGCAGAATTGCAGGTCCTCAAAACTATGGAGAAAGTCGCGGAAGGCAGGAACTCTGGATTATTTCTCTTGGACGTAGAGCTTGCGTTCCATAGGACTTAGGTTGCCAACTTTTCGACAGTTACCTCACAGATCGGACATTCGTTGTATGGGTCGGATCTTCCCTGTCGGCGCCCAGAGGGCTAGAGACAAGTGCCCTCTAGGGTCGGTATTGTCGCCACACCTGTATATGCTGTACATGAGCGATATTCCTAGAACACCAAGAGCTACGCTCGCGTTACATCTTGACGACACGGCTCTTTTATCCAAATCCCGGAGAAAAGATGTGCGGCTTCAGGAGTGGTTAGTACGTTGGAGGATTAAAATTAATCCAACGAAGTGCCAGGAAATCCTGATAGGAAGACGTCGCGATGCCGTCCCGGATCAACGTGTGATCAATGTCATCGAAGTGCCGTAACAAGGCTCGGCCATTTATCTGAAGGCAACAGGGCTGACTTGCGGCCCACATGTCAGGGTCATCGCGGCCAAAGTTAGTGGGGCTATGAAAGCACCTGCTGCTGAAAACCATCAGGTGGCAGATCCTAACATACCTCTCTAGAAGCTGTTGAAAACATTTACTTCCATATGGCGGTGAATGCTCCATGACACATTAGTAACAAAGAAATTCGTTCTGATCTGCGATGGCAAACAGTGCGCGCCTTCATGAGAGTCAAAGCTGAGAAGACCATCCGACGCGCGGAAACACATCCAGACGACCTGCTGCGGGCTTTTGTTCAATACGAGCCGGATTACGCAGCAGGGAATTCTTGGAAGCGGCCACGGTATCAGCTTTGTAGAGTGCAGCAAAGAGGCAAAAATCCGCCCTGAGTCTCCAAGAGAATCCCTGAACACAAACGGGGTTTTTTAGTGGGTAAGAATCCCACACTACCGGAGAGCAGTGCGGGTCTGTCCGAAGTCTTGCCGAGAAAAATAATCTGCTGCAAAACGGGAAGAAGTAACCATCCATAACCTTAACCGTAAGTAATTTGATTCGTAAATAATTCATTAAACAGGTGGGTAGTAAATCTTCTAGCTAGTCTAAGCGAAACCGTCTTCATAGCAGAGGCTCACCCCTCCACGTACCGAATGGTTTTAGGTAGAGTTGAGTGAGTATACAGGTTGTTTCAGAAAAGTTTTACTAATTTCTAAGTTGCTATAGAGAAAGTAAAAACATAAATATTTTTACCTATAAATTCTTTTTACCAAAAATGAGCCGTTTTGCTACTGAAGCATTTTCTCTAACATCCTGTATATGAAGGCATTTCTATCACTACATTTAATTAATGTCAATTAGTTTAAAACTGCCACTTACGCCATTACCGCCTTGTCGAATTCCGTAGTATCGCACTCCAGATTTCCACCGCTGGTGCCTAATATTATTTCTAAAATAAAAGTTTAATTAGGATTTTAATTTTAAATATCAATGTACGTAACGCACCTTTGAAGTATTCAGCAGCACATCCGTGTATTTCATGAAATATATCAAATACTCCTGTATCCACCTGAGCCTCTAGATTATTCATGCTTACTTCAATATGTTTGTTCAAAACATCCATTGTGTCATTAATTAAGTTAAGGTCGACCATTCGCATCAAGGCTTTTCGGTCTGACTTTATGTGAGGACCTGATTGAGGATGAAACAGGTTAGTACATGAAAATTATTGGATTTTCATTGTGTTATTGCTCTGGTCGTTATCAAGTGAAAATTGAAACATTGAAAGGAGCAAAAGAGCATTATTTATATACTACTTATATGGGCGGTTGCCAAATTAAAGCGATCTCCAAACTAGGTTTATTGAAGGCGCCTGGATTGTTTCCAATGAAGAAGACTTCCTTGAGTTTTTGTTTTCTCTTTGTTGTCCCCCATGCACGACTTTAGCTTCTGATAAGCGTATATTGTATGCTAATATATTAAATAAGCGTATATTATGGCCCCCACGTTGGGCGCCAATTTTGCTACGTGCGTGATTGGTATTGCGTAGCAAAGGTGGGTGGATTACGATTATTATTAGCTCTGTTACTATTTTCTTCCTTTTTAGCCTGAATTTACTCTCAAGACCTTGCCGACCTTTTGAGGCAAAATACCCGCTAACTACCTTACGACGAAGAGGGGTCGTGGGGTAGTAGATAGTGAATTTTTTTTTATAAAAGGCGCCACCCGATTGTATAGCCTCACAGTGGGATCAGCAAGTCGACTTAATTGACAAAAGCCTCAAAAACGGGAAAATAAAATAACGCTGTAATTACCAGGACTCAAATTGGAATAAACAATAAACAAAAACGTCAAACAATCAAAAAGATGTTTAATAAACTAATGACCCTTTCTCATAAAAAAAAGGTATTAATATAAAGGTTTAAACTATCGGGCGAGGGTCAGGGCCCCTTTAAGTACAGGTAGAGAACTGATAGTACCTAGCACCTAACAGCTGATTTTCTACAATCACTTAAGAATTTGAACCCAAACCCAAATATCGTTATTGCTTCCAGTAGGAAATTTGGTTCTTAACGTGATAGAACAGAAATGAATATTTAAGTGTGGGTTAATTTACATTAAACAAAGGTGTGCGCGTAACTGAGGTTAAGTGTAGTGTGTGCTCCGCATGAAGCGTAAGCTTTATGAAATAAACAGTTAAAAGGTAGTGATTTGTAGAATAAGTTGGGTTGCACTTGAAGTCAAGTAAAACTAAATACTGCACACCAGTTTCCAGACAAAAATAATACCGTTCATATATATATGGAGGGCTTACACAGATGTTATGATAAATTAAGTATGCAATTCTTAGTGTGCGTATCTCAGTTATTCACTACGAGTGTTCCACGGTGTAAATAAACTGGAAAGAACCCACCTGAGTTTCCTGTGTTGCTCCAGAGGTCCAAGCGAGTGAGCTGTGCACGCAAAAAGCGGTGTCAAGCAACCAGGAATGACTCAGAGCATGCAGTCAGCGTCTACTGCAGTATGAAGCAGGATGCAGGATGCAGGACGCAGTATAAATCAGTATCAAGCAGTATGAAGCAGTATCAAGCAGTATCAAGCAGTATGAAGCAGTATGAAGTAGTATCAAGCAGTATGAAGCAGTATGAAGTAGTATCAAGCAGGCCTGGATAGAAATGGCTTTATGTAATTTAAACTCCGGAAATGAAAATGAATGAAATGGTAATCATATTTCATGCAATAATTTAACGGTGACGGATTAAAATCATATGGGGCAAATTAGATCGATACTATTGATCACAATGAAAACGTGCTACGTACCTGGGGTTAGAGGGTGGCCTGATGGTAATTAACACGTGATCTACACTTGGCAAATTTCCTTTTTTTTTCAAATGGAGTGAGATGTTAAATTATTCCGTATGGTAAAATCAGTCAAAGATTATAAGGTATCAACCTTCACTCATATACTGGAAATTTAACACTCTTTTATACTCTCAAAAATCCGCAGAGGGAATTCTTCAGCACAGCTTTCTTAGCCAAGAGCCAGAAGATGAAGAAGTTTCTAGAAAGACTTTTGTAGTGGTAAGCAAGACCAAAAAAAAAAGAAAGTAAGGTGAAAGAAGAAGATTTGTTTTAAGGTACTAATTTGTAGCAAAATTGTACTAAATGTTTTGCACCATTTTGATTGGAAGAGAGTAGCATGACGTCACAACATGTTCACTATTTTTAGCCAATCACGACTCCCGTTTCGTTTTACACCTTTGTTGTAATTTACAAAAATTCAATAAAAATTGTTAACTTAAATTTCCATCATCTTCAATATTACAAAGTTCATCAAGAGATATAAAATAATGTTTTTTTTCAAGCGGACTAAAAGTACGTCATTTGTTTTCTCCATACGCACACCTAAAGTGGGCTTTCAAATCCTGAGACCAAAAAAGTAGCAAAAAAGTCCTAGGCAGTAAAAGTAAAGTCAAAAGTCACCGCTAGTATCATGGTGGCGCATATATAAACGATTTTCAGTCACCAAAATTATTTTAATAATAGATGACACCAAATAAACCGATCTGAGTGTATTGCCATCTTTACATTCTTGTTGAAAAAACAAAGGACAGAAATACTCTCAGAGCACTCAAGAGCACCATCTGAAACCGTTATTAGTCGAAATCGCATAGGTTCTCGAATTCTGAATTCGTCTGTTAAATGTCATGCGCGTCATCATATTTATCTGTCAATGTGACATTTATTAATTTAGTATTGAAAATAATGCTACAAATTCTTAGTTTACCATAATCATTGGTTATTAATTAATACATTAAAACCATTGAACATTGAAAACCACCATTCTAACATATTTTATGTATTTTACAAATAATATTCACAATTGGGTAAGTACCTAGACCGCTTAAAGAGGATGAGAGAAAATTGCAAAACTGAACCACTTTGAAATAGATTTCTTATTTCTTGCATGCTTGAAAAAAAAAATAGTATATGTTACTCGGAGTAAAAGGTCTTTTTGTGCTTCGCCCAGTTGCAGGCCTCAGCTTCGCTTCGGCCGTCAATCTCTGGGCTCAGCACGAAAAGACCCACTTTTACTCCTAATCTACTATTATAGAAAATCAGCCTATCTCCCTTAAATTGTAAAGAGTCACAAAAGTTCAACTAATTAAACCCTAATATTGATAGTCGTCCGCTCTCTCTGCAGGGCCGGACTAAACGAAATAACATTCCACAATAAAAATCGTAACATGCTGTGCGGACCAAGCGTGCCTTACAACTCTCGATTTCGAAGTTTCCTCGGTAAAAGTTCCATAAAGGTCGTGTCGCGGAAAATAGTGAGTAAAGTAAGTAAATGCGAGTAAAATTGTGGAGTAAAGGAGAACTCAAACCATAATATGACGCAAAAATTATCTGGCATTTTCTTTAATTTTATCTAAAAAATTATGTTAGATTGAGGTTAAAAAAAATGAAGGACTTTTTATGGAACTTTGACCGCCCCCCCCCAACTAGTAAATATTCCATGAATGTCCGTCTCTGATATTTGTAATTTAGTCGATTTGAAATAAGGCTGATATTTGATGTTTTTAGCCAAACTATTCTGTATACGTGAAAATAAATTGGTTTCCATATAATTATTAGATCAGGTCAGGTTTTCTCTGGTTAGTTTGTATTAGTTCAGGTTAGTGCTCTGCTAGTCCAGGTTGATTAAATTTTTGTTATAGTTATTTTGAGTTAGTTCAGATTAGTTTAAATATTAATCTCTTTGTTAGGTTATTTTAGTTTTCGTTTTGATAAGTTTAGGTTATTTCAAGTTAGTTTAGCTACTTTGTTCGCAGTTGACGGGCTTGAGCGTCTTTCGTGATCCTAAGGGGCATGCCGGCGGAAAAGTAGCTACTGGTAGGTCTATCCAAGCTGGACGGGTCGAAGGGGAAAAAACTGACTAAAAGAGACCCACCAAAAGCCTAACAGAAAGCAATAATATCTGCACACTAATGAATATGAGTGATGCAAATAACTGTGTTCCTCAGGTGGGTAAAAATCCCACAACCGGTTCCGATTGGGTAAAAGCCCCGGTGGTCGGTAGTGGCTCCATGGATTCTCTTCAACTAAAACTATCGAGACTATAAATTTGTTATGGGATGATAACGCAGGATCGTCCAGGGACCCAGACATCAAAATCGAGTCCCAAACATAGCATACTGAACTTCCATAGTGTTTGGCTCATTAAATAAAGGAAACAAAAAACGAAAGGTATGGGAGTGCTCGCCGGAAGCCCACAAAGCAGAGATGGTAGTCAAAAAAAATTGCATGCCCTATCACCGCAGACGTCAATGAGGCAATACAGATGTTAACAAAGCAACTAACTAGGCTAGATCGGGAAATAGAGCAAAATAAAAACACCAAGAGGGAAATCACGTAAATAGCAACCAAAATGAAGAGGCAAATACAAACTCTAAATAGAAACACGACAAAGGAATGGCCGACTTTCGACGCTAGTACACAAATAGAAGCACGGAAAAAAGTACAAAACATAAGTAGCTTAGTCGATATAGACCCACTTAAGAAATGGAGCAATATCTCGGGTAAAAAATGGAAAGAAGAAGTGTACATAAAAAACTGAAATTAAAGTGTGAAATCCCATTAACACAAAAGACTCTCACAAAAGTATTCAACGGTTGGACAAGGAAAGATTTGCAGAACTAGCAAATATTAAAAACGGGATAGACATAATAAAGCAGGAGACGAAAACGCGCTATGGTGATATCACAACAGTGGTAAACAGAAAAATTGCCAAAGTAGCTCTCACCGGAGGTACCAAAGACCTATGAGACAAACTCACCAAACTCAAAGAAATGGCTGCTGAAACGGATGTGATGGCAATACAACACGTCACATTTATAAGCCCCGAAGAACTAAAAAAAATATTCAATGTATTTATAACAACACTGACACCATGGTAACCATATACACCACAAAAGCAACTATGGCCAGGCAAACCTCAAGTAACGCCAAGCAAAAGCAAGGCAAAACATATGCATTAATCGTGGCCCAAAAAGATAAAGAATCCAACGATAAAAACTGCACCAAACAAAGTAAAGTGCTTTTGCAAACGCTTTTAAGACGATAAGGACGGCCATCACGTCTGGGAATAAAGATGTATCCACAAGATGACTAGAAAAGAACAATAGTTTAGAGGTTACACACATCAGGGGACTAGACGCGTTAGCAGACAAACAGGACGTAATAAATGTCATTGAGCAGAAAATCGGCTCAATACAAGACAAAATCTATAAAATAAGCGAATCGAGGTCAAACATAAGAGGTACGCAAGCGATCACTGTTACCAATAATAAGGAAGACGCAGAAAAAATTATAGCAGGCCCCTAAGAACAGGGCTAGGCAGATGTATAGCAGAAAAATGGATAAAACTAAGTAGATGCTATAAGTGCAACATGCACTGGACCGACCCAAACTTAAAATAATGCGTTAAAATCCTGCTCTTAAAATGGCGACGAAAACCCATAATGAATAAGTAGAAGTAGAAAAAGAAATCGCTCAATCTCTACAAGTCACTAAAAAAAATTAAAAAAACTATCAATTCTAAAATTACTATTTTTCGTAGTTACAAGCTAATCAAATTTCTTAAATTATGTAGGTAACAGTTTTCAAGGAGTTGAAACAGGATGTTTTTTTATGGTAACAGCAAAGTGGAAAGAAAATATATGAAATCTTACAGATTGAGTCCCATATTTCATACTGAGCACTTTCAGTTTAAATTTCACTTTTGATATATTTCATTTTTCTCAACTTAATAACGTGAAACCTCAGAAATCAGAAAAAAAAACAACTTTATCGTTTTTCAAATGTGAACACCAATTCTCATATGCTCAACACTTAATCCTATCGTATTGCAAAAAAAACGCGGATGTACAATTATAATTATATTATCGACCAAAATATAGATTTTTTTTTCAAATGTCAACACTAACCTCCACATGCTCAAAAAACTATATTATTTATTTAATTGGATTTATATTCAGAGCTACATACTCATGTTCACCATTTTCAGTTAAAACTCCACTTTTAATATGTGTCATGTTTCTGAATCTAATGGCGTAACCATATAGCCCCTAAACTCAAAATATCATTTTTCAAATCTCAACACTAATTTTCACATGCTCAACATTGAACAATATCGTATTCCAAAATGCTAAAACCAGCTGTAATACCAATAATATTATTTGCCTCATGAAATTTACAAAATTACAACATCATTAGGGATTGAGAATTCGGTTTTTCATGAAATTCCTTCTTCAATTTTTGTCTTAAACAAATATCTAAAGTTGTCGACATTTTTGAATTCGAACACCAGCATTTACAGAGTTAGGTTTTGTGTATGTATATCATAAGCTAGACACAACTTCTTGGTGCTGGTACCTTACAACACTAATTTTCATAAACTTCACATTAGTGTAAAATCAAATCGTCGTATATTATCAATAAAGAATCAATTAATACTTTTTCAAAGGTTCCAACACTTCAGTTGGGTATATGTTTTTTATATTATCAATCGATTTTTTTTACTATTTAGGCTTTACTGAATATAACATTTATATATACAATATTTTGCATAATCACAACACTAGTATTGGAAACATTACAGACGTAAGTGCAAGTTAAGCTATTTCAGACAAAATCTTTGGTTGGGGAATGGAGGTAATTATTACAACCTTTGAACACTACTATATTATACAACGTGTTTGCCTATCTCTTTGGCCAGTGTTATTACAATTTCAAAATGTACAACTTTTGTATACACACTATTGCACAATCACAACACTATTATAATAAAGATATTTGAAATGTATTAGACAGGATTTTAAATCCTAGAAACACTTAATTTTTATATGCTTGACAATAAAAAGTCTACTGATTTAACATTTAAAAATTGGAGAACAAGCAGCATATATCATTGCTTTTCATAATTACAACACTAGTACAAAATATGTTAGATATTAAATAGAAACTTAAAATGTTGCAGACAAAATTTGTTTAATAGTTTTCATATGCACAAAACTTAAACATTTTACTATTTATTTTCTTATCTGTTTAAAATAATAAAGATTTTATTACTGTAATTTTTTAAATCTCGGATCGCTTAAATTTCATAAGCTCAACACTAGAAAATTACTAGAGATCTTTTATTAGAAACAAATATTTTTATCTGATTTTCTTACAATTTAATATGTTTAAATTTGAAGAGCAAGTTGTTCTCAGCATGGCTTTTCACAACTGCAACACTCTCATTTTTAATGATTTGTGTAGTGTAAAAATATTTAAATTTTAAATGCAAACATTAAAGTAATTTCTTTAAATATCGGAACAAGGGTAAACTGCACCCAGCTTGGCTTTTCACAATTCTAACACAGTAGATAAAACATTTCGCTGCTGATGCAAGTAAGAAATTAACCCACCGCAGTGACTTGAGGCTAATGCTGAAAAACACAATGTTTCTTTATGATAACAGCAAATTTTAGTTTTCTTCCCGTACATAACAAGAAAATATATTAAATTTTGCAGATTGAGCACTATATTTCATACTGAGCACTTTCAGCTTAAAATTTAACTTTTGATATATTTCATGTTTCATAATTTAATAACGTGAAACCCAAGAAATCAGAAAAAACAACTTTATCGTTTTTCAAATGTGAACACCAATTCTCACATGCTCAGCACCTAACACTATCGTATTGCAAAAAAAAACGCGAATGTACAATCATAATTGTATTGGGACTCAGAAAGTCTGGTGTAGGAAGAACGAGTAGGCTCCAAGCTCAAAATATCGATTTTTTTTCAAATGTCAACACTAACCCTTACCTGCTCAAAAAACCATATTTTTTTAATTCATAGAACTTATATACAGAACTTCATACTCATACTCAGCATTTTCAGTTAAAACTTAACTTTTAGTGTGTGTCATGTTAATATGTGCAATCATTAAAGAATCAATTAATACTTTTTCAAAGGTCCCAACACTTCAGTTGGGTATACGTTTTTTTTATATTATCAATCGAATTTTTTTAATATTTGGGCTTTACTGAATTTAACATTTAGATATACGTTATTTTGCATAATCACAACACTAGTGTTGGAAACATTACAGATGTAAGTGCAAGTTAAGCTATTTCAGACACAATCTTTGTTTAGGGAATGGAGGTAATTATTACAACCTTCGAACACCAATTTTCATAATCTCAACACTACTATAATATACAACGTGTTACCATAACTATAATGTAGAATTTCAAATGTACAACTTTTGTATACACACTATTTCATAATCACAACACTATTACAATATACATTTTTGAAATGTATTATAGAGAAGTTTAAATCCTAGAAACACTTAATTTTTATACGCTTGACATTGTAACGGTTGAAAACTGTCGCTAGAATTAGTCATGCAAATGCGGATATTTGTCGTCTATTTGGGGCTGAAACGTTTGTTGTTCTACTCGAGTGTAAAGATTTGAGGTTGTTTATTTACCTTTTTTGCTAACCTGTGGAAGATGGATAGGGTTCACGTTTTGTCTTGTCAGGGGTCTCAGGACTATGCTGGCAGTGAGTTGCGCCCATTTTCCTTGCCTTTGTTTCAATAAGGGAGGCCACAGATTTTATTAAGTGTGGGAAATTATAACCTCAAAACTTGGAGAATAAATAAACAACTGACTTATTTCAAATGTCGCATTAATTGACTGATATATTGACGGATTTGTTGGGTGAATTATGTAGATATGGAGGTGACTGCCTATCCACCTAAGTGCTTCGGTTTCTTGGCCGGAAGTCCGCCATGTTTGAGAGGACTTTGCAAATTCTTTGCTTGCACCTAATAGCCTTTGTTAGCTGTTCGTAAGTCAAACGTTATTTTATGATAATATCACTAGATGAAATGGAAAATATATGGGACAAACTTTAAGTGGTACATTTTGCTTATTTTCTGAGGAGTAAAAAGGGTAGCGAGAGCAAGTATTTTGGGTGTCGTCCTAAAACGCCTTTCGTTAACAATGAGAGTTGTCATTCGTCAATTGTTCGTTGCGCGCTGGCGCTCTCGACCAATATCTTTTCCCCTCCTCCACCTTTTATCTATTGAAAATCGGAATATTGGTGAAGATCTTTCTTTCTGGATCAAGACACGTGGAAGACAACACTCATCTCTTCGCTGCTACTCATTTCGACGTAAAAGTGTAAACCACTACGTGGGATTTAGTCGATTTGTAGTAGTATTTCAACTTCCCTTAGTTGGTGTTAGTTTTGTGGTCACTCGACCAGTTTTTGGGACATTTTTTGGATGAGGGAAGTTGAACCGAATTTCGGGATTGTGCAGCAAGAGGTAAGTTCACGTCGGCCATCTTCTTGGTTGAGGGGTTTTCTTTTCCTTCCACTGAGCCTTTTGTATTTTCTTTCTATCAGAGTTTGGGCCTACAAGCAAAGCATTTGTCGACCTATACTACGATCCAGGGCCACACAAGCCAATGTACCACGTGTCAGCAAGGTTAATGTGAGGGCTGAAAGCAGCCACACCACGTGTTTATTAGTTTATTTTGTTCTGTTTTTGGAAACCCTCGTGGACGAGGTAATTATTCATTAATTTATCTATGTTTAGAGTTTTATGATTTTTCTTTATTTGTTCGATTTTTCCAATCCAATCTGGGGTCATTACGGGGTTAAATTGTCTGGGTGAATTTGTTTCAATTATTGAATAACTTTTGTTTATTTTATTTATTGAATTTAAGTTTACTAAGTCCATTTGATGTAAAGTAGTTCATGAGCAAAATTTTCAAGTCACTTTATTGGTTAACTTGTATGTAATCGCTTCACGAAACATACATTTAAAGGAAAAAATTAACTAGATCAAGGGACATCCTAGTAAATAATGTACTTCCTAGGGTGTTCCAAGGGGGCCTACCGCCACCAATTAATGTTCCAAGGGGGCCTACCGCCACCAATTAATGTTCCAAGGGGGTCTACCGCCACCAATTAGTGTTCCAAGGGGGCCTACCGCCACCTTTAGTCTTTCCAAGGAGGCCAATAGCCACTTTAGTGTTTTCAAGGGGCTACCAGGCACCATTATTGTTTCTGAAGGTTAATCACCACCTTATTGTTACCGAGGGGTGCAAATCACCACCTTATTGTTCGAAAACCACCACTATTGTGTGTAAGAGGCAGACAGCTACCACCATAATTTTTGGAGGGCCAATAGCCACTACCTTTTGCGTTGTTTTGGACCTAAGGCGTCTAGCCTTTGTGACCATCTGTAATAGCGTCGTGTCAAGCTAAGTAGTAGTATTTAAGTTAACCTGTTTTTTTTTTTATTGTTACGCTTGGTGATCACCACTAGGGGAATATTTTCCAGACAATTGTGATAAGTAGAATTAAGGAAAATCTTTCACTCATTGACTTGAAGTACAATCATCATATTGTACAACATTGATTTCGTTCTTTGATATTATAGGACATAAATTAAACTTGTTAGTTTTATTTTGTTTGCAAGTACTATGGGTATTTTGGAAGAGGCTAAAGGGAACTGATCAGCTACCTAACAGCGTAGGATTTTTCCAATTTAATTGACTAAAATTGGTGGCGCCCCGAACTCACTTTACCGGCCGGTTTTGTAGCACTTTTGTTCCTAACCTGATACTTTTCCCTGAGCACTTTTTGAATATTCTAAGATACCTTAACTGAGATTAAAGTGTTACAACATTACAAAAACTTTACTGAATGTTTATTAGATATAAACAACCTTACCCGACTAGACCGTGTACTAATTTAAGAATAAATTGTATATATTATTGCTTTTCATAACTACAACACTAGTATTTCAAATCTTTTGGATATTACATAGATACTTAAGCTGTTGCAGGTAAAACGTATTCCGGAATGAAGACAAATTTCGCTAACTTGAAACACTAGTTTTCATATTCACAAAACTTTCAGCACTCTTTACTATTGTAATTTTACAACATTTTATTATTGTAATTTTTTTAAATCTTGGAACGCTTGAATTTCATAAGCTCGACACTAGAAAATTACTAGAGATCTTTTATTAGGAACAAATATTTTTATCTGATTTTCTTACAATTTAATATGTTTAAATTTGAAGAGCAAGTTACTCTCAGCATGGCTTTTCACAACTGCAACACTCTCATTTTTAATGATTTGTGTACTGTAAAAATATTTAAATTTTAAATGCAAACATTAAAGTAATTTCTTTAACTGCACCCAGCTTGGCTTTTCACAATTCTAGCACAGTAGATAAAACATTTTGCTGCTGATGCAAGTAAGAAATTAACCCACCGCATTGACTTGAGGCTAAAGCTGAAAAACACAACAGCAAATTTTAGTTTTCTTCCCGTACATAACAAGAAAATATATTAAATTTTACAGATTGAGCACTATATTTCATACTGAGCACTTTAAGTTTAAAATTTAACTTTTGATATATTTCATGTTTCATAATTTAATAACGTGAAACCTGAGAAATCAGAGAGAGTTATGCAACTAAACTTTAACCGGTGTAAGGTAGCACATGACATCATGACAAAGACAATTACTGAAAAGAAGGTAGATGAACAAGTCGGCTGTGAACCAAATTTAAAGATGAACACTAAAGAATACTGTGATCTGAAGTGTGATAGCTTTATTAATGTATACCGGGTGTTGCACCGTGGGGCGAGACATAGAAAATCCCATGTAAATTTTGATAGGGTCAATTATTGGCTACCCTAATTATTTTGGTGAAAAAATGTATTTAGTTTTTGTAAAAAGCGCTAAAATTCGCAACCAATAGGACAACTTCAAGCATTTTTCATCAGCCCGTTTACGAATTATTTGCCAGTAACATTTTTAATATTTTGTCTTTTTTGTCGTCCCGTATTCACCGACACCAGTCAAGGTAAGAGTTGGCTCTCAAATAAAGCTGACTTTTTAGTGTTTGATAGCCAAGTCTTACTGGTGTCCGTAAATACCTGGCGATGAAAAGGACAAAATACTTAAAAAGTTATTGAAAATAACTCGTAAACGGGTTAATCAAAAATGTCTGAAGTTGACCATTTTGTTGTGGCTTTTAATGTTCTTCAATCTAAATAGATTATTTCTCTTAAAAAATCAGGGAAGCCAAATATAGACCCTTGTAAAATTTACATGGGATTTCCTATGTCCCGCACGGCACTACGATGCAACACCCGGTATACTGACTTTTATGTAACAAGTAGTTTTAGAGGAGAGGGTTTTGTGTGTGTAGAATTGAGGGATCTGGTCATCTGCTCATACTACTTCTCTCCCCATTCACAGGAAGATTTCGAACAACTTTTAGAAAATATAATAGACCAAATAAAATTCTGCAAAAAGGAGGTAATAATGAGTGAGGATTTAAGTAAATGCCAAAACACCCTTAATCGTTTCTGAAGTTGCCAAGAGGAGAGGCATCACGCTCAAAGGTTGGATATCCTAGAATCGCTTAACGATCTTAAACAGTGGAAATGAGCCTACTTTCACTAGACTAAATGGCCGAATCATTAATAGATTTTACAGTGGGCACCGAGCGACTAGCCAGGCGGATAGCATATTGGAAAGTAAAAACAGAAATGCAAGATCTATGCACCCAAGACAAGGATTGAACAAAAACGAGAATCAAACCTGCTGCTGCAAAGTATCCGCAAAGGCAATGGAGGGTTTTAACAGGGATATCCCTAACTTGTTTCTAGGGACGATGCAACTTAATGTAATGGGTGAAATCGCAAACCTAGGCATAAAACATTTTTTTAACCAAACGAACCCTGCATTTAATCGTCCAGGAGTGTACTGGTGGAACAAGAAAATAATGGAAAAATGGTTGGATTCCATGGCACACCCCAGTCCATAATAATTTGAGACAGCATATATATATATAGTTAATGTGCTTCCATATAACCAGATGATACATTGTATAGCAAAAGGGACCTTTATTCCTAGTCTGGGCATAAAGCATATGTTTGGAGTACTTAGCCTGGTAATGATTCAGTTTAACATCAACCTACTGTCGAAGCGGTACAATGTTTACTTGGCTGACTAAAGTATATGTCCTGGGTCTAGAGGGACTGTGGTATACACATATAAAGAGTAACTGTCTCCCTTCATAGAAGATAGGTGAGTCTCAATATCGGGGGTTCCTAATGGACTCTCATTGGTCATATGGCGTTTCCTCCTTTTTATGTGTTTTGTAGGAAGTCTGTAATTTGTACTTTGTGTAAAATGGTTCATGTATCGCATATGTTAACTATATTTACCCTTTTATTTACACTCTTATTAATGCAATTATGTCAGTAAAAGCATCGTCTCATATGTTTTTGGCCTTGAAAAATACTAAATTTAGTCGAAACGTCGGGATTCTTCAGAAGAAGATAGAGAGTTTTTCTTGTCCTCTACCTGCTACCAAGACATTATAATTTACATAAGGACAACTTGTGAAAGAAATTCCAAGATTGACAATTCCAAATTAAGAACCTTCTTCTCCTTTTACATATGGACGCTACTACACACATCATGAATATTACTAAATAAAAATTCTTATACTTTAATATACAAGATGTTTCAGTTTTATGCAGCAGTGGAAAGAAAGGTCGATTTTAAGATTTTTTTTTTGCTGCTGATTTTTTTGGTTTCTGATACAAAATCGTAGTGTGCAAAAAAAATTGTTTTTGAGCCATTCACCGATGCATTAGAAAGGATTCACATTCCGAGAGTAGACTACAGATAAGTTTCTGCGTAATAGTAATGACTTCTCTTTCTTTTATTTTTTTCATAAGTTTTCGACCTTCTGTTATATGGATACTTACCTACTCGTAAAAAGGACTACTCAATTATCGACTACTAAATGGTCTTCGCCATCGTTAAGTGTAATAACTACAAAACATGTAATTATATTAATATGTCAATATTCTTATGACAAGTAATTAAAATAATTTTTTAGTACAATTTGGCTTGAAACTATTTGACAGTTTGCAAATAAAAAAAAACAAAAAAAGAATCTTGCGATTTTACGATTTTGCAACTCATGTTTACTACCTGGTACCTGGTTTGCTTCCAATGAATAGCTCTTTTTTATTTTTTCCTTTTCTCCAGGATTGTTCTCTATGCCCAACTTGAGGGCTGAGCTTTTTCCTCTGGCCGGATGAGTTCCATACGCTTGCATTCATACTGTCAAGAGACGCTTGGTTTCTCCTATGTATGACTTACGCCGCTCACACGAGATTTGTTATATACAGTGTGTTTGCTGGTTAAAATTTTCTGATTTTGTTTTAGAAAGTTTTTGCTTTGCAGATTTTGCTTTAGAAAGTACATGGGTTTTCTGCTTCGAAAACCGCTCGTATGTCTTACTGCTTTGCGGAGAGTCAAGTTTTTCTTGTTTTTTTTTTGGGTAAACCCGGAATCTTGATCCTGGAAGTATAGCATTTAACTCATTTAATGAGCGTTATTCTCTCGGGCAACTTGTGCTCCACGAGCGAAGCAAGTGGCGCAAACCCTTGAGAATAACGACTGTCATTAAATGCTTGTTGTATATACAGGGTGTTCATTATAAAATTTCATCTAGCAGCCTATGAAATTTTGAGAAAAAAGGATGACATAATCAAAATAAATGGACTTTTGTTTCTCCATCCTTTTCTTTTGACATTTCACAGCCATCTAGATGAAGTTTTATAATGAAAACCCCGTATACTATTAGTTCCACATTTGACGGGCCTTATTTGTCATTGTATATTATTTTTCCGCATCTAATGAAATTTTGCTCGTTCCCATTTTGGAAGATGCAGCATGATATGACTGGAAGTTTAGTTATTGTTCCAGGCGCGTAGGTTTGGGAATTAAAAATAGGGATTTGGGAATAGAGGTATACGCAGACATGAATGTCCATTTCGTTTCAAATATGGATAAGACAAGTTTTTAGGTATGATGGTAAACAGTGAAACCACATCCAAAGAAACTAACACATGTTGGTCAGGTAAAGGTGGTTAAGGGACAAGTCGCAGAGAGATACCCGGCTTATATGTCTTACGTAAGCCATATAATTTGGGAAATTCACAATTATGGGTACTGATTCTCTTGCGTGATTTTTCATCGATACAGTTGGTACGACTATAAAAGTTGGTAATAATATTATTGTTGGTAATGCTATATCTCTAGCAATATTGTATCATCGATCACCTAGCGCTTTCAAAAAAACGTTTTTTTTTTCAAGCGGACTAAAAGTTCGTTATTTGTTTTCTCCATACGCACACCTAAAGTGGGCTTTCTAATCCTGAGACCAAAAAAGTAGCAAAAAAGTCCTAGGCAGTAAAAGTAAAGTCAAAAGTCACCGCTACTGTCATGGTGGCGCATATATAAACGATTTTCACTCACCAAAATTATTTGAACACTAGATTATACCAGGTAGACGGATTTGAGTGTATTGCCATCTTTACATTCTTATTGAAAAAACAAAGGATAGGAATACTCTCAGAGCGCTTGAGAGCACCACCCGAAACCGTTATCAGTCGAAATGGCATAGGGTCTCGAATTCTGTTTAATGTCATTGGTTGTTACATGTCATGCGCGTCATGATGTTTAGCTGTCAATGTGATTTTTATTAATTTAGTATTGATGCTACACATTTTTAGTTGACCGTAATTTACCTAAACCACCTAAACCATTGGTTATGATTTAATACCCTTAAGAGTGACTTTTACAAGTTCAAGTAAAACTTCAGATTGAAGATAAAACTCCAGATATAAACTACATTGCATTGTTTATTTGTCAGGTAAACAATGCAATGTACATCAAGTGTGGTGTTTTATCTTCAATCTGAAGTTTTACATGAACTTTTACAACTATCAGTAAAACTTCAGTTAAAACACCAGATATCACATTGTTTATCTGTCAGGTAACAATGCAGTCTACGTCATTACTGGTGTTTTAACTTCAAACTGAAGTTTTACTGATAGTTGTAAAAGTCACCATTAAAATATTGAACATTGAAAACCACCGTTCTACCACATTCTATTTATTTTACAAATAATATACACAACTAATTGGGTAAGTACCCTAAAAAAAAGTACGGGGTGTTCATTATAAAATTTCATCTAGCAGGCTATGAAATTTTGACAGAAAAGGATGACATAATCAAAATAAATAGACTTTTGTTTCTCCATCCTTTACTTTTGACATTTCACAGCCAACTAGATGAAATTTTATAATGAACACCCTGTATATGTTACTCGGAGTAAAAGGTCTTTTTGTGCTTCGCCCAGTTGCAGGACTCAGCTTCGCTTCGGCCGTCAATCTCTGGGCTCAGCACGAAAAGACCCACTTTTACTCCTAGTGACATAATCTACTATTTTTTTGAAGAGCTAGGATAAAAATTCGCATCTCTTCTGCAAGCAAATCTCTTCACGCAAATCGTATACGACACGCAATTTCTTCAAATACAAGGTACACATATTATTGCAATTGTGTGCTTGCAAATAAATTACATTTATAAAACTACCATAGACAACAAATATTATCTATTTCAAGAGGAATATATGCTATGTTTAAGGAACGTACCATCTCCTGTGATTAACCCCTCTCCAAGAAATATTTTAGGAAATCTGTACACGCCCTGGAATTTCTTGGAGAATTTTGATAACGGTAGCATCTTCTAAAATAAAAAAAAACAAAATAAGAGATATTAAAATTATACAAAACTAAAAACTAATCAACGCTAGCAAAACTTGACAGCTGGAGTTTAACTGGGGAATTTACATATATACATAGACATGATCCCAGTAATTTTACCACAGTATAAGGAATAATACATTATATCAGTAACGTCAGTCGTATAAGGAATAATACTTTATATCAGTAACGTCAGTCGGTCGAAAAATCAAAACTCCTTTCCCCCTGCCCCGTCCGCCCGGTCGCCGACGTTGCACTACCAAACCGGTTTTGGCAGTGCATCGATGATGCTTGAGTGATACACAGTGTCCCCAGCTCGGCGGTAAATTTAATTTGCGCGGATATTACACTGTGTCTTTTAAAAATGTCGGGAAAAAATTTGTGTTCAATGGATCGTTTAGGAGAAGAAATGACATTTTTTAGATGTCCACAGGATCAAG
Organism: Taphrorychus bicolor; assembly: GCA_951812265.1. Classification (NCBI taxonomy): domain Eukaryota; kingdom Metazoa; phylum Arthropoda; class Insecta; order Coleoptera; family Curculionidae; genus Taphrorychus; species Taphrorychus bicolor. The sequence continues at coordinate 2,650,911 of OX638300.1, forward strand.
AAAGCTAGATATGTATTAAATTGTAAAAATCCGAAATAATATAACACAGAAAATGATGTATTACAAAAATGGTCTCCTAATAAACCCATTAATTATTAAATTATCTATGTAGAAATATTGTAAAATTATCCATAATCAAAGAAACATAATTACGTTTAAAAACGACCCCGTAGCACACTCATAGAAAGATTCCATCCGACGGTAGCTATATCGCATTTACAAGTCCCTCGTAACTACTTGAGAAAACTACCGGGTGCAGGTGCGCGCGGCACGCTTTACTTTTGGAAACATCAAAGTGCCGACACGAACTGACAATACTGATATAATATATTATTCTTTATACTATGGTTTTGTTTATTGTACCACATACACAGGGTGTTCATTATAAAATACATTACAGGTTTACACACTTTAAAAATTGGAGGTACAATTATTAAATACAATTAACACCTATTAAATTAACAAGACAAGAACAAGATGGACGTGTCCCTCATAAACGAAATTGAACCACACAGAGGCTTATCTGTGGGGTGCCTGAATATTTATTGTTATTTTTTTGCGACACCAATAAAAATCGATTCCAAAACTCTCCCAATTTAAACTTTAGTTAACCAGAAATTGGTCATCGTTTGTGTTCGCCACACATTTGTTATGTCAGTTGAGTGTAATTTATGCAATCTCAGTCGTCTCACAATTTAACCCTCTCTGTTAAAAACTTGTAGATGACGCTTAAATTCTGGGTATCAGTCCTGATATTAACTGTTTTATCCCGCCACTTGTTTATTTGTAACATTTCTGAGATTGTGAAGCGATCCAAAAACCAGTTTTCTGTAATATTGTCACTTCCCACAGACAAATGGCCGAGATTTCGTACCTATATTGTCTGGGGGCGACGTTTAGCAGAGTATCAGACTCATTTCTCTATCAGGTAGAGGAACCATAGACCGGTTTCGCTCTTATTAGAGCTCATCAGTATGGTATACCTCAAACCTGACAGAAAAATAAGTCTGAACGGCAATCGGATCTAAATCTTGCTTAGACGCCTGTATGTGTATGTAAGTGGCGCCATCTGACGACGACAGGTGCTTCCACTAGGGCATGCGAGATGATTGTGAAGCGATCCAACAACCAGTTTTCTGCAATGTAAGTGGCGCCATCTGACGACGGCGGGTGCTTCGACTAGGGCATGCGAGATGATTGTGAAGCGATCCAACAACCAGTTTTCTGCAATGTAAGTGGCGCCATCTGACGACGGCGGGTGCTTCGACTAGGGCATGCGAGATGATTGTGAAGCGATCCAAAAACCAGTTTTCTGCAATATTGTCACTTCCCACAGACAAATGGCCGAGATTTCGTACCCATATTGTCTGGAGGCGACGTTTAGCAGAGTATCAGACTCATTTCTCTATCAGGCAGAGGAACCATAGACCGGTTTCGCTCTTATCAGAGCTCATCAGTATGGTATACCTCGAACTTGATAGAAAAATAAGTCTGAACGGCAATTGGATCTAAATCTTGCTTAAAGGTCTGTATGTGTATGTAAGTGGCGCCATCTGACGACGGCGGGTGCTTCCACTAGGGCATGGGAGATGATTGCGAAGCGATCCAAAAACCAGTTTTCTGCAATATTGTCACTTCCCACAGACAAATGGCCGAGATACTCTGCTAAACGTCGCCCCAAACAAGATAGGTACGAAATCTCGGCCATTTGTCTGTGGGAAGTGATATTATTGCAGAAAACTGGTTTTTGGATCGCTTCACAATCATCTCGCATGCCCTAGTGGAAGCCCCCGCCGTCGTCAGATGGCGCCACTTACATACACATACAGGCGTTTAAGCAAGATTTAGAGCCAATTGCCGTTCAGACTTATTTTTCTATCAGGTTAGTTCTGTGCGGGCATCGGTGGCGAACGGTCGAGTTGGCAAGTCGGTCAGTCGGTAGTTGGTGTCGTGCGAAATCGTGTGCGTTCGGTAGTGTTCGGGTGTGTCAGGCTGAGGTGCTTGCGCTGAAGCTTGAGAAGTGCGTGTCGGGATCGTTCGGGTCAGTTCGGCAGTGGCGAGGCGGAGTGCATTAGCGCGAAACCTCTCGAACCGAAGTGATGGAGGCATCAATCCCAATGGAGGTTTTTCTTAAAACCATGGCGGAGAAGGATGCTTTAATACGCACCCTGACCGACACGGTGGAGAAACTCCGTGGGGAATTGGCCGCCTTCCGGGCGGAAGTGCGTGGCAGCCGCGAGCTGGACACAAATGCCGCGAAAACCGCGGACATAAGTGCGGTAGCGAGCGGCAAAAAGCGCGAGTGCGTGCCGAAGATAGTGGGCGCTGACAAACCAGGTAAGTCTGGGAATAAGTTAGGTGGCGGTCATAAAGGTGATGGCAACTTTAGCGCGAAACCCGCAGGCTACTCTGCGGCAGTTAAAACAGCTGCTGCCGGGAAGCCCGCGGAGGCTAAAGCGGTAGCGGCAGGTGGCAAAAGAAAGGCCACCGAACTGCCCGCGGAGGCTGGGTCAAGCGGCGAGAAGCCCAAGAGGCGGACCGTGCTTGACCCGGTCACCGGGATGGAAGTCGACGAGCCCGAGGAAACACGGGAGTCCACGCCTAGGACCTTTGCGGATGCGGCAAGGGCCCAAAGGATACCTCCCGTGGTCGTGGAAGGCCGGCATAAGTGGGCTGAGCTGTCGGCTCAGCTCAAAAGTGCCGGCGTCAAAATTAAGAAGGCCACCCTCACAAACGAGGGCTTCAGGTTGGCGCCTGAGACAGCGGAGGACTACCGCAAGGCAGTCCGAGTGCTGGCCTCCGCGGAGCGTGGGTTCCATACCTACACGCTGCCGGAGGACAAATGCACGTACGCGGTCATCAGAGGCCTGCCTGATGACGTGGACCTCAAGGCCGTAGAGGCCGAACTTTTAGGACTCAACGTCGCAGCCGACCTGTCGCGGATGCACAACAGGAAGACCAAGGTTCAACTGGCCCTCGTTTTGGCCAAGAGCGCAGACACCACTATTTTTAAAGTGGATAAATTACTTGGTCTTTCTGTCAAGATCGAGCAACAGAAGAAGAAAGCATTGCCCACCCAATGCTACCGCTGTCAGCGATATGGCCATGGGCAGTCTAAATGCCACCACCAGGAGCGATGCGTCAAGTGCGCGGGAAACCACGCGGGACGCGAGTGTACACTCGCGAAACCTGCGGATGGGACCCGCAACGCAAAGTGCGTCCTTTGTGGGGCAGAAGGCCACCCAGCCAATTGGCTGGGATGCCCCAAGGCCCCAAAAGGCGCGCAAGCGCGCTCCAATACTCCTAAGCAGCCAAGAAAGCCGCAGGGGGATGCTCCGGCCAAAAAGCCGGGTGCAAACCCTAAAAGCTTAAAGGGCAAAAGCCCCAAACAGCAGGACGATGGCCTCATCAAGGCCATTGAAGCCAAGCTGAAAAATTGCTTGGGTGGATGGATACGCGAGGCACTTCGCTCCAGTGATGGCTGCTAGACGCCCAGAGTCGCTCACCATTATGTCCTGGAACGTTAACGGGCTGCGGCCCAGGAAGTACGAGGTGGAGCTCCTCTTGGCGGAAAGGGAGCCGGAAATTCTGGCTCTACAAGAAACCAAGATTGGTAGCCACATTCGTGTAAACTTCCGAGGGTACCGCACGTACCGCTACGACAAAAGAAACCCCAATAATGGCGGGGTGGCCATTCTGGTGAGAGACGACATCGTACACCATTGCCTGGGGGTCCAGGACACGGAAATTGATGCAATCTCCGTCGTCGTGGGCACCAGCCTTGGTCAGATGAGGGTCACGTCGGCGTACAAGCCTCCGCGGGACAAACTGCAGCAGGAAGATCTCGACATTCTCCTGGGTGGCCAACAAGCAATAGTGCTGATTGGCGACTTCAATTGCAAGCACCGCTCGTGGAACTCTGCAATTGATAACAGGCAAGGTGTTAGGTTATTGGAAATGACGACCGCTGCCAGGGCAGTGGTAATGGGGCCCGCGGAACCGACATGCCTACCCAACGGAGGCGAGAGACCGGACGTACTTGACATCGCGGTGTTGAGGAACGTCCGCTTCTGGCCGGAGTTGGTGACGGTGAATGAAGGTACCTCGGATCACAATCCAATAAAACTGACCCTTGAAGCGAATGCCGAAATCAAAACGACTCGCTCTAGGCACACTAATTGGAAACGGTTTCAAGAGCATTTTAACGCACTTGCGACCGTCCCAATTATTGCTGATGTGGCCCAACTGGAGGGTGCCGTGCAAACGTTCGAGGAGGACGTGCTGCAGGCTCTAAGGTTATCCACAATTGAACGCGAGGTGCAAAAACCCCGCGGTCAATATGGAGAAACCCCCGAACATATACGGGTGCTCGTTCAGGAACAGAGACGGCTGCGTAGATTGTACCGCAACGGCCCCTCAGAGGACAATCGCAGGTTGCTTAACGAAAGCAGCCAGCGATTGAAAACAGCCTTGCGGGAACACCGCGGCCGATGCTGGGAAGATAAGCTGAGCGAGCTGGAGCCGGGATCGTCTGGCCTCTGGCGGTTGCAGAAAAGCCTCAGGCGAGAGACAAACGCCATACCACCGCTACACAGCGTAAACGGTGTGGCATACAGCGACGAGGACAAGGCAGAAGCATTTGGCCAAACACTTGAAAGAGAGTGTAGGCTAAATGATCACCCTGACGATGATGATCGTCACATCTTAGCGGTTGAGAGGACCGTTAGGCACCTGAGGGGCGAGGACCCCAGGGGTCAGCAGGACCCGATGGACCCGGTTAGCCCCGGCGAAATCAGGGATGTCCTGAGGACCCTTGTGGAACGAAAGGCTCCGGGGCAGGACGGCATCTCCAACAAGGTGCTGAAAAACCTGCCTAGGAAGGGTGCAGCCTGTCTTTGCGCCGTGGCGAACGCGACGCTGAGGCTTCGGCACTTTCCATCGAGGTGGAAACAGGGAGTGGTGATAATGCTGACCAAGCGGGGCAAGAATAGGGCATATCCGCAGAACTACCGGCCCATCACATTGCTGTGTGGGGCTGGTAAGGTCGTGGAACGTATTATCCTGAGGAGACTCCAAGACGAGTGTACACGCCTAAACGTCGTGCCCGTCGAACAATACGGTTTTCGGGGACTGCATTCGGCAGAATTGCAGGTCCTGAGGACCGTAGAGAACATCGCAGAAGGCAGGAACTCCAGACTAACCTCTGGGTTGGTCCTGCTGGATGTGGAGCGAGCGTTCGATAGGGTCTGGCGAGAGGGCCTAATCTACAAGCTGAGTGACTTAGGTTTGTCGGCAAACATTTGCCAACTTATCGACAGTTATCTCACAGATCGGACAGTCGTTGTAAGGGTCGGAACCTCCCTGTCGGCGCCCAGAGCGCTAGCGGCAGGTGTCCCCCAAGGGTCGGTATTGTCGCCGCACCTGTACACGCTGTACACGAGCGATATTCCTAGAACACCAAGGACTACGCTCGCGCTCTACGCCGACGACACGGCTCTTTTATCCAAACACCGGAGAAAAGATGTCGTGCGGCGGAATCTGCAACATGCGTTAGACGACCTCCAGGAGTGGCTGGTACGTTGGAGGATTAAAATTAATCCAACCAAATGCCAGGCAATCCTGATAGGTAGACGTCGCGATGCCATCCCTGATCAACTTGTGATCGATGGAATCGAAGTGCCGTGGCAACGCTCAGCCGTTTATCTGGGGGTAACCTTGGATAAAGGGCTGACCTGGGGCCCCCATGTCAGGGTCGCCGCTGCTAAGGCTAGGGGGGCTATGGCCTCACTATACCCCCTGCTCAACCGAAGAAGCCATCTGCCCGTGAGAGGAAAACTCCTGCTGCTGAAAGCCATCATGCGACCGATCCTAACATATGGATCGGCCTCATGGGGGAGCGCGGCGGAGGCCCACCTCTCAAGGATAGAAGCTGTTGAAAACATTTATCTCCGAATGGCGGTGAATGCTCCATTGTACATTCGTAACGAAGAAATTCGTGCCAATCTGCAATGGCAAACAGTGCGCGACTTCATGAGAGTCAAAGCCGAGAAGACATTCCGGCGAGCTTAAGCACATCCAGACGACCTGCTGCGGGCTTTGGTCCATTACGAGCCGGATCCCGCGGCAGGGCAACCCTGGAAGCGGCCACGGCACCAACTGTAATATCAAACTGCAGAGTAGAGCGACAGCAGAGACGCAAAAACCGCCCGAGAAGAAGGGCCACATCTCCCGCAAGATATGTCAAGCCAAACCAGCCAAGCTGGGGAGGCTATGAGATATGAAATCAGGAAAGAGCGCAAACCAGAGAAGTCTGCCGGCAGCAGATCGGGGATTTATAGGCAATCGGCCCGGAATCCCCAAGCGTAAAAAACATGGGGTTTTTTAGTGGGTAAGAATCCCACACTACCGGACAACGTCGTGCGGTAGTTGTCCGGTGTCTTTAGAAGATTTTTTAATGCCCCGGGGTCGCTCCCCCGAAAAAAAAAAAAAAAAAAAAAAAAAAAAAAATTCTATCAGGTTCGAGGTATATCATACTGATGGGCTCTAATAAGAGCGAAACCGGTCTATGGTTCCTCTGCCTGATAGAGAAGTGAGTCTGATACTCTGCTAAACGTCGCCCCCAGACAATATAGGTACGAAATCTCGGCCATTTGTCTGTGGGAAGTGATATTATTGCAGAAAACTGGTTTTTGGATCGCTTCACAATCATCTCGCATGCCCTAGTGGAAGCACCTGTCGTCGTCAGATGGCGCCACTTACATTTCTGAGATTGTGCATTTTCTATAATTACTTAGTTTCTATGTCTAAAATTGTATCGTTGGTAAAATCAAAATGATGTCCAGTTTCAAAGTGATGCGTAGCCAATGCGGTTTTTTCTCTCTTGTTAATGTAGGTAATGTTACAGTCATATCTATGTTGTTTCAATCTGGTTACTAACTTATTCTTCGTTTGTCCTATATACCGAGTGTCACAATTGGTACAGGGAGCAGAGTGAGCAACTGAGGATCTTTCCTGTAAAGGTGTTTTATCTTTTTAATGCTTGAACGCAAATCACCAATAGTCTTTTTTGCATATGTAATAATTTTTATGTCGTTATGACTCAAGATCCTGCTCAAATTGGCACTCAGTCCCTACTTTAAATAGTATTTTAAAGTATTTTACATCAAGCTTAGTTGTTTGGGAATCTGCTATTCTATCCTCTGTCGGTTGGAGGAGCGCATTAACAACATTGGGTGAAAAACCATTGACAAACGCCAGGTGCCTTATCTTTAAAAAAATCTTTTCCCAGAAAGATTCATGACCATGGTTTTTTGAGATTTTATAATTGCCACATTCTGTGAAAAAGGGGGTGCTGATTTGAAATTTATTAACCGGCCCGATCTGGTGGGTTTTTGGTACCAATCAGTAATGATAGTTCTTTCATGTCTAATGACTAAAGTATCAAGAAACGGGATGCGGTTACTTTTCTCCACTTGTATGGTAAATTGTGAGGGTTAAAAGAGTTGAAGTTTTGAAGAACAAGGCCTTCCAAATTGTGTCGGATACAAGTAATTATCAACATATAAGTACAAGGAAGGCACATGAAACGGTAGTTGTGGCATAACACTACTAAGTAGTTCATGCATGCATAAACTAGCCAAGACAGGTGATAGAAGGTTACCCATCGCGCTTCCAAATATTTGTGCATAACAGCAATTACTGTATACGAAATAGTGGTTACCGAATATAAATGACACAATATCAGAGAAATGTTGTTGGTTTATTTTGGTATGAGGCGCTCTATTAGTCCAGTGTTTATTTAAGGAATTAAGGACCAATTCTTGGGGGATATTGGTGAAAAATGATACGATCTTTAGTGATACCAATTGGTACCCAGGAGGTTCAATCATCTATTTAATATTTTCAACAAAGTCAAAGGAGCTTTTTATAGAGAAAGTGAACTGTGTACTTAAATTGGAGAGAATTCTGCCAATAAATTTAGAGAGCTTATACGACGATGATGAGATGCACGAGACAACAGGTCTGAGAGGAATACCATCCTTATGGATCTTAGGTAACCATAAATTTTGGGAGGCAGTGAGTTTTTTGTAGTAAGTGATTCGTAGGTAGTCTCGTCAATAAGATCTTCAGAAAAAGTTTCTTCATTATTTTATTAGCCCTGTTTTCCAAAGCAGTTGTAGGGTTTTTGTTTAACAATTTATAAGTGCTCTTATCTTGGACTAGAGCAATCATTCACACACAACAAAGCTTCAAACAGAAAGAGAAAATCATTTTCCACCAGAGCCCTATCTATATCAAGAAACATTTTCATTTTTAAAAGTCAAGATCAGTTTCCTTCAATTTATCAAGGTCTTGTTTATGCTTCTCAGCCAATGCCTCATTATCCATCTCATCCTCTCATTATTCATCTGCCACCTTCTTCCTCAAAACTTTTTGCCTCTTCGGGCTCTTTAGGTTTATCTACACAGAAGTTGTACTCAACTGCTAGTCGTGGACACTTTTAGTGTTCACGACTGAACACGACTACTTGTTTCTAGTTGTTAATTTTTCTCAATCTCTTGAAGCATTCTATGAAGTGTGTAGCAAAACATCTCTTAATCCTCTTCCAATGGAACCTAAGATGTTTAGTCTTGGAACGCGGACACTAGGTGTCATGGACTCTCTGAAGGGCCATAACTACTATTGTATTTTATGGTTCTCCTGTTTTTTCAATCCCTCAGTTCCAAAACTGAAATAAACTGCTCTTCAAAATAGTCGGAACGGCCCATTTTTTGCTCATTTTTGAAAGGTTGTATCTCAGAGACGCTTTCACCGATCGCAATGAAGTGACATGACTCTAAAAGCCCATTTCTTGTAGAATCACAAAAGACACCTGGTTTGTGATAAACATTTTTGGTGAAAACTATACAGGGTGGATTAAAATGTCGTGTAAAAAGTACTAAACTTTAACCCACTGCGTTTGGTTGCTAGAGTTATTACAAAACTTTCCCTACAATGGCATTTAGAGATCCTGATGAATTTCTCGGGACATGTTTGGCCGATTTTTGATTTTTGATCTATGAAAGAAGTTACAGGGGTTTGTTAAAAAGTCCGTATTTTGTCCAAAAATCTGCCGAAATCACTAACTTTTATGTCTATAGAACGGATTTTTTATTAACACTCAGGGAAATCTAGCCTAAACTGATATAAAGTTAACCTGCTTTTCAAGAAAAAATATGAATTTACAATCATACAGGGTGAAACAAAGGTCAATGCAAAATTCTTAAACTTAGCGGCTTTCTTACTTGCCCCCTGATGTTAAGAGTTACCTTAGAACTTGAATTTATATAACATTGAGAGGTCCTGGTTCATATCTCGGGACGTATTTGGCGGATTTTTCATTTCTGTTCTACGAAAAAACTTACCGGGGTTTGTTATAAAGTTCGTATTTTATCCAACAAATTGCCAAAATCACAAATTTTATGTCTACAGAACTCAATTTTATTAAGACTTAGAAAAACATAGCCTAAACTAACATAAAGTTAACCTGTTTTTCAACAAAAAATATGAATTTACAATCATACAGGGTGAAACAAAGGGCAATGCAAAATTCTTACAACTTTAGCGATATTCTTACTCGCCCCCTGACGTTAAGAGTCATTTTAGAACTTGCATTATGATTACATTTAGAGGACCTGATTTATATCTCGGGACGTGTTTGGTGGGTTTTTTAATTTTTGATCTACGAAAAAGGCTACAGGGGTTTGTTAATAAGTTCGTATCTTATCCAACAAACTGCCAAAATCACTAACTTTTACGACTGTTGAACTGATTTTTTTATTAACATTTAGGGGAAAATCTAGCCTAAACTAACATAAAGTTGATCTGTCTTTTAAGAAAAAATCATGAATCTACAATCATACAGGGTGAATCAAAGAGCAATGCAAAACTCGTAAACTTTAGCGACATTCTTACTCGCCCCTTGATGTTAAGAGTCACTTTAGAACTTGCATTATGATAACTGTGAGAGGCACTGATTCATATTTCAGGAGATCTTTGGAGGGTTTTCAATTTTTGTTCCACGAAAAATGTAACAGGAGTTTGTTATAAAGTTCGTATTTTTTCCAAACAAACTGCCAAAATCACGAACTTATACGTCTATTAACTGACTTTTTTATTAACACTTAGGGAAAAATCTAGCCTAAACTAACATAAAGTTGATCTGTCTTTTAAGAAAAAATATGAATCTACAATCATACAGGGAGAAACAAAGGGCAATACAAAATTATTAATGTTTAGCGATATCCTTACTCGCCTCTTAATGTTAAGAGTCACTTTAGAATTTGCATTATGATAACATTGAGAGGTCCTGGTTCATATCTCGGGACATGTTTGGCGAGTTTTTGATTTTTGTTTTACGAAAAAATTTACAGGAGTTTGTTAAAAAGTTCGAATTTTATCCAACAAACTACCAAAATCACTAACTTTTACGTTAGATAACTGATTTTTTTATTAACACGTAGGAAAATCTAGTTTACGCAAACATAAATTTAATCTCTTTTTCAAGAAAAAATATGAATCTACAATCATACAGGGTGAAACAAAGGGCAATGCAAAATTCTTACAACTTTAGCGATATTCTTACTCGCCCCCTGACGTTAAGAGTCATTTTAGAACTTGCATTATGATTATATTTAGAGGACCTGATTTATATCTCGGGATATGTTTGGTGGGTTTTTTAATTGTTGATATACGAAAGAGGCTACAGGGGTTGTAAGACTCTTAACATCAGGGGGCGAGTAAGAATGTCGCTAAAGTTTTCGAGTTTTGCATTGCTCTTTGATTCACCCTGTATGATTGTAGATTCATGATTTTTTCTTAAAAGACAGATCAACTTTATGTTAGTTTAGGCTAGATTTTCCCCTAAATGTTAATAAAAAAATCAGTTCAACAGTCGTAAAAGTTAATGATTTTGGCAGTTTGTTGGATAAGATACGAACTTTTTAACAAACCCCTGTAAAATTGTTCGTAAAACAAAAATGAAAAACCCTCAAAACATGTCCCAAGATATGACCTCTCGACGTTATCATAATGCCAGTTCTAAAGTGACTCTTAACATCAGGGGGCGAGTAAAAATGTCGCTAAAGTTTACGAGTTTTGCATTGCTCTTTGTTTCACCCTGTATGATTGTAAATTCGTATTTTTTCTTGAAAGACAGATCAACTTTCTGTTAGGTTAGGCTAGATTTTCCTCTAAATGTTAATAAAAAAGACAGTTCAATAGTCGTAAAAGTTAGTGATTTTGGCAGTTTTTTGGATAAGATACGAACTTATTAACAATCCCGTGTAACTTTTTTCGTAGAACAAAAATTAAAAACTCGCCAAACATGTCCCGAAATATCAATCAGTGCCTCCCAATGTTATCATAATTCAAGTTCTAATGTGACTCTTAACATTAGGGGGTGAGTAAGAATGTCCCTAAGGTTTAAGAATTTTGCATTGCTCTTTGTTTCACCCTGTATGATTGTAAATTCATATTTTTTGTTGAAAAACAGGTTAACTTTATGTTAGTTTAGGCTATGTTTTTCTAAGTCTTAATAAAATTCAGTTCTATAGACATAAAATTTGTGATTTTGGCAGTTTGTTGGATAAAATACGAACTTTATAACAAACCCCGGTAAGTTTTTTCGTAGAACAGAAATGAAAAATCCGCCAAACACGTCCCGAGATATGAACCAGGACCTCTCAATGTTATAAAAATGCAAGTTCTAAGGTAACTCTTAACATCAGAGGGCAAGTAAGAAAGCCGCTAAGTTTAAGAATTTTGCATTGACCTTTATTTCACCTTGTATTCATATTTTTTCTTGAAAAGCACTTTATATCAGTTTCGGCTAGATTTCCCTGAGTGTTAATAAAAAATCCGTTCTATAAACATAAAAGTTAGTGATTTCGGCAGATTTTTGGACAAAATACGGACTTTTTAACAAACCCCTGTAACTTCTTTCATAGATCAAAAATCAAAAATCGGCCAAACATGTCCCGAGATATTCATCAGGATCTCTAAATGCCATTGTAGGGAAAGTTTTGTAATAACTCTAGCAACCAAATGCAGTGGGTTAAAGTTTAGTACTTTTTACACGACATTTTAATCCACCCGGTATAGTTCTCACCAAAAATGTTTATCACAAACCAGGTGTCTTTTGTGATTCTACAAGAAATGGGCTTTTAGAGTCATGTCACTTCATTGAGATCGGTGAAAGCGTCTCTGAGATACAACCTTTCAAAAATGAGCAAAAAATTGGCCGTTCCGACTATTTTGTCGAGCAGTTTATTAGAGCCTGGCTCCTTGAATCTTTTTAAGCAAAAGCCTTCAATAAAATAACAATTGCGATAGTTGTGTTATAAGTTCCTCATACTACTGATCGATTTAAAACTTATATAGAGTGAGATTTTTTTAACTTTGAACATATAACGCTATTTCCATTATGTTCAATTTAATAAAAAACCATCTCAATGGTTTGTCTCAATTGCTGTCAGATCTTAATTTCTAGGTTCAGATATCTGTACAGGTAACTTTAACAGCTCGAAAATTTCAAACTTTATTTTTTATTACGCTGCTTTTAGTAAGCTTTCTGCTGAATATTTTTCATAGACTTTAGATAATGTATTCTAAACAGGAAAAAAATAGAATTGTTCAATCTTTACAAAAATGAAAATAGCCTTAGGAGAGTGCGTGATTTATTTGCAACAAGTCATCCAGACAGGCCCATTCCTTCTATTGGAACGATGCATAATATCGTCAAGATGTTTAATTCAGAAGGATGTATTCATTATTATTCAGAAAGAAACTCTCATAGGCAGAGGAGCAAACAACCGCATGTTCTTACAGACGAATTAAAACAGGAAATTTTATGTTTTATGGAAGAAAACCCTGGATCCACCTTAAAACAAGTGACTGATTATTTCCAAATTTGAAAATTTTCTGTGCGAAGGACCCTAAAAGAATTCAAGTTCAAATCCTATAAATACTCTAATCATTAAATGCTCTATGACGACGACAAAGAGAGACGAACAGATTTCTGCGAAAGATTCCTAAATTTACTCCATAAGAATGGCAACATTTTGCGAAAAATTGTATTTACAGATGAAGCATTCTTTTCATTAAATGGTTGTGTAAATTCCCAAAATTATAGGTAAAGAATTCTGTTTTTTAATATCCTAATTACCTACTGTTTTTAGATACTGTTCTCAAACAAATCATCTTTTACAAAATTTAACTCACTCCCAATTTATTGCAAGAGTCAACGTGTGGATAGGCATAATTGGAGATACACTTATAGGACCATTCTTTATTGAAGGGAATTTAAATTCGGCTAAATTTTTAAACCTGCTCCGTAACCAAATTATGCCAGAAATAGAAAATTTGACTATTGAAAATCCGTGGTTTCAAATGGATGGCGCTCCTGCTCATTCCACGAACGAAGTTAGAAATTTCCTCAATCAAGAATTTCCTGACAGGTGGTTAGGAAGGTTTGGGCCTATTTCATGGCCACCAAGGTCCCCTGACCTCTGACCTCTCCCCAAACGACTTCTTTTTATGGGGCTATCTAAAGTCGAAAACTTATAACAATGTTGAAATTGAGAATGTGGACGTTTTAAAACAACATATCCGAACAGCCTGCAACGAATTTAATCAAAATTTCTTAAGAAACACAGTTCGTGCCTTTCAAGATCGACTTGCAAATTGTTTAGAACGCGAAGGAGGACATTTTGAGAATTGGTTATAAACTTGGAATTTTCTAGTGTTTTTAATAAATGTTTTCTTGTTATAAAAATGTTATTTTTAGTTGGTGGATATCATTGGCAGATTAGGGCAAAGCAGCATATTACACAACAATCTCTGTGCCTGCGCCTCTCTGCTTTGGCAGAGAGATAGTTTTATAATTGGCTGCCTTGTCCCAATCCAACAACCATATCAACCAATTACTTTTCTAGGACTGCATACCTTTTTATCAATGTTATTTAATGTTTAGAAGCGATGTCTAAATTGAAATAATTAACGAAATATATTCGGAGGCTTTTTGACGTTTTACCTTTACCTAAACATCAACGTCTGACACCAATGCTTTGAGATGATTTTTTTAAAATTGAACATAGGGAAAATTGCTTGTATGTTCAGAGGTAGAGAAAACCTTACTGTATACTTATCCATAACGACTATGGGCATTTCTACGATTACAAATAGGTTCAAGTCTATTTGTTTTCAGTTTTTATCCTCATAGGACAGAAAAATAAACGGCAGATGTACTTTATATTATATGCGAAAGATATTGGCTCAACTAAAATTACTTACCTCTATATGTTTTGGTTCTGTAATGGCTATTAATAATTGGGGTCCAAGCCAAAATCGTATAGGACCTGGAGAATAATATTTAACAACTTCATAAATTCTCATTAGGATATCTAAAATGCAAATGTTTATTATACCATATTTAAATCTGCAAATATTCTTGTTAATAACCTTCGCTTTTGCACAAAAATATGTAGGCGTTTCCTATAAGGGGAAATTGTAAAGGTCCTTTTATCTTTGATGCGGCTCTATACAAATGCCTCCGTCTCCATTGAAATAGTGCAAAATAGGTTATCACCAGAAGGATAAAGACGTACATTAAAGTTATGTAGATCATAGTAGTACCAATAAGATTCTTTTAATTATTCTTCAGCTTTCTAGTTGCGTCGACTTATTCAAATATTTGACTAAAATCTTTTAACACGTTTTGGCCCACCTCAACACACAGCCGATTATAACGTCTGATAAATTATATGATATTCACGTGAACTGCGTAAGAAAATTTTGTGTCTAGGCCTATGAAAAACCGACAAGTAACTATGGTTATGCACGAAAAGTTTTTTAGCCTACCTGTTAATGAACATACTAATTGCCAAACGTTACTACATGTGATTAGGTCGATGCGTAAAACATGTAGCAAAAAAAACCACCTCAATATTTAGTAATTAAAACTAAACAACACGTTTACAATTTGTCAATCTACAATGTAATTCGACTTAGTACTACAATGTTAATGTTAATCGACAACCTAGTTTGCGGTATAAGCTATAAAAATGTCTACAAAACCGTTTGAGGTATTGTAGTGAAATTTTAGAGTGTCGATCAACCGATAGAAATCAACCAATAGAATTCTGTCCTTGGTTGGCAAACACTTCTCATAAGAAGAAAAACTAGTTGGTCTAGATGAATGGATCCATCATTGAAAATATACCTCATACTGACAATTATATCATATATGTTACGCCGACACTTTTATAGTTATTTGTATATTAAGAGCGCAAAGGGATATTTTGTCCCTTGATGAGAAACGTTAGGATGGTTACTCGAGAGCGACAAACTCTTTGCGCTCAAATTACGTATATATATTTTTTCTACAAATGATGCCAACTCCATACACTCATGATATATTCAGTAATAATTTTAATTGACAATATTAAATATTTGAAAACTCAAACGACAAACAAAGCAACTCAAAAACAAGATACCAGCCAATACGTTATTGTTTAGTTACTCGGCAAAGCACCTTTTTCTAATGTTCTCTTTGTCAACATCCATAAGCCAATGAAAATTATTAGGAGCTGGCCGCAGAAGGCTACCGTTCCAAGGATCTCCTAGGCAGTAGGCACCATGGAATCAGGTTTTCTATCGGCGCGGCGGTGACGCTTTCACCACATAAGACTTAAAACATAAGGGTAACTAATAGATCATTCCAGAACAGCTGTTTTCGATTAGGTCCGGCATACTGACTTGTGGGACAAACTAGCGATGTAGCGAAACATACTGTCACGAGAAGAAGTGTGAAAATATTGTCACAAAGCAGCAAGAAGACATAAAATTGCAACGTCCTTAGAAATGGTCGGCCGATGACCGGTTTAGTAACCAAGGAATAGTTGACCCAAATTTATAAATCATAGATCGTAAATTTGTTCAACAACTGGGTACTTCGAACCGCTGATTGACGTCATCGAAAATCGTTGCAATGTATTGGAAAAAGTGCTGACGAAAAGAGAAGTAAGCTCGAGGATTTTTGGGCTAGCGATGAGGACTTGCTCGGTGGCTTGCACGTAGGCAAGACTCCAAGATTCTTTTGAAGTTCGAGTTGATCCTTTTGGGGGCGTTACGTCAGATAGACGAACGACCACCCGTCGAAGAGTAATTAAGTGTTTTCCAAAATTTGTTATCGTCCGAGTACAAAGAAGAAAGTTGTCCTAGAAGTCTTTGTTGTCCTAAGAGAAGCCACGGGTACGCATAGGAGTACCCCCTGAAGTACGTTAAATTGGTTGGCACGATACGGTCCTCCTCTACACTTGACCTAGGTAAGACCTTTTGTTATAACGGTGTTCGTGTTCATATTAGTCATTTCAGTTAAGTAGTTAGGGTAATTTTAAGGCACAGAAAATAGAAGTTTACTTGAATCCCACTCTTATTTTAAATATAACCCCCCCCCCATTTTTTTGGAAGCCCTCATTCAGTGAGTAAATCAGCATAGGACCCTTCGGGGGAGGTAACGACGATCCGGTACCCATTTAAAGAATAGAGATTTAAAGCGTAAATTAACGCCCACCAAATATAGTAATTTTCACATAAATAAGTACGCTTTCATAAACCCCCAGCTTATATCATTTTCGTGATAATATTATTTTAAATGCGCGTTAATTTACGCTTTAAATTTCTATTTTTTAAACGGGTATCGGGTAGTCGTTACCTCCCCCGACGAGTCCTATGTCGATTTATTCGTTGAATGGAGCTTTCAAAACTAGGGGGTTAAATTTAAAACAATAAGATGGGATTTAAGTAACCTTCTATTTTCTGTGCCTTAAAATTGTCCTAACTACTTTAAGAAAATGACCAATATGAAAAGAGACACCGTTACACCAAATGGGTTTTACCTAATTTAACTGTAGAGGAGGACCGTATCGTGTCAAACAATTTAACGTACTTTCGGCTACTAGGCGTCCTAAGAGTACCCGTGGCTTCCTTTAGGGCAACAAGGGTGGTTCTTCCTTGTACTGGGACGATAACAAATTTGAGAAAACCCCTAGTTATCCCTCGGGGGGTGGTCGTTCGTCTATCTGACGTAACGCACCCAAGAAATCAACCCAAACTTGCACTCTTGCCTATGTGCAAGCCACCGAGCAAGTCCCCAAACTACACTCTATTCGTGAGTCCACAAAAACAACTCCTTTTTCTACTTCTAAACAATGGACTGGTACCTGATGGTGGTCGTTTGTCCTTCCGGCGTAATGTCGACCACCGACCAGCCCCAACGCGGTTCCCCGCACCGACTCCTCGTGAGTCCCCCCCAAAACCGGATTCTCTTCGTGAATACCTAGACTAACACTGACCTTTCTCAAGCACAGAACCTCTCTGCAACCTTCTTTTCCATGACGTCGGTCGGAAACATTCGGCGGTTTCATTACTAACTGTCAATATACGCCAATGATTTTCAAATCAATGAACTTTTAAAGTCTTTAGTTTAATTGGCGCGGGTATTCCCGCAAAACACTGTAACTTATAGAAAGGTGCAAAACTTTTTGTAAACGTCCCGTAACTCTTCTTGTCAACAAAAAAAAAACAAAAAACCGCAAAAAACGTCCCGAGATATCGATCACAGCTCTTAAATATAATCACTAGAGGAGTCTTAAAGTTAGGACACCCACCATGACGTCGTAGTTAACAAAATATTGATCCGCCTTTTAAAAATTTTTTTGCCGTTCTTGTACAACATGGAATACAATAGTGCATTACACAACAAGCATTTAATGAGAGTCGTTATTCTCGAGGGTAACATTTGAGCCCACGAGCGAAGCGAGTGGCACAAGTTGCCCGAGAGAATAACGCTCATTAAATGCGCGTTGAATACTGTACTTTATCCATGACCAAGATTCTGGGTTTTCTCAAATATGATAGGTTATAGGTGCCACAAAGATAATTTACAATTTTAAAACCACGACCACGACTGGTTTCGCTATTCAATGGCGCGACGTTTGATGCGTCTTGTCGATAGATGACGGTCTAGTCACCCGCGCATGTCACCGCATGTTCACTTCAATGCTACGAGGGTGGACGGTAAATTACTTCATTTTATGGCCTATTTTAAGTATTTTTCAGTGAAAAGTACATATTTTAGTGAAAAAGAGACACTGTAACCTACATTTGCCTCAATACATCCTAATAGAAGGATAATTATTTGAATGAACCAGTGGTAACTACCGATTTCATGTTCAGGGCAGTTGAGTTGTCAGTTGCCTACGACATGTTTCATTTCCATGACAACTCATTATTCACTTGTGAATAATGTTCATCACAAGTGAATAATGATTATCGTTAGTCTTGAGATTGTACAAGAATAATGTGATTATTATAGTATGGTCGTGGATAAACGTTTTGTTATTGTGTATATTTAGATATCGTCTTGCGTCTACGCCACTGATTTGTAAATCATATTTAACTAAATTCCGACTTTAAACTCGGAATTTAACTAAATTCCGACTATAAATTCGGAATTTAAGAAAAAAAATCTTCTTGGCCCTTCTACGCCTTCGTAAAAATATTATAAATATCTTATACGAAAAATATAAATTTATATTATGTAGGTTGTAAATAAAATAGTACACGCACCTTAGGAAGTTTCCTTACCGTCTCGACATATTATAGTACATCTCGACGCTGCGCGTCTCGATAAAATTATCAAGTCTCTCGAGAGTAATGAACAACTTTCCACCCCGATATGTAATATGCTATTACCGCACATATGCGGTAAAGTGCTACTTCCCGCATGCAAATGCGTGCGGTTAACGGTAAAGCGACTTTACCGCGCGCTCGTAGTAGATTTTTCTTTGCAATATCCCGTCCTGTAAAAAGCTATTTACCGGATTAAAATCAAGTACGTAAAAGGGTCCTAAATGATACAGTATGAAGTAAAAAGTGTTTTTATAAAGCATGCAGATTTGTAGAGGTTCTTGATAGTCTGGCGAACATGAATCTATTGCTGTAGATAGGTACCTATTTTGGTTCATTATGCCGATTATGCCATAGTAAATATAACTCATTTTATCGATATCAGTACTTTTATTGACTAAGGTTGTCGTCGTTTTCTTTTAAGAAAAATTAGCCTAAACAGTAAATGAGGGTCTTGCTTCCCAAGACGAACTCTCTGTGCTTCTTCGGCTAGTCACTCCCACATACAATAATACTACTTCTGGTAACTGGCCAAACTGGGCCAAATGGGTTTCAGTATTGCCGCAACTCTCTAACCATAACTTTTTCGAATTCTATCTTCAATAGTTAGTTGCTGATTTCTCCTACTATTTGTATAAACGGGAGAAATTGAGTCACCTGTGTCGGGTAATTCGTAACCTAGTAAAACTTTGGCTGGAGTCATGTAGGTGGCGCATTTTTTTCGAGTTTCTTAAAATTTTCAAAGCTTGATTTAAACACATACCCATTTACCTTCTCTTTTACCCAGGTGAAGTGTTCTAAGAATCTTGATATCGACGCTCGACAGGATTGCTCTGTTGCTGATATATGGGAGTACCTATAATAACGATGACTTGATTTCGTTAGCAGAATTTCTGCTAAGATTCTGCAAATTGGTTATTTTTTCCTTCACAATGTACCACCTAATAGGTAAACTTTTGCAAAAGCAAGGACCAACTTGTCAATTTTGATTTTGAGTCCTTGAGTTTCTTAAGCCAAAATAGTAATCTGGAACCTGTTGTGCTGAAGGCAAATTTGCTATTTTCAAAGAAATAACGATACTTTTTTATCGCCCATATGACAGCTAGACATTCCTGTTCATTGCATTGATATTCGGTTTTCGCAGCAGTAAATTGCACACTAGAATACGAACTAATTTGTCTTTCATTATCGTCATTTAGCTGAAAGAGCACACGACAAGAGACAAAAACATTGCTGTGGCGCATAAATCTCAGTAGAATATTGTGAGGGTAAATCATTTCTAGAGGATCAGTGGATGGTTTCTAACAGACCAAAAGCACAATTTTTTCTCTCTTTATCTCCGAAACTAAAGGAAACTTAGGACCAAGATTTTATTAAAAAAAAATATAATAAAATCATCCCTTTTATCTACTCCTGAAGTTCTGATCGAAAAGAAATCAGTCAGAGCCGGCAAATATAATAGAAGAAAGTTTTATTTCTGTTTTCCTAAACTTAGAAATAAAAAAAACTATAGTCACTTCTATTTACCATTTAGGATTTTTTTGGTATTTCAGTAGCTATGGAATAGAATTTTTTTCTTTACACATCTCCATTTTGTTGTCAAATTAAGTAAGGGGCAGGATCGGCAAGCTACTGGAAATACAGAATGTTCAAACTGTCTTTACGTACAATACAACAGAGCTTGAGATCGGCCAAAAACCGCACAGATGTCGGAGCCTCGATACCCGGAGTTTACTGAGTTCCATGCCGCTGTGGCTTGGTATACATTAGAACCACCAAACGCAGTGTCAACACGAGGATTACGGAACACAATAGGAGTTGCACGCTGGGACAAACACAATAGTCAGCAGTAGTAGAGCACGCTCGCTCCGAATGTCACGACATCCTTTTCAACGAGGTGGACATCTTATATCAATCCCAGCGTTTCTATCCGAAACTAACGAGAGAAGCCATTGAGATCTTTAAACACGACAACAACTTTAACAGGAAGAAGGAAGTTACGTTTCTAAACGCAGACTGTAAGCTAGTTCCACGACATACTTCAAGTGTGCCGAAACTCCGCGCCACCACTACCCCCACCACAGTCCCTCAACTGCAGCGCGACGGCTGGGGAATAAATACCGCTGAGCTCACCACGGTCGAATCAGTCAACGTCGGAAAGCACGGGACATCACTTCGCCTATTGCCTCATCGCCGTTGGTAATGTCTGTCGCAGCTGTAGACGAAACGTCAAGAAGAAATTCCATTGGGCCACGGTTTCAAAACCCGAAAAACACTTTAGATTGTATTTTGACGGGCCGTGAAAGCCTTCACATTCTTAAAATTTCATATTGTAACAAGATTTTCCTTTAAGTTTTCTTCCCTTTAGTAAGGATGTGGTGGCAACAAGATGGTGCACTAGCACATATTCCTCGCATTGTTAAAGATTATTTAAAGACTACTTATGAAAATCAAATCATAGTCACAAATTCACTGGAACCAAGATGGGCAGCAAGATCATCTCACTTGTCACTTCTTGATTGTTTTTTTTAGAAACCATCCAATTTATGTTTTTTAAAAGGCGACATCAAAATATCAAAGAAAACGAAAGATCAGACTTGCTTGCAACTTTTTTAGTAGATTTGGAAAGAGGAACCTTCTCAGTAGATTTGAATATTGCCTAGCCCAAAAAGAAATACAATTTGAACTCTTACTTTAAGAATAATTAAGGAAAAGTGTACCATCTATTCTAAGAATATATATACCGGGTGTCCAGCAGAACCCTGGACATAGGAGATTAACATGGGAAATCGGTTTTTATTTTTTTGCGCCTGTACGGTTGATTTGATTGAAAAACTTTTAAGAGTAAAGTTGTAGAGCTTATGGTCAGCTATCATCCTGTAATTTTTTCAATACCACAGTTTTGGCTATTTTTTGGAAAAACGCCTCGAAAAGTGCAAAAAATTGAATTTGGCGCGTCACCCCCACCATGCATGTGCAGTGTCGCCAACATAATAATTTCTTATGTCAGACTCAGAGCCGATTTTCCTTTCTTATTTATTTTGAGGGACTATCATGTAGTAATTAACGTGATTATGCAAAGAAAATTAACTGAAAACCTGACGATAATGTTCTTAAATTATAGGTAAGTAAAAGTTACGTTTATAATTATCATAATTAGTAAAAGGAAAATCATTCCAATTTGTGTATGGCTGGTTGTCTAATTCATTTTAGTTTAGCAATACGACAACCACGATGACATGACAATTTGTCTCTTGTCACCAATTAAGGGTGTTCGTTGTTGTTGTTATTGAGTAATATTGAGGTGAATTCATCTATCTCCAAATGTTTTACTTCAAAAGTGTCTATTTTGCAGTGCTGTGTGACGCCAGGCCCCATCCTGCATGTAAAAAACCCTTGCTAAGTACTGGACTCTTCTATGACAGACAAAATCTCATTGGAAAACCAAATACAGTGCGCCCCAAAATGCCAATCCACACATTGACCACTTCTCGACGTTGGTCTCGGTTGTCCTGCACTGTATGTGGATTTTAGAGAGTCCAAACTCATTAATTTTGTTGATTTGAGGGACCCATTAATCCAAATTAACATTCATTGGTGGAACAAATGTTTATAGCAAATAAGCAAGACCAGTAAGCAGATAGCGATGGATGTTTGATCTGCTAAGACCAGTTTCTTTCATGTTTTATCTATGTATCTGGAGACTATAGTGCCTGTGAAAAAAACTCTTTTCAGTGACAACAAATCTTGCCAAACTGGCCACAAACAACTTGAAAAACTGGCCAAAAATTGGTTTCATTCCAATCGATTGCTGCTGAATATGGGCAAGACACAGAGGATGGTGTTTGCATTGAGGGAGATTGGAACTGTAAATGACCACGTATCCCAGGTTAAATTTCTTGGGGTTCTTGTGGATGAGAGCACCAAGTGGGATTTACACACTGATAACTTGGCTTCAAGACTCAATACAAGTGTGTGCCTGCTACGTCAGCTTTCAGATAGGATATCTTGTACGGTACTTAGATCGGCTTACTTTGCATCTTTTCATGCATATGGCTCTCTTATGCTGTAGTTGTTTGGGGCCACGCCTCGGGGCTAAGCGTTTGTTCGGACTTCAGCGAAGAGCGGTCAGATTGTTGGCTGACCTGGGCTACAGGGATGACTGCAGAGCGCACTTCAGAGAGCTAGGCATACTAACCCTGCCCTCCATGTTTATATTGGAGAATTTGCTGTTTGTGAAAAATAACATGTATCTGTTTTCTGCTTAGGAGGACATGCATGCATACCTTACTAGAGGCCGAAAAAATTTAATAACCTCATATTGTCGTTTGAGAAGGTGTCAGAATGGTCCTGGCTACTGGGCAGTAAAATATTTCAACTGCCCATAAAAATTAAAGCGTTGACAGTGGATAGTTTCCGAAAGGAAATTAAGCAAATTTTAATGGTAAATGGTTTTTATTGTGATGAAGAGTATTTTAAGTATTTTAATCAAAATTATTAATTTTTTTTCTTCTCTCTGTATAGTCTATTTTAGGATGTTGACTGTAAGCTGTTAGTATTAAGTAAATAATGGCATCTGGACTGAATTTATTTAAATTTAATTTGTAGACTATTCTATTTTTGACGTATGTACATTGCTGTTTTGGTGATTGTAAACATGAATAAACGTGAATTGAATTGAATTGAATCTTAATAAAGGTGATAGTGTTTTTATAGGAATAATTGTTGTTATCTGTGTTATTACCTAAATTTATGTTACATTTCTTTTTCATGTCCACTTGTTAATTTCTTCCGTTAAGAAATTTATGTATAGATTGATTATGGAAATATACTTATTTTGGTACTTGTTGCATCCACTTTTTCACACACAATTTCCTCGAAATAAAAATGTAATGTATACAGAAACCTTGTATTTATTGATATTAAAAGTAAGGAAATTAGGACCATTTTGTTGATACAGTGTAAAATTTTATTTTTATTATGTCTTATTTAAATGTTTCATTAGTTATGAATTTTGAGGAGAGAAAACTTGTTTTAAAACAATACTGGGCTGGTAATTCCTTTGCTCAAATTCGAGACAACATTGCTGCATTGTTTGCAAACCAATACCAGCATGCAGTTCACTTCAGGCGGTGGTTGCTTGTTTTGAGGAAACTGGGAGTATTAACCCGATATGTTCCTGTGAGCGAAAGCGACGACTTCAAGCTGGTGCGGCTCCAGAGGATGAAAATGTGGCAAAACTTGTTGTTCTTGCTACAGTAAACGATGATCCTTCCAAGAGTATTCGACAGATTGGCCAAGAAACTGGACTTAGTAGATCGACCATCCATAATTATCTGCAAAAAGAAGGTTTTGAAAGCTACAAACAAGAGAACCATCAGCAACTCTTACCGACCCACCTTTTCCCCCCAATGGAGTTTTGTGAAATCCTGACAGAAAAAATTATTGCAGCCCCAAGATTTGTTAGAAACATTTGTTTCACGAATGAATGCTAATTTGGATTGACTGGCTCTTCAAATCAATAAAATGTTCGGATTTGGGCACTCCAAAACCCACATATAGTGCATGACAATCGGGACCAACGTCGAGCAACTGTAACGTGTGGATCGGCATTTTGGGGCGCCATGTTATAGGTCCATTTTTCATTGATTGCAGTTTGAACGCCAACAAATATGGCAATATGCTTCGCAATGACATTTTGCCTGCTGTAGAAGCCATCCAGCCATTAGAACGGGTTTTTTACATGCAAGATGGAAGATTTTGAACAATTTCTCTGATGTGCCACATCTAGTCCTGTATTTTATTTATTTGTTTATTGTTCTTGTTTACCTCTGTGTTTGATGTTATACACATGGGTGGTTATTCACTTTCTTTGTAGTATGTAATTAAATGGTTCTTTTAAGAGCTGCTAATCCGTATTTTCTTTTCGCCAATTCCACGATAACTCATTTGTAGAGTACAATCACATTTCAAGCTTGGTTCTTGGTTTGCCCAACAAATGTACCCACCACCCAACCCAACTCGCCGTCCTTAATAATTCTGAACATTAACCTAGCTTTACCAATGACAAAGACAAGAGACATATCGTCGATCCGTTGTCTGGTGCTAATCTAAAATGAATTAGACAACCAGCCATACACAAATTGGAATGATTTTTCCTTTTACTACTTATGATAATAATAAACGTAATTTTACTTACCGTATGATTTAAGAACATTATCGTCAGGTTTTCGGTTAATTTTCACTGCATAATCACGTTAATTATTACATGATAGTCCCTCAAAATAAATAAGAAAGGAAAATCTGCTCTGACTCTGACATAAGAAATTATTATGTTGGCGACACTGGCCGACGATGGTGGGGGTGACGCGCCAAATTCAATTTTTTGCACTTTTCGAGGCGTTTTTCCAAAAAATAGCCAAAACTGTGGTATTGAAAAAATTACAGGATGATAGCTGACCATAAGCTCTACAACTTTACTCTTAAAAGTTTTTCAATCAAACCAACCGTACAGGCGCAAAAAAATAAAAACCGATTTCCCATGTTAATCTCCTATGTCCAGGGTTCTGCTGGACACCCGGTATATTTTTATTTACTGTTTTATGCACCTTGTTACTACTCAACACTACTTGTTAATTTGATAATCATAAATAAAGTTTGTAACAGGGGGACCAGTGTGTTTCACCGTCGTTACAAAGTGCTAAGGCTAATATTTCAAGAACGGTTAAATGTACCCACATTTTGTCTTAAAAAAAATACATATAATGGAATATACATTATTACATTATATTATAAGAACACAACTTTTACGTGCAGCTTTTTTCGACGCACCAGGTATAAAAAAATTTACTATTTTTGTTTCTTCTTATGGTGCTTAGCAGCATTCGTAAAAACCATATATTTTTATTACCATTGATTTCCAAATTACGTCCTGTTCAAATAAGCCTTTCAACTTTGTATACTTAAAAGAAAAGAAAAAAAGTGTGTGACGTCAATTAAGTTTCCGAAGCTCGCAACTTAAGCAACGTCTTCGCATCATACAGTCCTCCATTTACAAAGCGAAATCAATTGGTCATTTTTCTAACACAAATACTGAATTCAGAACCTAAATATATGTCTGAAATATGCGTGATTATGTAAGTCTTACTAGTTCACTGACGTAGTTTACTTAATCAGATTTGCTTATTGGATTTTCTCAGCACCATTGTCAAATAACACTTCTTAGGCTAAAGAAACTAAATGTGGCTGATGAAAGTATCAATAAAACGAGACTTTCAACGTAAAACTATTTGTATTCGTATACATTTTATCCATATAAACCTAAGAATATACCAAATGGGAGAATTGGGAATTGGAAATTAAGGAATAGTGTGTTTAAACATATCTTTTAAAAGTGTTCTTTTAGTTGTTGTACTTGATGATTATGTCCGATATTATTAAGCCAAGTAAAAAGATCTAGAGGTGAATGAGTAATAGGATTGGAATCTACTTCATTAAACAGGAATACCGCAAGTCAATAGTATTTTATGTTACAAGAATCACAAATACAATTGTTAAGTTAAGAACCAGCGTATTATTAGACGAACCAAAGCCGAGTCTGATGAACGTTAACACCATCACTTTAATGTCCTGTATGGTCCGATTGCATATAAAATTTGATCACTAGGTTGTCACTTGTGTACGAGGTAACAAATAGGAAAATTAAATGGCGAACGCATGTTTCCTGTTTGACCACTTCGTACAGTTCTAAAAAATATATACAGTGTTTCAACACAGAGACCATCATCAGTGCCCAAAATCTATTGTGACGAGTAAATGGTTCCAAGTTAAGGTGTATATATAAAATAACACTTACTTTTTAGAACAACGTGACAAGAGGTCAGCAAACACAGTGCTATGGACCCCAACAAGGTTTAATAAAAATTAATTTAGGTTTAATGACAATTAAGAAGTATTCGCATTTACATTCTTCCTCTTAAAGGCAAGAGAATGTGAAAAGATACACTGCATATTTCTATAGTTGAAAGTCACTGAGCAGGTTTGCAAAATTTTGAGGAAAATCTTATCTCCTAATCCTATTTCTATACAACTACTGGAAATATAATTAAGAGGAAGAAAGACTCGAGGAAATAGTACCAGAGTCTCTATTTTGGGGCTAAATAAAATATGGTCTGCTATTTCGAAGAGTCTAATTAGTATCATAGTACTAAACAAGCAAAAGCCTATCCTAGGCATGTAGTGTTTTAATCGACAGTACCCAGTGTATAGCCTAAAGCGACTTTGAGTTGTTGCATGTTCAGGTTTAATAAGTTTTTTGTCCTTTTCTCACAGGGTCCTTGCATGGACGTCTTTGAGTGGGCTATCTATCCAGTAGCGTTCGGTCTGTTCTTCCGCCATCTGTATTATTGCCCTCCTCGATACCTCTCTTGCGATACCCAAGACCGGTTCAGGCCCTATGAAGGTAGCACTCGCCGCTGGCCTTGAAAGAGTATCGGCGATTTCATTGCTACCAAGGGTTCAGTATGCTTCGAACTCCCCAGATAGTTCTCGAAGAAATCCTGCTGGGGTCAAGTGCTTTGAGTGCCTCTTGATTGTCAGAATATATGTTGATATTTTTGTTTGTCCAGTTTTCATTGCTTGTCACATATTTCAAAGGCATGGAGTTCCGCCTGAAGTATTGTTGCGTCCTTTACAAGACTCCCTTGGTGTCTGTATTTCTGTCCACCGCGATACGCCCCAGCTCCCAGTCCATCGGGAGTTTTCAAGCCATCCACGTACCAAAAGTGGGGCCCTCTCAGTAGCCTTAATTCATTCTGGTCCCACTCCTCCTTTGTAGGGGGTTTCCTTATAGGGCGAATAAGTGTAGGTGACAGGAGACATCATGTCTGAAGGCATACCCAGCAAAGCATGGACGATCAATTCAACCCGCATTGAGTTTGGCTCCAATGTAAACTCCCTCCCTGTGTGTTGTGCAGTTTATATACTCCACTTGGCTTCCCTCCTCACCAAAATATGGAATGGGAGTTGCCCGACAAGTCTTTGCAATGCTAATGATGGAGTGATGCCAAATGCCCCACTGATGGCCAGGGAGGCTTGACGCTGCAAGCTACTCAGTTTGCACCTCTTACTTCTTTGCCGCCCTTGGAATGCCGGACAATGGCTCCATAAGTGTAATGACCGTCACATACAGCCAGTGCATTAATTTGGGTTTTAATCCCCAGTCTTTCCGCAGTATCTTTTGCATGTCCACAAGGACAATTTAGCCCTGCTGATCATTCTTCCCATATGTGCATTCCAGTTTAGTGTCTTATCTAGAGTTACGCCCAGCTATTGCACCTCTTCTGCAAATGGAATTGTCTTGTCCAGTTTTCTCCTCCTTGTGAACGGAACTTCCACGATTTTGTCCGGGTTGATAGACATCTTCTTCCCAAGACACCACTCGTAGATGGTGTTGATAATCTCCTGGATTATTGCTGTTATGCGTCCTCCATGATAGCCTCGAATCAGGCTCACAAGGTCGTCTGCATACGCATGAACATCCACATCTCACAGCTCCACCAGAGCAAGCAGGTCATCCACCCTTCTGGTAAACTCCTTCCTGCGGACTCCTTCTTGGCGTCTCTGAAGCAAACTGTTGTATCCTGAAGATGTGGTGATGGTGTGGTGTGGCTCTTTTGTTCAGCATGCTGCGCCTCCAGTTTTGAATAGTCTGCTCTACCCCTCTAGCATCAAGCGCTTTACAGAGAGTCAGGGAGGGCATGGTTGAAAGCTCCTTCAATGTCCAGGAATATCCCTACCAAGATTCCAGGATTTCCTTTTAGCTTCTCGGATAGTTTTTTTGTAATCCGTCAGAGCTGTTTTGTATTGCTCCCATTCGCCTTTTTGCTTTGGAATAAAAAGAAGCTAAAAGTTACTTACTTGTAACACCACTGCCTTATAACGCTATTTTTAACAATTTATTAGAATTTTTTCTGTGAACTGTGAAGAAAAAGGCTTTCTTTGATTTTTTTGCTTTTTGGAGGTGGATGTATTTAATACCTTTTTGGCGATGTAAAATTGGCAAGATTTTCAGATTTTTTTTCTCATTAAAATACACACATAAGAGTTATTACTAAAGTGTTTGCAGTCTTCACAGAGCCGGTCGCACTTTTTGATCTCTATTATAAAAAGAAAATGGTAAATCTGGACTAAATATAAAAAAAAAAATCTGTTTGTTTTTTTTTTGTATAGAGATAATAAGAAAAGAAAATATTCTCTATAAAATATCATTGGGAATTAACACAATTATCCGAATTCAATAATATGCGAGCAGTAGAAAGGTCGAAAAATTCTCAAGTAATTTGCCTATTTTTCATCGTTCAACCTATTAGCAAATGAAGCAAATGAGCCAAAAATTTTCTTAATTGGACGTTCTCATTGATCCATTTTCGTTGCAAAACTCCAAAACGTGATGCAAATAGCTCAAACCTTCATCAATAACTAGCTTCATCCTTCAGTAAATAGGTCAAACTATGCAACTAGGTACCAAAAAATCTCCTAGGTACACGACATTGCATATTTATCAAACTTTTTATATAACAATCCCGTTTTACCTTCGCGTTTACTGAACAAGGAAAACTTGAATAAGATAGTTTTTATTCAAGTAACGGCTCATTAACAAACACTTGTAGTGGAAATACGAGTACGAGCTAGTACTACTATGTCCACTCTTCCTTCCTTTTGCTCTCACTGAAGCGGACCCAGTGGGTACTTGCGTTTCTTCTGCAGAGTGTTTCTTCGGCCGGACTGACGTATGCACGCGATTTCTAACGGTACGCTGTTTCCTCGATCGCGTCTTAATAGTTTTGTGCTTTATCGGATTTTGTTCATCTGGTTAGTGTAGCTGAGACCAAAATGTAATTTTGCCGGTTTTCCTCAGTGATACCTTTGATCCAATAATCTCTAGTTAGATTTAATTTGGGTAAGTTACATTGATAAACGTATAGGTTCCGTTTCAAATATAAATAAAGTACAATGAGTACATTATAAAAACAACAGGTGTTATATTATCTATTTTTCTATGGTAAAGATTCTAAAAGGTATAAAAACTAACGGAAACTGTTGTGTCATTCCTCAGATGTGTGACATTTATATGGAGGCGTTAAATAATGATGATAATATTTCTTTATAACCAAGTAAAATTAAATAAAAAATGCGTTTTATGTAAATATATTCAGCTAGAAATAAACGCGAAGGTAGCCTTTATACCGTATTAATTAGAAGATCGGTTAAACTAGAGAGAACAAAATATGCCAATTTTAACAGTAAGCTAAGATTTGAATACGGTAGGTATTGCAAAATTTCATGTGATTTATGAAATATTAGGAATAAATCAAAATCTGTTTCAAAAAACATACAAAAAATTCACATTTGTAACGAAAAAAGTTAAACAATAAAATTTTGTACTGTATATTTACCTACTAACCAAAATCTTTTTTGCTCCCTGACATGTTTGTCCTAATTTCAGTTCCTTAACTACGAATTTCGATCTTGTATATAGCGGTTTAGATGCATTTTTGATATTTTGATTTTTTTGGAAAAACAAGGGAACACTCGAGATATGCAATAAGCTAAAAATTAGAAAAAAATTATGATTTCCGAAAGAGTGGAGAATTGAAACCGAAATTATAACAGATAGATCCTTGAATTAGCTATAAAAAAATATATACAAAATGCGATGTCAAAAAGGAGTCCATATGTAAAAAAAGTAAAGTAAAGCAAATAGACTCATCAACTAAATTAACGCATCACTTGAAAATAACAAAATTTTTAATTATTATTTTTGGCAAAACTACTACCCATATTCTCATAATTGCTTCTTTGAATGAAAGGCCGTTTTATCCAGAAACATACTACTTTTCATGCTTCTAGTTATTTAATTACTACAGAGTATAACAACTACATAGTGTTCTATACTATAAACTTCGCAACACCCTCCAATACAAGTGTTTTAACTAAATGTTAAAATTTGGATGCTATGCTTTCTAAACATTCTGCTTTTTAAATCATTTTAATACCCCTTTTAAAAGTTGAGAAAATGACATTTCACATATATTGATATTTTGAAAACTTTTGTAACTACTGGGAATTGCTGGAAACTTGTTGACTTGAAAAACAAAATGAAAAAAGCTACAATACTAGGAAAATAAGAAAAAATGTTGAGGAAAAATTGATAAAGGTTTTTTTTAACTGTTACGTATAACTCATTCACTTGTTTTTGCCATCGTTACCTTTGAAATCTTAAAGTTTTTGATACCTATCGCCTTTTGGCAAATGTTAAGAAGATACGATAAAAATGTCAAATCAGATTTCCAACGCCTACGACTTATTATCAATAATAAGTGAATGGCTAATAATTACTAATGGTTGGCACGTTGAACGTCTGATTTCTTGGACCCTTGTAGTTATATGGATGGTTGTTTTATGATGGTGTTCCACATCCCAATTATAAAAAAAATAAAAATTATAGATGAAGCAGTATAGATGTTACACCGTGTACTAAAAAAAAACAACTATTTTAAATCAAAAACTAAGAACGCAGTAACTTTCTAAATAAAAGATTATTTCGCTTAAAAAAAGAATTAATGAAAACATTTCAGCGATTTTACCAAAACTAAAAGTTATATATAGTGGGGTGCCTTTTGGTTATATATAGTGTGGTGGCCTTATTTTGTTGATAAGTAAACACAATATAAGAATTGCGATATTACGAACGCATAAATCGTAAAGTGCTTATAAAATTTTGTTTTGTTTTTATTTACTTCTTGAATTGAAAATTTGTTATTTTTGTTTCCTATTTTCTCCATTTTTTTTTAACACTTACTGAACACAAGTAAACTTTAGTTCGTTATTTTTATTGAAATAACTTAGTTAATTTTGTTGACAGAACAAAAGATAACTAACCGAGAGTTACAATATTCTATTTACGATAGTTCCGAAAGTACGGCTAGTCTAAAGAATTACGGATTACTACAAGGGGTATCACAAAAAAATGTGGGATATATGAGGGATTTCTTCTTCTTCTTTGTCGTCGACCTTATCCGTTTCGGATGTTGGCTATCATCATGGCAATGTGCACTTTGTTAGCTGCAGCGCCAAGCCACTTCCACAAGTTCGCGAGCCAGGAATTTCTCCTTCTACCTGGTCCTCTTCTTTCCACCACTTTACCTTGCAGGAACGGCTGTAGCAGACGATACTTGACAGGGTTTCTCATGACATGACCCAAATACTCAGGTTTGCGTTGTTTTATGGTATTCATGAGGCATTGGCAGTTCATTCTTCGAAGGACCTCTTTGTTGATGGCTCGATCCACCCAGGAAATTCTTAGGAGTATTCGATAGATCCATAGTTTAAAGTTCTTGATCCTTTTTTCTGTTGTTTCGGACAACGTCCAAGCCTCGGCACCATATAACAATGTTGAGAAAATATAGCATTTTATCATTCTCTTCTTGAGCGTCATGCTGAGATCTCGACAGCAGAGAAAGTGTTTCATTTGTGTGAACATTGTTCTAGCTTTTTCTATTCTGTACTTTATTTCTTTGGAGTGGTCCCAGAAATCATTGAGGTTACACCCAAGATAAGTAAAACTACGTACCCTCTCGATAGCTTCGTTTTTACAATACAGCCCACCGCGTTGATTAGGGACTTACATACAACCGTGTATTTGATCTTGATATTCAGTTCCAATCCGTATTGTTCGCTTGTGTGTGTAACTCTGTTGGTAAGTTCTTGTAGCCCCTCCAAGTTAGCGGCCAGTAAAACCGTGTCGTCTGCATATCTGATATTGTTGATTAGCTCAACATTCACCTTAACGCCTTCTAGTGCCTCCCTAAATATTTTCTCCGAAAATGATGGAACAGTGAGGGTGATAAGATGTCGGACTCCACGTTTAACTGCTAAGGTGTCTGACTCGTTATTTTCAAGATTTATAGTTGCTTTCTGATTACAGTATAGATTGGCAATGATCCTTATGTCCTTTCCATCCAACCCCGTTTCACAAAGAACGTTTACCATTATTTCGTATTGACAGCGGTCAAAAGCTTTAGCATAGTCTATAAAGCACATGTGAACGTCGAAATTCATATCCCTCCAGCGTTGTATAAGAACTTGTACGGCAAATGATGCCTGTCGAGTACCGATGCCGTTGCGAAACCCGAACTGCGACTCGCACATATGTTCTTTGCATTTATTATACAGGCGGGTATGAACTACCCTGAGAAAGACTCTTTGAAAGTGTGACATAAGACTGGTGGTGCGGCAGGCACCACAAAATTGAGGGTTGGACTTCTTCGGTATGGTGATAAATGATGAAACAAGCCAATCAGCTACCAATCAGCAATACAATGCGTGTCCATGATCTTAAGCACTTCCGCTGATCTATGGTCAGTACCAGTAGATTTTCTGGTTTTAGCGCATTTAATGGCATGTTTAACTTCGTCAACTGATATCACTGGACCTTCTGTATTGTCTGTTTCATCAGGTTTTTCTGGACGCCGGTCATCTTTGAAGATTTCAAGTATGTATTTATGCCATGTTTTCAGTTTTTCGTTTACTTCATTCATAAGCTTGCCTTGTTCATCCATAATGTTTCCGTTTTTTTTGTGTCTGCCTGTGACTTCTTTGATCTTTCTGCACATATTAAACGCATCATGCTTACAATCAAGTTCTTCAATCTCTTGACATTTCTCGCTCATCCATCTTTCTTTAGCATCTCTAATTTTTAAGTTTAATGGCACTATGAATTTGTCGATAAGCTATGGGGTTGGCAGTTTTCACCTTTCGTCTGTCTTCCATCATCTCTAAGATTTCGTCGGTCATCCATAGGGGCTTCTTCTGTTGTTGGTTTTTATTAGGAGTGAGGAATTCCTCAAAAGCCTGGGTTACCGATCCTTTGAAAGCTGTCCACGTATATTCCATTTGAGCTTCCTCTAGGGTTGTCTTTCGTAATTCTTCACTTATCGTCCTTTCCACTGCATGTTGTGCTTCCTTATCCTGCAGCTTGTCGACATCATATTTTTTCTTATTCTGAACGACTTGGGTAATCTGAGTCTTTCGTGGTTTAGCTCTCAGTACGCAGACTATAGGGGGGTCATCAGATGGAAAATCTGCTCCTAGGTAAGATTTGACGGAGAAAATGCTGTTTTGAAACCTCTGATTAATTAGGATAAAATCTATTTGATTTCTTACAATTTTTAAGAGTTTTTAAGTACTTCTTTTATTAGTACACACAGTAGAGTACCAATTCTACTGTCGCTGCTCGTTTGTCTGTTGTGCTGTTTGTCCAAGTCGACAGCATTCAACGATGATATCGGCGGGGGGGTGGGGGAAATCACAAGTGTGTCATTAATACGTGTAACAATCTAGACCTAGACAGGAAGCCCTTTACGTCCAAACAGCCTAGAAAAAGACCAAATATATGGTCGAAACGTCGTGTTTCATTCTACTCTGTCCCAAATCCGCTACACTCCAAGACCACTCTGCAACATTTGGGTCGCAAACTACTAACCATGAGTACTTCTTTTATTTGAGCATAGAAGCCTTCTAATTCCCCCTCATTTTTGTCCGGGGCATTTGTTTGAATAAGATTTATGTTAAAAGGTTTTCCTCTGAGCTTTAGCAAAATAACCCTGTCAGAGTATGGAAGGTTTCAACTCCTTCCTCATGATAATTCCAACTCCCCGTAGGTGGTTTTTCTCTTCGTTTCCAGCATAATACACTATATGATCTCCTATCTGGCATTCTCCATTTCCTTGCCATCTCATTACTCGATACCCATCACGTCAATACTCAATCTGCTATTTCCTTTATTGTGTTATGAATTTTTCCTGCTTCAAACATAGTTCTGATATTCCAGGTGCAAATTTTCAATGCTGGCCGGGAGATTCTTTGCACCCTCTGACCATTGAAGGTCTGCCCGGAACTGAGGGCCATTCTTGCGGTTTTTCTAGCCATGAAGATTTTCTTGGGAAAAGTTAATGTTTCTTAACATTATGCCTGTGGACAGTTTTGAAGTAGCCAGCTGCCGCTGCTCAGTGTTAGTTTTGGTCCGCCCCGAGTATTTAGTTTCCTCGGTACCATCCATATCAGAGAGGCATTTCCGTATCCGCCACCTGGGGAGGCGCTCAATGGCGGACTAGCAACTCCGCATGAGACCTTAAAGTTGGCAACATTTTTCTAATTTAACCTGTTCAATCTTTAGATCTAAGAGTAATAACCATTGGAAATCTAGGACCAATTGAACCATCTTGTATAATTCAATTGGTTATGCTAAATAAGTCTAAGAATAAAAGTTTTCTTAGACTCTTGAGGAACAAAATATCTTCCACCAAATTTTCATCGTATCGAGAAACCACTATGAAAGCTTATACCTCATAAATCTGATAATTTAAATAAGAATTTAATAAAACTCTGTGTTTACATCTCCTAGAAAGTACATAGGTAGATAACCAAGCTGAACCTTAGTGGAAATAGAAATGGCGAAAACTGCAAAGAAAAATATATTTAAAGTAGTGGAGGTGGGAAATAGGTAAAGTAACAGTGATAACTGAATAGCTAGAACGCCACAAATACTCTCCTCTTAAAAAAATAAATATAAATCTCAATTTCTCTCAAATTTCAGGTTTTTTAATCCAAAAAGTGGTAGTTTGATAGAAGCGATATTTAATCACCTGTATCTGGCATTTTAAGAACTATTCAAATTGTATTAAGTCAAATATTGTACTTTCTACCAGTAATAAGGACTTAATAACATTAGAATAATAGTGATTGCGCTAGAAGAAAAGGAAAGATCAAGGTGGAAAAGAGCACTGTAGAATTATCAGATGTTGCTGGCTTCAATGTCGAAGATGGATTTGACAAGAACTGGATCAGGACTGCTTAGAACATATTATCTTCTTTTGGATCTCCGATGTGGAGACGAAGATCTATGGAAGACTTGGCCGGCTGCTTCACAGGTTGATGAAAAACAGGATAAAATTAGTTGTCTGTTGTTCGGACCAAACCTCTTGAGAAGAACTGCTACTGCTCCTGCTGCTCAGACAATGTAGTAGAACCGGATATGGCGGCTCTGGTACACTTGAGGGAAATCGTTATTACTCATTTTTTTCGTACATTTTTTTTAGGAATTAATAAAATGGACAAAATAGAAAATTATAGGTGGTGGTAGAACTTAAAAACATGTATAATAATATCAATTTTTAGAATAAATATAATAATAGAGTTCGCTTACCTGGACGCTTATTCTATAGGAAAGAGTGAAAGTGAAAGTGAGAATTGCTGGCCAATGGAATTTGTCAACAGAATTTTTTGACTAATCAAGGTTGTCAAAATTCTCAATTTCACTTTCACTCTTTCCTATAGAATAAAGCCTCTGAAACAAACTAAACACTGTCATGGGGACATAAATTTAAACGACATTTGTCACAAATGTCAACAAGTAACATTGGTGAAAAACTCTGAGTGACCTTGTAAATAATGTAGACTATTTTGAAGAATATAGTAAAAGTTACATTTTTTCTCTGATCAGTTTAATTAGCAACAAAGCGGCCCGTTAACGGGCCGCTTAGGCCATACATACCTACGTTGGTTAGCTAAGGTTAGTTTAGGTTGGTTCAGGTTAGTTTACATTTACTTCAGGTTAGTTTACATACATTAGTTCAGGTTAGTTTATATATTACAACGTTAGTTAGTTCAGGTTTGTTTACACACAAAAGTTACATTTTTCCTCTGATCAGTTTAATTAACAACAAAGCGGCCCTATAGGGCCGCTTCGGCCATACAGACCTACGTTGCTATAAAGGGAAAAGCGGCCTAAACGGTCCCTTTGTTTTTCTATGAGAAATCTTTTGGTTAGGTTAGCTAAGGTTAGTTTAGGTTGGTTCAGGTTAGTTTAGGTTAGTTCAGTTCTAGTTTTCCTTTGGTTAGGTTAGTTCAGTTATGTTTTTTTTTGATCAGGTTAGTTTAGGTTAGTTCAGTTCTAGTTTTCTTTTGGATAGGTTAGTTCAGTTATGTTTCTTTTTTGATCAGGTTAGTTAAAATCAATAATAACAAAAAATAACAAAGCGGCCTGACGGGCCGCTTTGTTATTCTATGAGTTTGGTTAGGTTAGTTTGGAATAGAAACGACTAAACTCTAAAGAAGTGCGCTTTACCATATTTTCCAAGATAATCTACATTATTTACAAGTATACGCAGAGTTTCTCAAAAATGTCACTTCTTGACATTTGTGACAAATGTCATTTCAATTTATATTCCCATGACAGTGTTTTAACATAACCTTCAAGTCAACTTCCATTGTATAGTTTGTTTCAGGTAAGCGAAATTTGTTATTATATTTATTCTAAAAATTGATATTATTATAAATTGTTGGTGAAGTTAGCAGGATTGGGACAAATAATGCACCTCTTCTTTATTCGAAAATGGTCGTCGTTTCGACTATTTATTTAGTCTTCTTCAGGGCTAAAACCAATCCAATAATTAAAATGGTAACGAATCCTTGAGCCCAACTCTTTACCATTTTAATTATTGGATTTTAGCCCTGAAGAAGATTAAATAAATAGTCGAAACGTCGGCCATTTTCGAATAAAGAAGAGGTGCATTATTTGTCCCAATCCTGCTAACTTCACCAACAACTTACAACTTAAGGACGCTAATTACAACAATGAATTATTATAAATGTTTTTAAGTTTTTTCACTACCTATAATTTTCTATTTGGTTTATTCTTTTGCCCCTAGAGAACATTTTCGAAAAAAAAATGTGTAATAACGACTTCCCCCAACTGTACCAGCCCCGCTATGGCGAAGCTCAGCACCAAGTCCGAAATGGCAGTGATGGTCTTCCTGTTGCCTTATCTGCTTGCTCCCTCAAGCTGTTTAAAAATAACCGGGGTCACCAATTATTTGGAGGTTTATTATTACCTTATAATTTAAATAAGAATTGATTTGGTAAGTCGCAGGTCTTGGACAAACAAAAACCTTCCTTGTAGTTTGAAAGAGGTCAACGTTTCTAATTCAATCGACGTCTAATCAGTTAATGTAGGGAAACACGGGAGATCACTTCGCCCATTGCCTCATCGCCCTTGATAATGTATGCCGCAGCTGTAGACGAAACGTCAGGAAGAAATTCCATTGGACCAAGCTTTCAAAGCCTGGGAAACATTTTAGATGGTATTTTGACCGGTCGTGAAAGCCTTCACAGTCTTATAATGCTTTCGTTCTTATTAATTTTTGTAAAACAAGAATCAATCGTTCAGGCTGCTTACAGAAGGTTTGCTATCTTCAGTGGACATTAAAAGTAAGTAGTCTAATAAAGTCCCTATCAGTGTTTCGTTTAGGTTCTTTGCCTTGTAGGCAAAAAAATAGTGGTTTTTCTTTATCCCTCAGGTTAGTTCACAAACCAAATCGTTAAGAGATAGAAAGACCTCCCTTTTCTGAGCTTTATAAGTACTCTATTTTGCAACTCGTTGAATAAATCTTTAAATCGTTAAATCATAAACAATATAATCTATACTGCTGTTTGTGTACAGGTGAATTTCTTTTCTCGAAGGGATTAAATTTTGCTTTTTATCCCTACGGGAACAAAAGTTACAAATTAATTAATTACAGGCACTTTGTTTTTGCTTGAGCCGGAGAAATTAAAAAGACTCTTTTAACCACTGTGGGATAAAAAGTAACACTTTAAACTCAGAAATAATAATCACAAAATTTCCAAGCCCTGAAAAGTAAACAGTGATGTCTTGAACGTAATATAACTGCCTTTCTTTTAAAAGCTGTTTTCCAGAATGTTTGTTTGCAATAGTTCCGTTCCTGGAGTGCCTCCTGGCCAGAAATAAATACCGACAATAATGGCTTTAAATATCCTATTTGCCCTGACATCCCCATTTATGAATACACAATTCCTAGAAATACTTACCAAAATATACGAATTGATCTTGACTTCTTGACAATTAATCAATCTTAATCAATTTCAACATTATAAGGTTGTAAAGGCCTTCACGGCCGGTCAAAATACAATCTAAGGTGTTTCCCGGGCTTTGAAGCCGTGGTCTAATGGCAGTTCTTCCTAACGTTTCGTCCACAGCTGCAGCGGACATTATCAAAGGCGATGAGGCAATGGGCGAAGTGATCTCCCGGGTTTCCCGACATTGACTGATTAGACTGTGGTGAACTCCGTGGTATTAA
Source organism: Taphrorychus bicolor (assembly GCA_951812265.1). Lineage (NCBI taxonomy): Eukaryota > Metazoa > Arthropoda > Insecta > Coleoptera > Curculionidae > Taphrorychus > Taphrorychus bicolor. The sequence goes on from OX638300.1 coordinate 2,689,856, forward strand.
TTCTCCCCCCGTCGCGCTGCAGAGGGGGATTGGGGTGGGGGTAGTAGTGGCAGGGGGTTTCGTGGCACTTCAACTATGTCGTCGAACACGATTCCAGTCTGCATTTAGAAACGTAATTTCCTCCTTCCTGTTGAAATTGTTGTCGTGTTTAAAGATCTCAGTGGCCCCTCTCTTTTGTCTTGGATAGGAGCGCTGCGATTGACAAAGATATCCACCTTGTTGAAAAGAATGTCGTTACCTTCGGAAGAGATCGGCCACTGCTATTGCTGACTTTTGTGTTTGTACCAGCATGCAACTCCTCTTGTGTTCCGTAATCCTCGTGTTGAAACTGCGTTTTGTACTGCCAATGTATACCGAGCCATTTTAAATGCTTTTAACTAATGGAACTAACCTGAACTAAACAGAAAAATTACATCAATTTTTAGTGTATTATTAATAAGATTTTGGAAGATACGAAATTATTAGAAAAGGAAACTCTGGTCTTGTACTAGAAATTCCAAAACGCAAAGCAGTGCAAATTGCTTAAAACGAATCTTTAAATAATCTTATAAACTGAATTCAGTTATATTTTACCAAGGCATCTATCTACATGAAATTTCATTGTCTACACCTATTGCCTACATCCAACTTTTGCTTATCAACTTCTATCCGCCAACGCATGTTTTTTGAGTGAGAGGGTGTAAAGAAATATCCTTGAAATTAAATTGTTATTGTTATTTTCAATGAAAAACAATTACAATTACGCTGTTAAAAAAGTATTTTATAATTGGATGATTTTCAAGAACTGCGTTTGCTATTATAAATAAAAATAATGGAAAATAAGTTCAAATTAAAATAATTACCTTTCTTGTTTTGAAAATAGTGGCTTTTCAAAATGTACAAATTGCAATTTTTTCCAGTGACGTAGACGTTGGAGATCAAACATACTAGGCGATCTTAACATCTACGCCACTGGCATATGAAAAAGCGCGTTCAAACACTCATAAAGTACATCGAAAAAATAATAACACGTGTACAACATTCAGTTGTCTATTTCAATTAGTTCCTGAATTATAATCAAAACATTAATAAAATATATTTATTTGATACCTTGTCTCTCACAAATAATGCGTTTGCAGATAGGGGTTTATAAGTAAAAGTTAGCTGACTTGACGTCCTCTGTAACCCTCTAAAGCTTGTCAGCACATTTCTGAAACACCAGTGTTGGAATTAGACGATTCTCCCTATGACACAAATCTTATAATTCTCTGCTTGAAAACGTCTAAACTACATCACAAAATATGTTACGACCTCTAACTCCGCATAAATAATGGCATTAATATTAGAATAAAGCAAGGACTAAGGGCATGTTCCCAATTGGTATTATCTTATAGACAATAATAGTTATGGTCCATATCAAATAGATATTCATCTAGCAGGCTGAGGAATTGATAGATTCGTCCAATTCCATCCATGTAAATCTGTTATTTATATGTCAAATCCTCAGCTTACTAGATAAATATCTATTTGAAATGGACTCTAATTAAAAAGAACATAAATCATAATATTCCGCCAATGATTTATTTGTTGATGGAACATATGGCGTCTGCCAAGTGTCTAAACGGATCTTCAGAATCTTTATAACCATATTGTTTCGAAAGCTGATTTAATAATGCCACAATATTTCTAAAAGTTTTAGCAATTTACTTTAACTTTGCTTGACCGTCTACTGTATGAATATAAGTTAGTTATATAATTAGTAGTACAATTAGAATGATGATAATCTGCTAATTATAATAACATTTGCTCTCAGAAGCAGAAATTGAGATGTCTACGAAAGGTAGCTGATATACATATTGCCTAGTTTATGTAGACACATTATTTTATCTTCCCATACAATAATATACAATGCTTCTAATATCTCTATATAACGAATCTTGAGGTGTCATCGCTAACGCTGTAAGACAAATTTCCAACAGGTTTATATGTCTGAGACTGATCTTATGGTTTATTTGCTACTTCTATAAAGTAATAAGTAATGATAAATGGTGCTGCTTCCTCGCCGTGCCATCACTTTCCTTTACGACGTACGGCTCAAATTGTCGTGTCGGCCTACATTTTACTATTTATAATCGAGGAATATGCAATTTTATTTTCAATCGCATAAGTAATTATGACGTTACTGACTTTTATAAATTTTGGAAGTTTCCATCACTGTCCTCCAATATTTTCCATTCCAATTTCTTTGCCGCATTGTAGGTCTGATTATAACATTTTCGAATGAATTTTTCGTATACCGATCAGGCTAGTAACTTGTTATACTTTCCTCTATTATTTGAGCTGTTTCGCGTTGTGATTCCAGTGGTATATAATCAGTTAATTTATTTTCATGTATGAAACCAGAAAAACGCACAGGACCAGCCGATATCCCGAGTTTTGAATAGTAAATTTTTGTATTTTGATGATTCTTAAGGGAATGCTGTCCGATACTTGTCTGTTTTGACGTCATTCGAATGCAGTAATTGATAATGTCAAGGGACGTCAAAACAAAAAAGAAAATCTGACAATTTGCCAGTTATGATCCATGCTGACAACAATCTGAGGTGAGAGATATTTGACACCTAGCTATTTGAATCCGTTAGTTCAGGTCGAATGGCGTCTTGCTGACGTGAAATTGACTATAGTCGTTTTCAGGAAGATATTCATCTAGCCAGCCATGGAAATATCGGATCTGTAGTGGCAGCCCGTTTTTCGAAAGTTTTGGTCGTGAAAATTTAAGAGGCGACATGGCGCTTATGTTCTATCCCTGTTTTATGTACCTATTTTGAGAAAGAGAGCTGGTTTTCTAATTTGTCCCCCTCATTTTTGTTCTTTTTTTTTTGAGTAATTGTCAATTTTTCATAAAACTAATTTACAGCCGAATATCATAAACAGTCCTTCATAGGACTATTCTTTCTTAACACGTTTAGAAATTCCTTATAATGGCCATATTGAGCGTTAGCGAGTGCGTTGCTACAAGACATTTTTAAAAGAATCTGTCTAACCTGAACTACAGTAGCAGCTTGCATCGGGAAACTCCCTTTTCACGAAGACTGTAAGCAGGATGCTTGACATGAAAAACAAGAAAATACTTTTCACAGACACCATCAAGACAAAATGAAAGTCCATAGGCCAGCATTTAAGTTACACTTTCAAGGAAAAAATAAATGATTTGGTTTTCTCTAAGATCAAGAAAAATTAACATTTCACCATCCAAGTTATTTATGAATATGCCAAAGAATGTCTGGACTTTTCAAACAGTTCTGTAAATGGTTATTTATAGAATAATAAAGTCTATTGGATATTCATTCAAAAAAATCGATAGAAGAAAAATTCTCATAGAACATCAGCGAATTTAATATTGGAGAATAAGATTTTGATGCAAGTACCTTCAATTACTAAAATAGAATGATGCTAAATTCCTTTCTTTTTTGGATGAGACACGGATTTACCAAATGGGACCCAAGTTCGACTGTGCGTTTTGGAAAATAATCCTAAAGGGGTTCATTCCAAAGTCAGGAAGGCAAAAGACTTTACTATTGTAAATGCTGGATTAAGATTAATGAGTACCAAGTATGTGGTTGTTATAAACCATGCATCTTATCACTCTGTTAAAATCAATAAAGGTCTAAATGTATAATTTAAACAAGAAGTTTTACAGCAGTAGTTAGGAAACAGAGGTATACCATATGAACGTTCTTACTTAGAAAAACAACTTTTACACTTAAGGAACTCGCATGCAGGCCTTGACCGTATGAAATATGAAGTAGATGAGCTTTTAAAGGTTAAAGGACATGAATTATTGAGATTACCACCTTATAACTGAAAATAAGCCAGTTGAATTGACTTGTGCTGATTGCAAAAACTTTTGCGACAAATTTTTTCCTTATCAACTTGATTGTAGCATTAGTTCAATTAATAAAGACAAAAACATACAGCAGGCAGCAAACCAGCAGTGCACCAAGGAAAAGTGGCAGAATTTGTGTGGATGACATTGACTCTGTCCCTCCATTTATGATAAACGTTGACGAAACTGATTGTTATAGCACTGATGAACTTTCAACTGACTTGAGTAATTACGAAGATGAAGAAGGTGCAAGTGGATCTGGAACGCATAATATTGACTCAAAAACAAGTGAATTAAACTATTCAGACTCCCAGGCAGGTTGTGAAGAAATTACCATTATGGTGGTTGATGATACAGACAATGAATAAACTGAAAGGATATCTTTTCATGATTTTATAACAAAGGCCAAGGCGTTGGCAAGGGCAAATAAGAAGCCAAAGTGGTGGTTCCGATACGTGGACGACACTTTTGTTATTTGGAGCCGGACGCCTAACTTCAAAACTTCCTCTTACACCGCAACTCTAGCAACCCAAAAATTCAGTTCACAGACTTTTACCCTTCACAGACTTTTATTTAGAGTCATTGTGGTTTTGAATAACAAAGAAGCAAGTTTCTCGGGTAATCGGTCAGGGCATCAAAAGAATAAAATTCTTCAGCTACCAAGCTTTCGTCACTACTTTTATTGCCTTCTTCAGGGTGCTACGTTGTTTTATACATTGGACATACACTTTGGCGACAGGCTGGCACGTCATTGCAGCCGAGGCATCCCTGTAGTCTCTCGGACTACATGGCCATGGAGAACGTTGATAAAATTACAAAAATTACAGAAAGGTTTAAAATTAAAATTACGTCCCAAACTACGCGCACAAACAGATCTAACTGCGAGTGTTGGTCAAAATGGTTAAAACTTAAAAACTACTAAGAGGTCTGCTGTTTTTTTTTTAAATTTTTAACAGCAGACCCGCTAGTAGTTTTTAAGTTTTAACCATTTTGATCAACACTCTTTCTGTAATTTTTGTAATTTTATCAACGTTCTCCATGGCCATATAGTCCGAGAGACTACAGGGATGCCTCGGCTGCAATGATGTGCCAGCCTGACTCCAAAGTGTATGTCCAATTTATGAAACAACGTAGCACCCTGAAGAAGGCAATAAATGTACTGCCGAAAGCTTGATAGCTGAAGAGTTTTATTCTTTTGATGCCCTGACCGATTACCCGTGAAACTTGCTTCTTTGTAAATTCTCCGGTCGAGACACTCACCATATTTTGAATAATGCTAATTTGAACTTGAAATAGCTATTTGGGTATTAAGAGCGCAAAGTGATATATTGCCGCTTTGAGTGAGAAGTAATTTCAAGCAAAAATTTAAATATTATTTATAATTTGTAATAATTGTGTGTGAAGATTTTAATTTAAACTTGATAAGATTTAAATAAAAAAATTAAAAATTGTGATACCACTCAGGCTTTAAAATTTTTTCAGTATTTACATCTCATTTTATCCCGCTCAACATCTATATTCAAGATCAATTAATTTAGGCCTATTGCAAAAACCATCTATTTTATTCTCTTCTAAAGTTGGTTGCACAAGACGACGAATTTCTAGGTTGCAAACAATAGGTTTTCGGCTCAGAGGTTGTTAAATATACTTTGACCCAGGAATTAAATACATTTCCTTTACTTAGACGCCACTGTATCGTGCGAAGATATATTGTTGACTTCGCTAGATTTTTTTTCTTAATTGGATGGGTGTTTAATTGCCATTCTTCACGAAAATAAGGTTACAGTCGTTAGATTTTTAACAATTATATTCTTGTTGCGGGTATCACTAGTGTGCGACTTCAAGAAGAGAGGTTTCAAGAAAAAAATGCTATTAAATACGTTTTTAAGAGTTCCTGCTTATATATGCAAATGATAACTAAGTTGGCCTTTTAAATTACTTCCTATTTTCCTATATCCTGGACACACTGTATGTGTAAAAGCAAACGATTTTATTATGGAAGATGCAACGCACCATTGTAGTCTTTGCAACAACGTTGTGCAAATTTATTACGTCAAGTTTTTTTACAGCATTTAGGGGAATTATTTTTCAATAAGTTAACCACGGATTAAAATATTCTTAAAAATAAAAACAAAATTATTGTGAATCTAATCGGCAGCGAATAATTTTATAAAAAGCTTAACGGTTTACGCCGCATTTTATTAGATAAACTGAATTTTAACACAAAGAACGTGCGAACCGTTGCAATAAGTGGTGCTGTTTCTCCGGTATAATCGAGCATTAGTGCATCATGAAATGGCTAGTTAACGAAACATTTTTTGTTTATATGAAATTTATATAGAGATAAAATCAGGCCAATTGACAGCTGCGACAGACATTATCAAAAGCAATGACGCAATGGGCGAATTGATCTTCCCGTACTTCCCGACGTTGACTGATTCTGGAGTGGTGCAGTGGTGGGACTGGGGCGGGGGTAGAGTTGGCACGGGGTTTCGGCGCATGTCGTAGAACTAGCTGCAGTCTGTATTTAGAAACATAATTTCCTCTTTCCTGTTGAAATTGTTGTAGTGTCTTAAGATCTCAATGGCCTCTCCCGTCAGTCTCGGATAGAAACGCTGAGATTGGTATAAGATATCCACCTCGTTGAGAAGGATGTCGTGACCTTCAGAGAGAGCGTGCTCTGCTACTGCTGACTTTTGTGTTTGTTCCAGCCTACAACTGTGAGCTCTATTTTGTTTTGCTTTAATAATAAAGAGATCAAACCGAGAGGACTCACTGTCAGGGGCGTTTACATTAAACATTTATCTTAACCAACGATAACTCTCAGATAACTAAAAGTGTAGTACTTACATAATTAATCAGTTAAATAATTAATATATGATTGTAGACTATTCTGGGTCTATTACTAGTCTAAGGAGCAGTGCCGTGTCATACCTGTAATTAAAAAGTAACCTGAGCCCCTGTTATTACCTTTAACACGAGTAAGGAACATGTTAATTAAATTATTAAGAATTTAGATAGCTTTTGCAATTAGTGTACTACGTGTCTGTCACCCACTAGCACTATATTTCGCTAAGTGGTTCGGGAGGTACTGAAGGGTTCAAATAGAATAGGAGAGAGACGGTGTATTTCAAGCCCATCGCAGGCACACACGTACTGCTAGGATATGGACGGAGTATACACTCAAGCCCATCGCAGGCTCATACGTCCGGCTAGAATACAGATAGTGCATTTCAAGCCTATCGCAGGCACACACGTACTGCTAAGATATGATAAGGACGGAGTATACACTCAAACCCATCGCAGGTTCATACGTCCGACGGCTCAAACATTCCGCCAAAATAGGAATGGAATAGAACAGAATAGGATAGAATAAACTTAACATAGACCGCTCAACCACTCGGCGTCATTAATTCATTATTAATTGTAAAACATTTAATTCAACAGGTAATAAAAGGAACTCTGTGAGAAAACTCACCTCTCTGGCAAAATTCACGCACATGCAACACCACAACCGACCTCAACGTTTCACTAATACTCGACTATTAATATTTCTTTAAAGCAAATGCCCAAAAGCCTCGACCTAAGCGAGATTATCGGGAAGCGGGTGGTAGACTTCACAAGTGCCCACATGGCCACATCACATATTTACTACCCGTTAAAATAATAAAATCTCCGATATTCGGGTTCTGTTTATACTTTGGTTCATAGAAACGCTTAATACGGTCTGTGAGGTGTTGTTGCCGTAATATTAGAGTAAGATAAAAATATGGTTCTTACAGTCGGCCATCCTGCATTCATCATTCCAGCTCCATCATCAGTTTGATCCGAAACTCCTCCAGGCGTACTCCATGGACGCATTCGATCAACAGCGACAACCTTTTCATACTCAGAGGTTCGGACAGTACGATGTGAACCGATCATATCTTTGACTAGGTATCGATCATTTGGTAGAACAGTTTTAACTACCATTGGACCACTATACGTAGGAGCTAGTTTGCGTCTTGTACCCGTGGAAGGTGTTTGTTTAATAATGACTACTAAATCTCCCTCCTTATATGTTTTCGGTTTCTTTCTTCTTCTGTCAAAGTGTAGTTTTTGTCTAACTTGGGCTAATTGAATTTTTCCTGCTGCCTCTTCTCGTATTGCTACTAAATTTTCTATTATATTTGGAATTTGCTTGATTTCATCTATCAGTAGAGCGTCAGTACTATTGCGCGGAGAAAAACCAAACATCAGCTGGCTGGGGGTTTTTCCTGTTGATTTGTTTTCAACATTGTTAATGGCAAACTGGACTGAACGTACTTGCTCATCCCAGAGTTCTTTTTCGGGAACAGACGGTAAAAGTGCTGCCAGTACGGTACTATTTGGCCGTTCCACTTGCCCATTTGCTCTCGGTGTGGCCACCGTATTAATAATGTGTCTAATGTTGTTTTGTTTGCAAAACGACTTGAATTGATTTGAAGTGAAAGAGCTGCCCTGGTCAGATATTAGAGTTTTTGGAACGCCATAGGTTGCAAAAATATCTTTAAAATAATCTATGACGTATTTAGTTCGAGTATTTTTAGCTGCTCGTAGAAACGCAAATTTGGTAAAAGCATCAATCCCGACTATGAGGTAACAATTTCCTCTTTTTGATTTGGGAAAAGGTCCTAAATGATCCACGTGAAAAGTTTGTAATGGTTCTACGCCTTTGGGAATAGGATGCAGAAATCCCTCCTTTTTGCCGGTGTTACGTTTGTTGTATAGACAAGGTATGCAACAGAAGATATATTTTTCTACATAGTTACGTATCTTAGGAAACCAGTAATTTTCACAAAGTCGCTTGAGGGTTTTATCTATCCCAAAATGACCAAAGTCATCATGTGCAGCTTTCAGTACGCGTTGTCTCATTCCTGTTGGCACCAGCCATAGAATACCTTTAACCGTAATACGATATACTCGTCCATCTCGTAAACAATAGTTTTTATAAATGTGTTTTTCATATTCGGTTTGGGGCGGGTACCCGAAAGTACCCAATCGGCCTCACTAATTTGAAAAATGTGTTCCATAACTTGATTCTTCATTGACTCTATTTTACAAGGGTTCCGGCTAAGTGCGTCTACAGGTTTCATTCTGTCTCCTGGTCGATAGTGTACTTCAAAAGTAAATTCTTGCAATTCTAACCACCATCGTGCGATTTTAGGGACAAGCTGTTTCTTTTTACTAGCGGCTTTCAAAGAATTACAGTCTGTTACGACTGCGAATGTTATTCCTAGCAGATAAATCCTAAATTTTCTTAAGCTTTCTACGACAGCAAGCGTTTCAAGCTCGTACGAATGATACTTTTGTTCAGTGTCAGAAGTTTGTCTGCTGTAATAAAGCTATTGGGTGCAGACGTCCGTCTGTATGTTGTTGTAAGAGGATACCTGCAAGTCCTAATTGACTGGCGTCTGTATGAACCTCTGTCAAAGCTCCTGGGTCAAATAAAGCCAAGATAGGTCTACTAACCAGTGTCGACTGTAGCTTGGAAAACGATTCTTGTTCTTTGTCTGTCCATTGCCAAAGAACATTCTTTTTAGTTAGCGTTGTCAGAGGTTTGGCAATTGTTGCAAAGTTTTCCACAAAATGTCTAAAATATCCAGTCAATCCTAGAAATTGTCGAACATTAGGTACATTGGTTGGCGTTGGAAATTCTTCTACGGCTCGTATTTTATCAGCACCCTGTCTTACTGTTCCTTGTTGGATTTCAAATCCTAAGTAGTTCACGGTTGTTTGTAGAAAGGCACATTTTTTTAGATTTAATTTAAGTCCTTCTCGACGGAAAATGTTAAATGCCTCCTTCAGTTTATCTAATGCTTCATCTATGGTTTTAGCATATAGGAGAACATCATCCAGATAGAGTGCGGCGTTTGTGCGAATAGGTCTTAAGATTTTGATCATTAATCGTTGGAAAACTCTAGGTGCATTTGTAAGACCAAATGGAACTCTATTAAATTCATAGTGTCCATCCGGTGTCACAAACGCGGTATAACGTTTAGAAGAGGACTCTAACGGTACCTGATAATATCCTGATTTTAGATCAAGGCTCGTAAAATAATTCCCAGATTGCAATTTATCAATTTGATCGTCTATTCTTGGTAAAGGTTGGTTCTTTTTTATTGTTATCGAATTTAATTTTCTGTAGTCAATGCACAGCCTTTGTTCGCCATTTTTCTTTTTAATCAGTAGAACAGGTGAGGAATATTCAGATTTTGATTCTTGAATAATGTCATTGTCCAAAAGTTCGTCCAGAATGTCCTTAATCGTGTCTTGTTCTGTTTTGGACATTCTGTAGGGTCGGTAGCAAAATGGTTTGTCATCTTGGAGACTAATTTTCATAGTCGTTGTTTGCGAACAACCAAGTTCTGCAATTGATACTGCAAAGCATTCTCGATAGTCGTTTAGCAGACTAAGCAATTTTCTTTTTTGTTCCTCCGGTATGTTGCCGACATGAAAGTCTTCTATCGGTAAAGGGGGCAAATTGGTTTCTTTAACTGCTAGAATTTTTTCGGAAGGTTCCACCTCTTCTAAGATTCTTACAGCTCTTGCGAATATTTTGTCCTTTGAAAATTCTATCACATTATCAGATAAGTTTATTACGGGTAATACAGATGCTCTGCCTTTTCTTAGGGTTATGACCGTATGTGGAATACAATATTCTTGTCCATCATAACACCTGAGACTTGATTCGATGAAAGCTTCTCCGTCATAAACAGTATTATAAACTTTGACATGCGACCAACGTTCCGGGAGGATAGTTGCATTTTCCGCTATACTGAGAACTATTTTCGATGTTGGCAACTCTGGTTCTATTTTACTTATATCTAAGTTATTACTACGGTTATAAAATCTTAACGAAATATCGTCCTTAATAATGAAAATATTTGGCAACTCAGTAAAATTTTGTCCAACCAAAAGGGGTACATCTTGGGCTGCATCTGGTACTACATGAGCTGAAACTCGTTCCTCGACTTCGTCTATTTTAATCGTAAACTCCACAAGGCCTAAAGTAGCAGTTTGTGCATTTCCATAGCCTTGTAGTATGATTGCCTTAGTTGTATCGCACTTTAGCTTTAATTTTTCCTTTTCTTTAAGTCGAACTGTAGTACAAGAACTACCCAAATCGATATAGGCTGAGGTTGATATGCCATTGATAACTATCTGTTTATAAAATTTTTGATTGGACTTATCTACTACTAGTCAAATATTCTTTGCAGATTTTCGCTTCAAAAAACACTTCTCTTCTTGATGCCCCTTTTTGTGGCAGAAAGTGCAGCTGTTAATTTCTGTTTCTTTTATCGTACGAGTACTAGTGCATGCTAGTGCAAAATGTCTAAGTTGTCCATATTTAAAGCAACTCGTCTTACTACTAGATGAAGACCTCGAATTTTTCTCATTTCCAATGCGACGAATTTTCTTATAACGGGAAAACTCTGCCCTCGGCGCTGGCGTTATGTTACCTAAGGAACTTAAGTAATCGAATAACGATTCTGGCGTTTGGTGATTGCCTGCAGAAGCTCCAGTTTTGACGATCACGTCGCTTATTCCGCCAATAATACAGGATACAGCATCTGGCCCAGAAATTCTACATCTATTAAGTAGAGCCATTTTCGTATAATAATATTCGGCGAAACTTTCCTCGGATCTTTTCCTACGGTTCATCATTTCTTGTAAATCAGCGTTGTAATCGCGCCTAGAAGGAAATGCCATCTGCAGTTTTTCTTTCCATTCTTCTCAAGAAAATTTTAGTCGATGACTCCCTTTTCTCTAATAGGGCTGTCATAGCGGTGGTCAAACGTTCGATCGAATTTTGCCCAGTTGTTTTTATGTTCAAACTCTCCGAAGTAGTACTCCCCTGGCGAGAGGATTGTGGCTCATCCGATTCGGAAAGCTCATTTTCAATCGGTAGTGGCCTTTTACGTTGATGGCGACGGCTACTCATTTCGATAATGTTTCGTAAACTATTAAAATAAAACAGTCTAATAACAAGCGAAAAAGAGAAATAAAGAAATATATAAATAGTTGTAGGTATGTCGTCACAGGCTCCAACTAGCACATCCCAGTCTTTAATCCTGATTTTATTTTATTTAGTAATTTTACATAGTTCAAAATGTATATACTTATACAAAATGCTCAGTTTCACAACACCATAGGTTTAGGGAGTTATTATATTAGTTAGGTTTGATTATAGGGTGTCTCATCAGAATTCATCAATTGTCACTCATCTTTTAACATGGAGTATATACACTTTGTTTGGTAATCGTGGTCATTGGTAATCCCACTTCTGAAAAATTGTGAGCTCTATTTTGTTTTGCTTTAACAATAAAGAGATCAAACCAAGAGGACTCACTGTCAGGGGCGTTTACATTAAACATTTATCTTAACCAACGATAACTCTCAGATAACTAAAAGTGTAGTACTTACATAATTAATCAGTTAAATAATTAATATATGATTGTAGACTATTCTGGGTCTGTTACTAGTCTAAGGAGCAGTGCCGTGTCATACCTGTAATTAAAAAGTAACCTGAGCCCCTGTTTTTACCTTTCACATGAGTAAGGAACATGTTAATTAAATTATTAAGAATTTAGATAGATTTTGCAATTAGTGTACTACGTGTCTGTCACCCACTAGTACTATAATTCGCTAAGTGGTTCGGGAGGTACTGAAGGGTTTAAATAGAATAGGAGACAGACAGTGCATTTCAAGCCCATCGCAGGCGCACACGTACTGCTAAGATATGATAAGGACGGAGTATACACTCAAACCCATCGCAGGCTCATATGTCCGACGGCTCAAACATTCCGCCAAAAGAGGAATGGAATAGAAGAGAATAGCATAGAATAAACTTAACTTAGACCGCTCAACCACTCGGCGTCATTAATTCATTATTAATTGTAAAACATTTAATTCAACAGGTAATAAAAGGAACTCCGTGAGAAAACTCACCTCTCTGGCAAAATTCACGCACAAGCAACACCACAACCGACCTCAACGTTTCACTAATACTGGACTATTAATATTTCTTTAAAGCAAATGCCCAAAAGCACTAGCGTCTAGCCCCCAAGCGGTCACAATTTATGACAGGTGACAGTGGCAAGTTACAAGCGATATAAAGGTTAGGAATATGTTGTTTTTTTCATTATTTAACTTTGTATTGTAAATATATTAATATTTTGTAATAAATGCTGTGTTTAATATGCAAAACACTAAGAAACACTGTGATCGAAGCCAAAATTCGTACATGAAGTGTAAATCTACATTTTCCACAATTGGGAATATTTGATACACATAAAACAATTTTATAGTAGCGATTTCAAAGCATTGGCTCTTTTGCAGTATAAATCATCTTCGAATTACTGGTTTTCTTGTAAAATTTGTGCTAGAAACTTCAGTAAAAAGAAGCAGTTAACGTGTCTTCAGAAATGTCACATTGAGTGTGTAATTGAACCTGAAAAGAAAAAAAAGATGTGTAATCATTGCTTTTTATCTAAACTAAAATTCATTCAATATTGTCAAGAAGTAGGTACATCAAATTGTTTTTACAGAAACAAACATAGAGATTCCCAGTAAAGATTTTCTACAATGGAAACAAACCATGTAATCACATGCAAGCAGTAGATTTATGATTGAATATTCAAAAACATCAGAATCAGAAGAAAATTTTATAAAATGCTACATTTGTCATCAATCTGGTAATTATAAACCGGAAGGAAAGAACCAGTGGCATTTAAACACTCAAAGTAGCTGAAAAATTAATGCATTGTCCCCAGCATCCGCTAAAGTTACCTTAAATAAATCTAGTTCAATCATTTTATAGAAACTCATGTTGCGGACATTTAACTGTATCAGAAGCAGAAAGAAAATCCATTGCTCAAAAAATTGCCATTAGGGTGTCATTTGCAGCAATATTGGATGGTGTAGAAGATTCTATATCTGAGTGCACTTTAAAAAGAACTCAACTATTAATTAGGAAAGATCTGTACAACATTGATTGCAGCTTTCTAATGATGGCTCGGCATTCTAAGGACACAAATAGTGTAAGAGGCCTGGGTCAATAAAGTCAAAAAAGCCAGTAAAAAACTAAAGTAACTTGAACAAGCAAAACCATACTGAAAAAATAACCAAGCTAACTTAACCAAAGTAAAGAAACCTAAACTAACTTAACCAACAGTGCCCACATGTTGTACCTGCTGGTTATAATACATAAAAGAGTAGTTTTAATGTGCTGTGCTGTAAACTTCAAAGTGTGACTTTTTTGAATTACCCAAATTTCAGATATACATATATGAATATTTTGTTTTCATTATAATGAACAATGCTCAACCAGGAAAGAACTGGACACCTTTCAGTTTGAACTACAAACTGTTTTAGTATTACCTAGATCCTAGATATCATGCAAAAATAGTCTATGTTTCTGAGTTTGCACTTCTAACAAGATGTTATTTAAACATCTTTATGTTAATAAAATGTAATCATTCGAATTCATTTGTAACTACCTTAGCAAACTATTTTTTATTTTTGTATAAAAAATCAAGAAGAAGAAGAAGTAATATAATTAAAACTATTTTATAAACTCTGTACCTGTTTAATTTTAAATCAAAATCATCCTGATCACAGAGAAAGTAACTAATACGTATCCTACACCTACTTAGAATTTAAAATCCAAGAAGAGGCAATTACTGTGGATTCCTGAGGATTTGGACTTTTTAATGCCTTTTCCAATGAAGTTTTGCGCTTTTTTTAGTTGAAAATAGTCTTTTTTGGGCTTGTATTTTTTTGTTATGAGGACTTTTTTCTTCAGATGGAAATTGGCGCTTGTTTGTGGCGGCAGCAAGTGTAGGTGAAATTGGAGCAATTAGCTTTTCGACAATTTCAAGCTTAGAGGGTGATGTAATTTTATTAATGGTTGTCAAAAAATGGTTTGTAATTCTTTCCTTTTTTTTGAGAAAATCTGCCATTGCTTCATTGTTGTTTTTTCTCGATACTTCTTCGACGATAGTCACAGATTCATCTGCAAGTGGTAAGTCCACACCCAGATTATCTTCATCTTGGTTATTATTACTTGAAGGGTCACCTAAAATTTTCAAAAATGAATTAGGTGGGCATTAACTCACCCTCAGACTTCAAACAAAACTAAAATGGTTTTATCTGACCAAATACATACTTCTGTTGAATTGTGAAACAAATATGAGAGTAGGTTTAAATAAAAAAAAAAAATAAAACAACAACAACAACAACACCTCAACCGACACCAACCAACAAATGACAAATCCCCTAAAACCTAATACAATTTAAAATCTCAGACCTGTAATTTGGTAGGCAGTCAGCAAGAGTCTATCTAATAATCTGTAGACTGAACTAAAAACACTTGTGAAGTCGCTGGACAAAAAAAATGTATTTGTTTATGTATTTTAGCATATAGAAAAGTGGGACAGTCCTATTTATGGAAAAGCTATATACACTGATCATAGCAAGAGGCTAATCTGCCATGTTTGATATACCACAATAGCAAAAGTCATGAAAGTATTTCAAATGAGTGTATAAATAATCATTTCCACACATAACACTGTAATAATTATTATTACCAAAAGATTTATTGTAATATGAAATAGGTTACCTTCTGATGAAGTTTCTTGTAACAGTGACATTTTCCATTTGCACAACAAATGTACGTGCTTGCACATATTCCACCTAATAGTTGAGTCTATATAAGAACAAGAGTATCGATGCATGCAAACACCCTCACAGTCATCACAGACTAATTTGCATGAGCATGATGTATTTACTTCTTGAATATGGTACATTTAACTAGCTGATGCTGATGCTATGTCCCATCCATCTTCTGATGTTATTATGGAGCTTACATTTAATTTAAGGCTGGTTTTATGTCGAGTCCTTATATCAGCTAGCTTTTTTCCAATCTTTCCTTTATTTAGGACAATTAGTCGATCAAACAATTTGTCTTTAACCAACTTCATTATTGCTTGAATGCCTTTGTCTAACCTCTTCACTTTCTTTCCTTTTAAATAAACATATTTGATTGTTTTATGAAGTCTTTCCAAATGCATGTTTGTATTGATGCCTGCATTCAATCGAAAGCAATATGCCCAACACTCAAATCTACACATGTAATATTTTAAAAAATAAATCGAAAATTCATTGGTCTCTGAACAAGCTTGCAGTTTGTTGTAAAATTCCTCAATCATGATTTTGAAGGCATTAAGGTCAGTCTCATGCAAAAGAGTGCGCAATTCCTTGTAAACATCTGCCTGTAACAATCATTGTAAAAAAACACTTATGTGCATGTGCTTGTCTTTTTCTTCAATTTAAAAACATAACTAAACTAAACTCTTACCCTTTTCTCCTTTGCTTTGATTGAAGATAACTTATTGCGCCAGGCCCTGTCCACATGCCAGGTACAAAACAGTCTAAAACGTAATACAAATCAATTATTGAAGAAGTATATAAAAAATTGTCTATCTACCTCATTTGAGACGCACCCATAACATTGCACCAGGCTGTGTAATACTGTTCTGCCATATCTGACATAAACACTTTGGAAGAAATATTTCCAACATTCAATTTTATATATTGGAAAAATATACTAAGAATTTCTCCATCAGCTCTGTTTGATATCAGAAAAGCGCAAGGAAATCCTTGCCTGATATAATCCAATACTAAAAGGGTCTGTAGTTCAAAATTATAACTGTTGAGTCCATGGGTTCCATCAACACAAATACAGTCTGAACCATACTTTTTCAGCATTTCTGATTGAGCATTGTTCATTATAATTAAAACAAAATCTTCATATTTCAAATTTGGATAATCCGAAGATGT
Source organism: Taphrorychus bicolor (assembly GCA_951812265.1). Taxonomy (NCBI): domain Eukaryota; kingdom Metazoa; phylum Arthropoda; class Insecta; order Coleoptera; family Curculionidae; genus Taphrorychus; species Taphrorychus bicolor. The sequence continues at coordinate 2,706,582 of OX638300.1, forward strand.
CTCATTTTGAGGTTTATAGTACAGCACACAATCACTGGTTTTTTTGACTTCATTGACCCAGGCCTCTACACTGATTGCATCATTTGAATGCCGAACAGCTGATGACCCTAGATTAAAGCTGCACTCAATGTTGTACAGATCTTTCCTAGTTAAAAGATGAGTTCTTTTTAAAGTGAACTCAGATATAGAGTCTCGTATATCATCCAATATTGCTTCAAAGGACACCTTAGCTGCAATTTTTTGAGCAATGGTTTTTCTTTCTGCTTCTGTTAAAGTTAAATGTCCTAATTCAAATTTGTGGCCAACATTAGTTTCTATAGAATGTATGCCACACATGGAACTAGACTTATTTTCAGTAACTTTAATGGATGCTGGGCAAAATGCATTAATTTTACAGCTACCTTGGGTTTTTAAATGCCGCTGGCCCTTTCCTTCTGGTTTATAATTACCAGATCGATGACAAATGTAGCTTTTTATAACTTTTTCTTCTGATGTTTTTGAATATTCAATCACAAATCTACTGTTTGTATGTGATTCCATGGTTTGCTTCCATTGTAGAAAATCTTTACTAGGAATGTCTATGTTTGTTTCTGTAAAAACAATCTGATGTACTTCTTGGCAATGCTGAATGAATTTTAGTTTATTTAAAAAATAATGATCACACATAGCACATCTTTTATTTTTTTTCTCTTCAGGTTCATTTACACACTCAGTGGGACATTTCTTAAGATGATACGTTAAGTGCTTCTTTTTACTGAAATTCTTAGCACAAATTTCACAAGAAAAGCAGTAATTCGAAGGTGATTTATACTGCAAAGGAGTCAATGCTTTGAAATCGCTACTATGAAATTGTTTTACGTGACAGCGAAGATTCCCACTGGTGGAAAATGTACATTTACACTTCATGCACATATTTTGGCTTCGATCACAGTTTTTCTTAGTGTTTTGCATTATGTATAGCATTTATTACAAAATAGGAATACACAATTATTCAAATAATAAAAAGAACAACATATTGAATATTCCTATATTCCTAACCTTTACAACGCTATTGTCACTTGCCACTCTTGCCAGTGTCACCTGTCATAAATTGTGACCGCTTGGGGGCTAGACGCTGCTAGTCCCAAAAGCCTCGATCTAATCGAGATTATCGGGAAGAGGGTGGTAGACTTCACAAGTGCCCACATGGCCACATGACATATTTACTACCCGTTAAAATAATAAAATCTCCGACATTCGGGTTCTGTTTATACTTTGGTTCATAGAAACGTTTAATACGGTCTGTGAGGTGTTGTTGCCGTAATATTAGAGTAAAATAAAAATATGGTTCTTACACAACTCCTCTTGTGTTCCGTAGTCCTCGTGTGGACACTGCCTTTTGTGGTGCCAATTTATACCGAGCCACAGCAGCATGGAACTAGGTAAACTCCGGTTGCCGATAGGGGATCTGTGTGGTCTTTGGCCGATCTCAAGCTCTGTTGTATTGTGCGAGTTGGTTGAAATACAGTTTTAATATTGTGCTTTTCTAGTAGCCTGCCAATCTTGCTCGGTATTTTGTGGATGTATAGTAGAATAGTCCATCCGCGCTTTCCTTCCGTTGTTGCTTCCTTGCTCTCTACATTATCGAACTCGTGCTTGTTGTATCCATTCCAACTAAAGGCTCTTTCCAGATGTTTCATTTTCCGTTCCAATTCAGCCCCCTCGCAAATTCTCTTGGCTCTCAAAAACAGAGTCTTCAAGATTCCCCTTGACTGTCTGGGATAATGATTTGATCCGTTATTGATGTAGGCTTTTTTTATGTTCTCTAGGGAATACAACACTTCCGGTCCGGCGATATTGATATAACTTGATATAAGGATTTATTGAACACAAAGAAAATACACTGGAAAAATGAATAAAATACGGATGGTAATTAAATATGAGAATACATCAATCGCCTTATCGATTTTATACGTATTTGGGCAAAAGTGCGTGGCGTCTCGAACTGCAAATTAAGCCCCGTCTTTCGTCGTCTACTCGTCGTTGTAATCTGCTTTTTCTATAAACCGAAAAGCCCAAACAAACCTTGAATACTCTATTCTCCGAATATAAGAACTCGATAGAAACAAGGCGTTATGCTGACGCTCGAGTTGCTAAAACAAAAAGCTCTTTCAAAGTTCATAATCGGAGCGGCATTCCCTTTTGTCGAATAATTGAATGATCAAATGACTTACCTGCAAGGAAATTTGATCCAAATTATACGAGCACTCCTGTCCGAAATTATTACTTACATTGTAGTATCGTCTGTTTTCCCGAGAAAGCGTACACTGTTTAAAGAAAGAATAAGATTCGGTTTATGCTTAGGTTAGCCAAGGTTAGTTTAGGTTGGTTCAGGTTAGTTCAGGTTAGTTAAGTTTTAGTTTTCCTTTGGTTAGGTTGGTTCAGTTATGTTTTTCCTTTGATCAGGTTAGTTTAGTTTAGATCAGGTTAGTTCAGTTCTAGTTTTCTTTTGGTTAGGTTAGTTCAGTTATGTTTCTCCTTTGATCAGGTTAGTTAAAAACAAAGCGGCCCTGACGGGCCGCTTTGTTTTTAAAAAATGTCACTTGCTGACATTTGTGACAAATGTCGTTTCAATTTATATTCCCATGACAGTGTTTTAACATAACCTTCAAGTCAACTTCCATTGTATAGTTTGTTTCAGGTAAGCGTAATTTGTTATTATATTTATTCTAAAAATTGATATTATTATAAATGCTTTTAAGTTTTTCCACCACCTATAATTTTCTATTTGGTCCATTCTTTGATTCTTAAAGAAAATTTTCGAAAAAAATGAGTAATAATGACTTCCTTCAACTGTATCAACCCCAAGATGGAGATTGTAAGAAAATAAATTGCGAAATTTTCATATTTGTACCGAGATTTGTATCAAAATTTATTTAGGTCGCCTTAGCTGCCCCTGTCACGTATTAGACCACCTAGGTTGCCAGTTTTCCTCTCAATATCCAGAAACTAGGCATTTTCGGAAGCAGTTAGTTAAGTATGTATTGGATCCCGCAATGGCCCTAAAATTCAGTCAGCTCAAAGGCAAAATACAACTCTAGTTCAATTTTATTTTTCTTTTGGTTAATTTGTTTCAGGTTAGTTCGGTTTTGTTTTTGCTTTGGTTAGGTTAGTTCAGTTATGTTTTTCCTGGTTTGGTGAGTCCAGTAGTACTTGTCTCTTAGAGCGGCCAGTTAGAGTCACACCAGCCCCTTGCCGCTGCGGCCATTTAAGGCCGCTACGAAGCTTGTTGATGGCTGCACATAAGTGTGAGTTCTGTTGGTTAGGTTAATTCAAACCAAAAACAGGTTTGGTAAGATTATTTCGTTTATGTTTTTTCTTCGGTCAGGTTCTGCATGTCCTTTTACGCTTTTGTGTCATGACAAAACAGCTCCCCAGGGCCACTACGAATTGTGTTGATTGTTGCACATAAGTGTGAGCGCAATTGGGTAGATTAGCTCCGTTTATTTTGCCTCTGATTAGTTCATGTTCTTCTTCTTCTTCTTGTGGTTCCTATCCGTTACGGATGTTGGCAATCAGCATGGCGAGCCTAACTTTGTTTACGGCAATGCGGAAGAGCTCGGTTGATGTTTTTCCGGTCCACTTCCTGAGGTTATGCAGCCAAGATATTCTTCTCCTTCCTGGACCTCTTCTTCCATCGATTTTTCCCTGGATGATTGTCTGGAGTAAGGAGTACCTGTAGTCGTTTCTCATGATGTGGCCCAGATATTGCAGTTTTCGGATCTTGATGGTGTTCATAATTTCTTTTTGTTTATTCATCCTTCTCAGTACCTCTTCATTAGCGATATGTTCGGTCCATGATATCCTCATCATTCTTCGATAGAGTCGCATTTCGAAGGCTTCTATTTTCTTGGATGTGTTTTCATTGAGTGTCCAAGATTCCGTCCCGTATAAGAGGATAGAAAAGATGTACCATCTGAGAAGTCTCTTTTTTGTTTCCAGTGTAAGATCATGGCTTCTGAAGAGTTTGCTCATTTTGTTGTAGGCGGCTGTGGCTTTGGCGATTCGTGATTTGATTTCTTGAGTTGCGTCCCAGTTCTCGTTTATACGTGTTCCCAGGTACGTGATGTGTGGTACTCTCTCTATTGGTTGGTTGTTGATGGATAACTGGATGTTGTCGATCTTGTTTTTGCTAATGACCATAATTTTGGTCTTTTGTATGTTTATGTCCAAACCATATTCCTTACTAACTCTTGCTATTTTGTTGATAAGTTGTTGTAGTGCTTGTGGGCTATCTGCGAACACGATGGTGTCGTCCGCGTATCTTATATTACTCAATTTCTTCCCATTTATTGAGATGCCCTCCTCTTCTTCGTCGTCGAGCGCTTCTTTAAAAATCTGCTCGGAGTAGATGTTAAATAGCAGGGGTGAGAGTACACAGCCCTGCCTCACTCCTCGCATTATTTTGACGGCCTCAGTTGTTTCTCCGTCGACTCTTATTGTTGCCGACTGGCCCTAGTACAAGCTACTTATGATATTCAGGTCATTGGTATCGATCCCTGTCTTCTTTAATATTTCCATCATTTTGCCATGTTGAACCCGGTCAAATGCCTTGGCGTAGTCAATGAAACAACAGTAAACGTCAAGGTTAACGTCTCTGCATCTCTGGACAAGGACTTGGACAGCAAAGAGTGCTTCTCTGGTTCCCATCGCATTGACGAACCCGAACTGGTTACGAGAGATTAGGTTCTCGCATCGATTGTATATTCTTTTATGGATGACTTTGAGAAAGGTTTTCAGCAGGTGGCTCATCAGACTTATCGTTCGATATTCTTCACATCGTTTTGCGCCTTGTTTCTTTGGCAGTGCAATGAACTATGAGACTAGCCTTTTCTTGTGGCATTTTACCTGATTTGTAGATGTTGTTGAAAAGTTTGGTGATCTTCTTTAATCCATTTTCGTCTAGAAGTTTCAGGAACTCTGTCTGGATGTTGTCAGGTCCTGCTGCTTTTCCTTCTTTGCTCTGCTCTATAGCTGCCCTCACTTCTGATTCCATTATTTCTGGCCCACTCTGTGCGTTACTCCGGGGATCTGGGGGGCTCTCTCTATTATCCTCAAAGAGGTGCTCTACGTACCTAGTCCACATCTTCTTCTTCTCTTCCATGTCTACAATGATGTTTCCATTAGCGTCAACTAGTTTCCCTAAGTTTGTATTCCTTCTTTGTCCAGTGACTTCTTTCACCTTCCGGTGGACGTTAAAGTAGTCATATTTCAACTGCAGTGCCTCTATCTCCTCACAGTTCTCTTTCTGTTCCTTTTCTTTAGCCATTCGTATTTCGTTCCTTATGATGTTGTTTATCCTTTTGTATTCTATGGTGTTATTCTTGTTCAATCTTCTCTCTTCCATTAGGTTTAATATGTAATCTGTCATCCAGGTTTTCTTCCTTACTCTTTGTCCGTTTTCCTTTAGAATAGTGTTCTTAATGTGTTCCACTTTACTTTTCAGGTGATTCAAGTGTTCTTCTACTGAGCTATCCTCTGTTGTTTCTGCCATTGCTGCATTCAGCTCTTTCTCTACACATTCTTTGATCTTCCCGTTTTTCAGCTGTCTTAGGTTAACTTTTAATGGAGCAGCTTTCTTTATCTTCTTCATAACCACTTTGAATCTTCCGATAACTGGCACGTGGTCAGTTCGCATATCTGCTCCCGGGAAGGTTCTCATACTTAAGCAGCTGTTTCTGTACCGCTTGTTGACTAGTACGTAGTCTATTTGATTCCTGACTATTCTCCCAGGTTTATCAAGGGGCGATCTCCATGTGTATAAACGCCTCGGTGGTTGTTTGAACGGTGTGTTGAGGACTACAAGGCCGTGTTCATCTGTAAATTTTTCGAGCATATCTCCTCTCTCATTCCTCTTTCCCAAACCGAAAGACCCGATGAGCTCGGTTTTTTCTCCAGCTCCCAACTTTGCGTTAAAGTCCCCCATGATGATGTTAACTTCTTTTTTGGGTAGCCTCTCGAGTATTTGGGCGACATTCCTGTATAATTCTTCAACTTCCCCTTCATCTTTATCTGCAGTGGGGGCATAAATCTGGATGATGTTTAGATTTACTGGTCGGGCGTTAATCTGTATTAGAAGGACTCTTTCTGAGAATGGGACAAAGTTTATGACACTCTGCGCTATCTCCTTGGTGACAACAATGCCTACCCCATTCAGAAACTTACCATCTTGTGTTCCTGCATAGTACACTCTGTGTTCGTCCACATCCACTGAACCCACTCCCGGCCACGTCATCTCACTAATTCCCATGATGTTTACTTTCATTCTTCTGATTTCCTTTGTTGCGTTGTTGATATTTCCAGCTTGTGCCATCGTTTTAACATTCCAAGTACCAATCCTTATCTCCCTGTTCACTTTCATTACACTGCTCAAAACATTTCCTCCCGGAGATCCGATCGAGGAACTATTCCGGACTTGTTTTGTTGTGAGCCTTGCCATGATGATTTTTACTAGGACTTATCCATTCTGGATCTTTAATGAGGTGGTTTGTCCAAAATTCTTCCTCATCCTTATGTCGTTGATTACTTGATTGTAATTCATCCGCCTTTGGGGCCGATTTCTCAACCCCAGGACAATAGGGTGCCCTTACTCTTGTCGGCTCATCCACCCGAAGCTGTTGGCTGACAAGAGGGGATTACTTATACCGGTAATCAATCGGTCGACAGAGCCTCGTTAGTTGTCTAGCAGGGTGCACCACGTGCAGGTGAGGTTGTCAGTTGGTTAGGCTTTTACATTGTTCTGCCTACCCCTTACACCCCAGTTCATGTTAGTCCTTTTTTTTTTTCTTTGGTTAGATCTGTTAGGGTTGGTGCGGCCTTTTAGGGCTGCTATGGAGCTTTGTCGATTGCTGCACATAAGTGTGGGCTTTGTTGGTTAGGTTTTATTTTAACTTTGTTTAGTTCAGGTTAGTTCAGTTCTGTCTTTCCTTTGGTTTGGCCAGTCCAGTTGCAGTTGTCCCGTTCGTGTCGCACCTGCACCTTGACGCAATAGCCCTTTAGGGCCGCTATTGAGCTTCTTGATTGCTGCACATAAGTGGCGGCTCTGTTGTTTGGGTTAATTCAGTTTTACTTTGCCTTTGGTTTGATTAGTTCTGCTTTACTCGTCCTTCAAGGCGGCCCATGGGTCACAGCAAATTGACGCAGTTAGTTCAGTTTTATTTTGCCTTTAGTTAGATTATTTCAAGTTAATTTAGCTCCAAAAGGCCAAAATTTGGGTACTGTCAAGTTAAAAAGGCCACGAATTTTCAGTGTCTCGTCACCTTCAACTTAACCGAGTTTTATGGTATTTTTTTGAAGAAAACTATTGAAAGAATATTAGAAGAATGTCCTTTGAAGAATAGCCTTTGAAAATGAAGCATTAGTGGCGCTCTCGCACAATAGGAAGGCAAACTTACAACAGTTAACCGATTAACCTCCCATTTGAGCTTTCCTATCTATATGGGAATATGTTATGATTGGCATGTGAAACTGTGGATACCAATTTGCAGCTTTAGCTTCTAATGTTGCCATTTCTTTTACTTTTTTACCTGCGTCAAGTCTGATTTACCTAACAAGTGCGGAAAGAGATACTTTTCCGCCCGAGGCTGTCGTTTTTTCTTCAAGTATCCGTTTACTTTACATAGAATTAAAATGTACAGAAAAAATAAAGTTTAATTTTAGTTGTTTGATCTGACGTGCATTTTTAATCAGGAAACTAAATATAAACTTATAATTTTTTGACCTGAGTAGAATTTTTTTATTTATTTTAATGAGTACGGAAACGTAACAAATAACATTTTTTATCAATTTCACCAGTGACAGTTGATAAGGCCTATTGGAAAGGATGAAAAAGATGACTCATAAGTAGGTACTGGAGAAGATTTAGCTTTAGAATGGGAAGGCTGAGGCTTAGCAACTGCCTCTTTGATCTATGAGACTAACCCACAACCACAAATGGCTGGTTCGGCAGATTGTTAGTCTCTTTCTAGATGAAGAGTTATAATGATCAGCCAGATACATTTTAGCATACAAATTCAGGCTCACCGTGCATGCATTAAGTTCATCGATGGTTTGGACAACTGGCAATTGGGTGGAATAAAATGCGAACAAATTACGGACAAAAATGTCAAGTTGGTGCGTCTCAGTTAAGCCATCATAAGGTCGGAAAAGTACATTGTGCACAATTAGTCCACAATACTTTCAAAAGTATCTTGAGTACGTTGCAAGATTTTTTTATACAAGTACGAGCGATTTACAAGTACCGACCACCAATTAAGTGCCCCAAATCAATTTAGAGCTTTGTTAGAAAAGTTGAAGCAAAGTTGAATTTCTGCGTTTTGAAATTTTACCTTATTTTAACTTATTATGATTATGGAGGAAAGTATTTCCAATTATCTCTAGAGTCCTACCTAAGCCCGCAAACCTGTTAATTTGCGTACCAAACGAGCGTAAATAATGGAAATGATGGGATAAATTGCGTGCTACTTCATTGGCGTTAATTCAAATCAAAGTGTCCCAATTAAGTTAGTTAAGTTTTGTGATAGTAGACCGCTTGTGTATCCATACCTTACATTTTTTAACTCTAGGAAGTGAAGTTCTATTATTAGTAATTATTATTGCTGCAAAGCGAGAGCACTAATATCATGGCTATTATATGCATAATTTATTATATCAGTTTATTTAAAATAAGTAAATTTATTTGATCTTTACTAAATCCGGATGTATACGTAAAAACTAGTACCAATTTTCTAGCGATTGCATAATTTGCACCTGTTTATGCAGCACAATTCACCTTAAATAGTTATAAACAATCAACACTACTTAAATAGTAGAAAAGGCAATAAATCGTGTAAATCTTAACAGTTTTTACTTAAATATCATAACTGCTGCAAACCTGAATGATTACCTTAAAATTAAGTAGAATTTGTTTCTTCACTTCCTTGTAATTATTCAAATAAATAAAAAAAAAATATTGTGCAGAACTAGCAAGTGCATACGACAGAGCCTGATTAAAATTCTTTCCGTACTAATAGCAGTTCCCAGTTACAACTGGTACAAATTTGCGATATATATTAATGACTACGCGTTCATTATATAACACTAGAAAGGCCGTTAAGATTTTTTTTTAAATGTGGCAATTAGTTTAGTTTAACGTGAAACTTGTCGTATTCTACCGATTTCATAGATAATCTGTTTCTTATCGTCAATAAATTGATCTATTTTAGCCTTTTGTGAATCATATGATTATGTATACAATTATTGCTATACTGATGGGTATAAAATTAAGGATAATTGAAACTTGGATATAGTTTAATTCCATAAACTATTCCTTCAAATAGTAGAAGCATAAAAATCAATTAGACATTTATTAGCTGTCAAATTTTTTACAAATGTCAAGTCTCTCATGCTCAACTATGGATAGATCAGCAAAGTGGCATCGAATTAATAATTGTATAAAAGTTGAAAGTAAAAGTTGAGGAAAACGATCATTATGTTTACGTTTGCCAAACAAAAAGACTGATGGTAGTACATTATTCTAATACACGGTGCGCTCTTTATGCCTACACAAATACAAAAACGAGATAATTAAGTGTTTATTACACTTAAAATCAGTAAAAAAAAGTACACGATTTCAAGTTTTGTTTTAGTTAAAATGATTTAACGAGTTGCCAGTGTAAACCAATTAATTGCTTTTTTTTTTAAATAAAAGTAAGTTCGAATTCAAATATAAGCTTGAATTAGCCTCCGCTCTCCTGCATAAAGCTTTGAGTGCCCGAACGACAAAAAGTGGATACGTGAAAGGGTACTTCCTCCCTTCATTTAAAATTAAAATATCGATGTGACAGTGCAAATGCCCTTCTTTCCCTGCTTACCAAATTGCAACAAAAATCCCTAACAGTTACCTGAAACATTTGAGCCTTTTCGTACTTTTTGGATACGCTGTATATTTTGAATAGGTAATAACTTGTCGTTCACAGCTCAAGCGGACTCTCACCGAAAGGAAATAAAAAAAAATCGAAAAAATAGTCGATCTTACACAAAGAGACCTCCTTGTAATGAGCAAAGAACGGCCAACTCAAAGTCAAAGTCTCATTTAAGTATATTAAAATAAGTGCGTTACACGAGTTTCGCTCCTAAGAGCATCATTAGACGCACTACATTCCCTTTAAAAAGGGAGTCACCGAACACACACCTACATACTAAAATGGGTCACTGAGTCATTATGTTCAGTGACCCTAACAATGTCATGCAACCAAAATTTGTTGTTACTTTCTTTTAAAACCAAAAGTGTACTGGTATTTATAAAGTTTAGAAAACAATAAGCACATAAAGTTTACATATGAAACTTGCTGAACCATTTATAAAGTAAGATAATTATTATAAATCTCTTATAAAATTCTGTTATCATTTTAAAAAACCGAAAGCATGCACGAATGTTAGTTGGGCAGGACACTCTGAATTATTGAAAAACTATAAAAACGATGTGAGAAGGTTTTCACGGCCGTCAAACTGCAATCTAAAGCGTTTCCCGTGCTTTGAAGCCATGGTCCAACGGAATTTCTTCCTGATGTTTCGTTTACAGCATCCGGAGACATTATTAAATGCGATAAGGCGAAGTGATCTCCCGTGCTTTCCGACGTTGACTCATTGTTGCCAACATGTCATGTGAAAAGATCCTTAGTGGAAGCACGATTTATCCTTAGAATTCCTTAGATTGAATAATTGACATATGTTCTGTAAAATAAAAAAATTGCGTCACAGTCAAAAATTCTAAGTGCCACGCTGCCTATTTTTTCAAAATTTTTACAAATATTTTCCAATTCTTGAAATACGAACGACAGCAAGAGCAACAAGTAACGACAGTCGACACGACATCCAATCAATGACATTTACCTTTTGACAATTGACGGCTGACGCTTGCAGCGTATTGACCATTCGAGAATTACGGCATTTGACATGTTTGCCCCCCAAGGTAATATGGCGCACCAACTTATTTAGATATGAGAGCGAACTTAAAACTTGATTCAAAATCAGTTATGAACTTGTCGACGTTTCGCCATATATTACAGCATCCTCAGGACAAATTCAGATAGATTTTGAGAGATTTCTAAACATTAAGTACAAAGGTCGACAAGAGACGAACGACTATTGGCATCGACAGCAACCTCTTGTCGACCTTTGTACTTAATGTTTAGAAAGCCGATGACTCTCAAAAATCTACCTGATTTTGTCCTGAGGATGCTGTAATATATGGCGAAACCTCGACAAGTTCATAACTGATTTTGAATAACACCCCTGATCCCACAACCCAAAAATCAAAACCACATCTTAACAAATTGGATCAAAAATCAATAACATCTATTAAAACTTGATATTGATCATCATGTTTCATGTTTGATTTGAGATTTATTTATAGTATATTCCAAAATTGTCTCTTTTAGGCAAAAGCTCCAAGAGAGGACTCATAGTTTTATGAGCTGTACGAAGTACGAAAGATAATCCTAAAACGTCAAAGCAAATTTACTTTTCATAATTACAGTTTCATTACACCATACAGCCATATTTTCAACATAGAAAACATCGGTTAATTAAAAATATGCCAAATTGAAAGTTGCCTGTTTCTGTCATATTTGCAATTAATCAACGTCGGCACAATTAAAGCATATTTGATACGTTCGACATAATTAAAGCATATTTAAAATGTTCAAGACATTTATTGGTTTTGCGGGTTTTCAGGCTTTTTTCCATATTTCCAACAAAAAATATTGGTTAATTTAAAATATGCCAAATTTTAAATGTATTGCTTTTGTCACTTTTTAAGTTAACTATATTTAGCACTTTTGGCATAGTTGCTTACTTTTCGCTATATTTTTAACCTAGAAACTGCAGGTTAATTAAAAATACGCCAAATTTCAAGTAGCTTGTTTCTGTCATATTTACAATTAAACAATTTGTAACGTTCGGCATATTTAAACTTTTCATCGCTGTGTATGCCAAATTTTAACTTTCTTGTTTCTGTCATTTTTTCAATAAAGTAATTTGAATTGTTTATGTTATTTAGTGTTCTCGTGCTTTTTGCTATATTTTCAACAAAAAATGCTGTTTAATTAAGAAAATGCTAATCTTCAAATTAATTGCTTTTGGCACATCTTTAGTTAGGCAATTTGAATAATTAATTATGTTTTGTTTTTGCAGTTGTCGAAGTTGCTTTTTGCAATATTTTTAACAAAGAAACTGTAGGTTACAATTACAGCACCACAAAACAGTTTGGAAAGGTAAAAAGAGGCCTGACCCCTGAAAAAGTATTATCCTGTGTCCATATTTTCAACACAATTTGTGAATGGTTCTTGTGGAGATTCTAAAGTGTCCCGTATGTACAAACTTTAATCCTTCTATGTCAAGAACTGAAGCAACTATCAAACAAAACCTGTAAAAAATGTGAAACTTTATCACCCTGTATCTTGGTAACAAAAGATATTCAGGTACAACTTTCTGCTTTTAATTTTCTTTGATTCTTAATTCTTATTCACTATCTCCTTATAACCACGGAAAATTTCGTAAATTTGGCTACATGGTTTGAATGCCCCACGAATCAGTATGGCGGACTTTTATCGATATCAGCTGTTCTAGTCGTCAATAAGGTCAATCATCTGTCATTGTCATGTCATGATCATACTCAATCCAACGAGCTAAGAGATAGTATGGAGAGAGCAACAATTGTCGACATTTTCTTAAAATCCGTTCCATTTTTGGCCGCAGTTGTGTGCCCCCTTAACGGTGTTGTCGTCTCAGAATGATCGCACATTGGTGTGTCCCATGGATGAAAATACCCAAAAACACAGTGCAAAATGCAAAACAATGGTTTCTCCATTCTCTCCCCCAAACAAGTGAAACCAACACGGTAGTATCATGTGTTCATTAGAAAACTTCATCTAGTTGACTGTGAAATGTCAAAAGAAAAGGATGGAGAAACAAGAGTCCATTTACTTTGATATTCTTTTCTGTCAAAATTTCATTGCTTGCTAGATGGGGTTTTCTAATAAACACCCCGTATATTACATAAGGAGAAACCTTTCTGCTCCACAATTTTGGCGCCCTTCTTAGCAGTTTTGCCGGATGTTTTTGCATGAAAATGGCGAACCATCTGCTCCTTATAACCACAGAATATTTCGCAAATTTGGCTACATGGTTTGATTGCCCCACGAATCAGTATGGCGGAACTTTATCGAAAACAGCTGTTCTGGAATGGTTAATTGTGCCGAGATCATGCAGCTTTACTCAAAGTGCTCTGTTTACTCTCTGGATTTCAGCTCCACTAGCTAGTAGTAGTAGTGTCATTGTGAATGTCATAATGTGTTGTGTTTTTTATGCGGTTATAATTATGCTTCGTATTTGTCGCTTTTAATTAGTCAACATCTGTATGCAAGAGAAAATCCTCAGATTCTAACAGATTTTACGAAATCCTCCTAAATTCCTAAACGTTCCCAAAAATCCTTAGATCTAAGGATAAAATCCTTGACTTGGCAATACTGCGTTGACTGATTCGACTATGGTGGCCTCTGTGATATTTATTCCCCCGCCATCGCGCTGCAGTGGAGGGACTGAGGTGGGGGCAATGGTGGCGCGGAGTTTCGGCGCACTTGAAGTATTCCGTAGAACTCGCTTCCAGTCTGCGTTTACAAACGTAATTTCCTCCTTCCTGTAGAAATTGTTGCCATATTTAAAGATCTTAATGTCCTCTCTCGTTAGTCTCGGATAGAAACGCTGAGATTGATTTCCTCCTCGTTGACACCAAACGGTGTGCGCAAGTTTCCAATTCGACCTCCTTAATACCAAACCATCCAAAAACGGTAGGCGTCCTTTTTTTCTATCTCCATACTGAATTGAATTTTTGGGTTGATAGAGTTGAGGTGTAAGAGGAAGTTTTGAAGTTCGCCCTCGCCATGGCTCCAAATAACAACGGTGTCGATAACCGACACTATGGCTTCTTATTTGCCTTTGCCAACGCTTTGGTCTCGAAAATTTCTATAAAATAGTTGGCTATCACTGGACTAATTGGGCTGCCCATAGCTACACCATCAGTTTGTTCGTAAAAATTTTACTTCCATTGAGGAAGTCAGTACTTTTTTGGCATTATCTTGTGGAAATTCCTAGTTAATATTTTCCATGGCTTCCTTAAGGAGTAGGTACCATGGTGAAGAGCGAAGCAACATCGACTCTAACGGGAATGTCTCCTGGAATTCATAGGTCAGGCTTCCTAAGGTGCTGACGATAGGTCTTAGTGGCACATTTGGTTTGTGGATCTTTGGCAAAGTACAGCCTTGGTGGCAAGGCTTCTGATTTTTTTTATGCTTAGTCATTTCATCAGATGCAACGTCCTTAATTAAATTGTTGGTGTCCCTCAGAATCCGAACGGATGGATCATGAGTTGGCTTCTTGTAGGTGGTGGGAACTAACAGTGACCTGATTTCTCCTTCGTAATCCAATGTTGGCATTACTACTGTTGCGTTTCCTTTACCTGCTAGTAAAACGAAAATATCCTTGTTTTTGTTCAAGGCTTTTAGAACTTTCCTTTCTGCAAAGATGAAATTGCTTTTTGGTGGTTTGGAAAAAAGGCTTGGCCGGCTACTGTAAAAGCATAATGTTAAAACCGTCCTTAAACCCACTCGTACAATACAACAGAGCTTGAGATCGGTCAAAGACCGCAGAGATCCCTTTTCGGCACTCGAAGTTTACCGACTTACATGCTGCTGTGGCTCGGTATACATTGGCATCACAAAACGCAGGGTCAACACGAGGATTACGGAACACCAAAAGACTTGCAGGCTGGGAGAAACAGAAAAGTCAGCAAGAGCAGAGCACGCACTTTCCGAAGGTCACGACATCCTTTGAGATCTTTAAACACGACAACAATTTCAACAGGAAGGAGCAAATTACGTTTCTAAATGTAGACTGGAAGACTACGACATACTTCAAGTGCGCCGAAACCCGCGCCCCTTCCACTACCCCCCACCCCAGTTTCTCAACTGCAGTACGACGGCGGCGGGGGAATAAATAGTACGGAGCTCACCACAGTCGAATCAGTCAACGTTGAGAAGGACTGCCGCAGCTGTAAACGAAACGTCAAAAAGAAATTTCATTGGACCACACCTTCAAAGCCCGGAAAACACCTTAGATTATAGAAACGATTATCGCAATTATAATTTTAATTGTTAGTTTGCAACTTCTCAGATGGTAAAATATGCCGAATATACACAGAAGATGTGAGTAGTAAAGTATTCCTTGAAGCTCTCCTGATAGAACTGTAAGGGATTTAACGTGTTCAGGACACTCTGAAGTGCGATAACTAGCTTCGTCTTTATAGTTTTTAATGTTTTTCAACCCCTTGAAGCTCCGTTAATGGATCTGTAAATATTTAGTGTTGGCTAGTGGATATTGAAAAGGTTCAGGACAATCTATAGAATTACTATAGCATTGTATTTATTGTTTTTATTTTTTCTTCAATCACCAAACGGTTAAGTATTCTACGATTTCATCAACATTTTATTAAGGTTTTTCAAGTGGTTGGCCATTTGGAAATTTGTCACGTCTATAACAAACTGTCACATATCTATTTCCTATTCGTTCACCAAATTTATCGAAATTCTTTATAACGATATACAAATTAAACTTCTAGGATTTTTTGGAATAGCGGACGAGTAACTCAGAACCAGGGTTGACTTACATCAATTTTCTAATTCTTTGTTCTTAATCCAGATTTTCATCTTTCATGCATATAATTTATGTGAAGTAGCACAAATACAAGCGGAGATCATCGATAGAGGAACCATCACTATCGGAAGATAAAATCACCTCAATGCCTACACCTAGAGGGGACTAATCTCTGTTGATGTCCGACATCAATGTTTCCTCTTATTGCTCCTTCATAGCATTGACCAATCACTTTCGTTTACCGGAGTTTAATAATCATCTCTTATTATAACTAAGTCAATAATCAATCGCTAATCAATAATAACACAAGCTTCCCTTAAATTCAACAATGAAAATATTTTACAAGTTCGCTAATAATCACCTCCTTTCTTATAATATTATCCAGGAAAGGGTGAAGAAGAACAATTTTAGATGTATCACGTTCTTTGAAGACATAGACGTTCTTCAAGAACTGTAATGTTTCTACAGGTTTCCAATGCTAAGGTTCTTCATGAATGTTCTAAGAGAAAGAAGTTGGATTTATTGGAAAAGATGGAAATCACGAGAGCTATGAAAATCCCCATTCTCACTTGTGTTAATGATGTTTTCAATTTTGAAACTAATTTAATTTTTAACAATATCAAATAAATTCCCGGGTCTTGGGCGCTATCTCTTATAATTCCTAATCATTTCACTTTGTCTATTTACTTTTGCAAGTCGCCCTTCGTCCTTTCATTGGGAAGTATCGATGGATAATTTCATAATGTGTAGCGTGTTTTCGATGTTTTTGAGTTTTGTCGTTGTATATTAGGTTTCACTTATTTGTTATTTTAGGTCTGATGATTCCATAGGGCGAAACACGAATAACCATTTTATAATAATTTAATATTAAATGTACTGAGACCGTGACCAAAATCACGCTTTGTTTTTGTTTTAATTACTAGGTTTCTTTGTGTATTATGAACGAAATCCTCAAAATAACAGAAGCTGTTGTACATCTGGCAAACTTGATAGAACGGTATTGGTGTGTCTACTAGTACTTGTATAGCGTTTTTTCATCAAATTGTCGTTTTCCATTTTGAGAAAATAATTCACAGGAAAATGAGAAACCGTCATGAAATGCCCGAAAAAAAGAAGACTGATATTATTAAGTACTGCGGGCAACAAGTCGGAACCGCTGTAGCTAAGGGTGGCAACATCTTTAAATTTTCTTTTAAATTCTTAAATTAAGCACATTATTAGTATTCACCTTTATTTAGAGGCCGAATTATAATTTACGTCTTCCTCTATTATGCTCGTAAAGCAGTTTCTGATATATCATCGACATTCTTTCTTAATAATAATTGTACATCGGGTTCTCGCAGTAACTAACAAGCTCTCTTTCATTTTGATTCATCGTACACCAATTTTTACAATTTTAGATTAGCTATATATTACTTGCAAAAATTTTCCTTATACAATTTTTTTATTTTTGTTATAATTGGACTTGTAACGAATGTCGGTTATTTAGTTTCAAAAAAATAACGTATTACAAAAATTAGTATGTACATATACTACGTATTTTGGTTGTGCAACTTTCAATCAGGTATTAAATTTATTGTCTCATTTAACAATATAATATAGAAGGACGTGGCTCGACCTGTTCGTGTGATTTTAGTCGTGCGACAATGATAATAGTAACTAGTGGTAGTTAATGTCTAAAGATAATATTTATGATCTTGTCAAATAACTCAAGCTACTAATTGCTTACTATTATCAACCTACATGTTTTTCCACTATTACTACGATATTTTTAATTCAATATTAATAGATAAATACTTAATGTAAAAGGAGATACCTTTTTGTAACAATCTAAACTAGATACTTGGATGCGTTTCACAATATCGCCTAAATTGTAAAAACCTCTTGTTTTAATGATTAAGACCCATGGTAATGTAAGCTTATTAAAACTGAATTTTTAATTGAAACAGTAATGCTTCCTTGTTATGGTCTGTGAATCTAATCCATATTGCTATGTAATACATATTAAAATTATTTTACTTTTCTTCTATTTAAATGTGGAATTAATATGGAAGAAAGTTATGGACTACAAAGTAACCATACATTCTGAAGCGTAGAGCTTTCGCTTTTTACTGGTTACAAAATTAACTTTTTGGGTTTTGAGAGCATATTTCTATTTATTTTTTACTACTTACTTTTGTGTGTTTCGCATCAATATAGTGTTTTGGTGTTTCGTTTGATGTTGGAGAAGGATTTTCGCGCTGTTTACAGTAAAATGACTGTCTATCGTTACTCACCCTGAAAATCGTCTTAAATTATATAATAGTTCTGTGTTAAATATAAGTTAACTGACTTAGATCTGTTCATTGGGCGCCACTCAATTTAGGTTATAGATTATGGCTACATTATTGAAATTGAGAAAATTATTATAGGAAGTTATGGATATTCATTTGTTTAGGTGATCAAACCAAAGTAAAACCAACCGGAATTATTAAAATTGGGTAATTATTTTATTTACTACGGCGTTACTTCTTACCTATGCTTAGTGCAGGTACTCATTGGTTATTAAGTAAATCTATTCCTACCAATTTGAACATTTGGCCAGCTGAGGGCTCTCTCACTAGCTGAGATATAGAGGATCAGTGCAACACATGGTAAATACTGGGCGGTTTAAAACCTAAGAGTTCACATTCACTAACGTCTCCATCTTCCGCAATAGAGCTCAGTAACTGGACGGTTTAAGAGCTAAGAGCCCTTACCAACATCGGCACTAACAACTCCATCTTAGGCAAGATGGCTCAGTAATTGGACGGTTTAAGACCTAAGAACCATCACCGTCAAAACCGCTCCATCCTCGGCCAAGGAGCTTAATGGATGGTAGTTGTAAAATAAAAAAAAAAGTATTGAGTTTCAGCACTCAAACATTGAAACTAAGAACCCGACAATTCGGAAATAGGAACTAGAAACTAGGATCTAATTGAACAATGAAAGGCTTAGATAAGTCTAAATTAATTAAAGAAAGTCTTACCCCAATATAAGAGAAATTTACTGAAGTCACATGGCCAGGCTGTAGCCGTTTAAGGACAGGCTCAGGTCCGATGTGCCCTGGACAGTAGTCAAGATAGAAAAGGTTTTAACTTTTCGAGATGGGCTTGAAATTGTTAACATCTCATTGAGCACATAAATACAATAAGGGAATCTAAGGAATAAATTTGGCAATGCTATGAGGACAGCATAATCAACCAATATACTATGTCAACGTCTAAAAGTGACAATTCGGTCACCTCCTCTTTAAGGGATTTCTATCTAAAGTGTTCAAGGTACTCCGTGAAAGTGGGTTTC
Source organism: Taphrorychus bicolor (assembly GCA_951812265.1). Lineage (NCBI taxonomy): Eukaryota > Metazoa > Arthropoda > Insecta > Coleoptera > Curculionidae > Taphrorychus > Taphrorychus bicolor. The sequence goes on from OX638300.1 coordinate 2,725,632, forward strand.
TGGTGAGATAGTTCAAAGTACTCTACGACAGTCATAGTGGGCGAACATGTAAGAGGACATCATGACCCAATGACTGATAGCGTCTTAGGAAGTAAAAAGGTACTGTACGAGGTGTGGTATAAAAGGAGTGCCAGTAGATTGTCTTTGTTATAAAGAAAGCGCTACAAAGTAAAGACATGAATGTGGACCTGAAAAATCATCAATAAATGTGACAAAATAGCTATAGCCATCAAAATTTAAAGATTTTGTGGGCCGCACTTGTCAGAATGTACACACAAAAAAGAAATATCTACGATCAAAGCAACTTGCTTTTAATTTAAATATTTTCTGCTTTCCATATAACGAAAATAATCCTTTTTCCCATCAAGAAATTAGTTTTTTTTCAGAAAAAATTACTTTGTATGAAATTGTATAAAATTTAACATTTTTCCTGTTCTAGACAAAGTTTTTCATGCACATTTTTGTAACAAACCTTTTTCTTGTTATTATTCTTTGTCACATTTTCGGCTTTTTTTGTTTTTTTTTATTGATCTAAATTCGATCGATTTTATTCATGGTTTTTCTATTTTATTTATTTTTATAATGCAACTATTGTCTCTTGTGTTTGCTGAGGCAGTTCTGCAAAAAAAATTCCGACAATTTAGTTACTTGTTTCTCCTCTAAGTCACCAACAAAATACTGAAACAAAATTTACTGTTGTTTCGAATTGTTTGCGCTTTCTTCTACTGCAAACATTTCTGTCCTCTGTTTCTTGTAACTTTTTCTTTGTCCAAGTTTTTCTGTCTTACTGTTTTCTTCGTTTTTCAAATATTTGTTGTTATGTTTTGTACAAATGTTTTGTTCTTTTTTTTCTTTACTCTAAATTGGATGTTTAGATCGAATAGACGATATCGGTTTTCATTCTTTTCAGATAATTTTAATACAAAATTGATTTTTTTTAGGACTGGCCATTTGAAATTTGAAGGACTGATCAATTGGAATGTATCCTAATTTGTTATATATACTCTAATAAGAAAAAGTTAGTACAGAATTAGAAATATTTTAAATTTATTTTTTTCCTGCAAATTTTGGATATTTTTTTTAGACTTTTTCCACTTTTCTTCTTCTAAGTTCTTCTAACTTATTATTTATTTTGTTGAAATAATGCTAATTTAAATATTTCCAAACACTCCAAATTTGTATTCTTAAACACTTTAAGTAATTTTTTACGTAATTTGGCTTTAATCCTCTCCTGACTTTTTCAAGAAACAATATTAAAATTGTCATTTTTAGCTAAAATGGGTTCTTCTTCTCAAACATTTTTATTTCTAATTCTAATTCTGAATTTTTCCAAAGACTTCACATTTGCATTTTAAGACGTTGTAATTTTTAAATCCTAATGATAAGCTGAATAAGCTTAAAAACTTTTATTTTACATTTTTGACGCTTTCAGTAATTTTAGTTGATTTTGGTCAGAATCTTTATTTAAATTTTTTCAAAATTTTCAAATTTGCATTTTTACAAACTTTGAGTCATTTAAAAAAATATCAAAGTTGCCATTTTTTTGATGAAATGAGTCACTTTTAAACAATTTTAGCCCTAATTCTATTGTAAATTTTTTGAAATATATCAAATTTGCATTTTTAGACGCTCTGTGTAATTTCTTAACCAGTCTTGATCTTAATCCTGACGATAATTTGGCTAAATACTTCCAATCGGTTTTTTTTTAACAATTTGATTAATTTTTAACTGATTTTAGCCGTAATCTTAATTTAATTTTTTTTCAAAGCCTCCAAATTTGTATATTCATCCTCTTTGACCCATTTTTTACGCAGTTTGGCCTTAATCCTAGCCCGACTTTTCCAAAAAACCCAAAAATTGTTAATTTTATGTAAAATGAGTTTTTTTTTCGAAAAATCTCAGTTCTAATTCTGATCTAACATTATTCAAAACTTCAAATTTGCATTCTTGACGAGTTCATAATTTTTCATTGATTTCGGCCATAATCTTAATTTGAGTTTTTTCGAAAGCCTCTAAGTTTTTATATTTAGCGTCTTTGAATATTTTTTCAGGTAGCTGATTTGGGCTTAAGCCTGGCTTGACTTTTTCAAAGAACATCAAAATTGTCATTGTTAGGTGTAATGAGTTTTTTTCAAACAATTTTAGCCCTAATTTTATTGTAAATTTTTTGAAAGATATTAAATTTGCATTTTTAGACGCTCTGTGTAATTTCTTAAACAGTTTTGATCTTAGTCCTAGGGTGAATTTGGCTAGAAACTTTTAATGGGAGTTTTTTGACAGTTTGATTAATGTTTAACTGACTTTAGCCGTAATCTTAATTTGTTTTTTTTAAGCATCCAAATTTGTATGTTTATCCTCTTTGACCCATTTTTTACGTAGTTTGGCCTTAATCCTAGCTCGACTTTTCTAAAAAACTCAAAAATTGTTATTTTTATGTAAAATGAGTTTTTTTTTCGAAAAATCTCAGTTCTAATTGTGATCTAACATTCTTCAAAACTCAAATTTGTATTCTTGACGAGTTCATAATTTTTTATTGATTTCGGCCATAATCTTAATTTGAGTTTTTTCGAAAGCCTCTAAGTTCTTATATTTTGCGCCTTTGAATAATTTTTCAGGTAGCTGATTTGGGCTTAAGCCTGGCTTGACTTTTTCAAAGAACATAAAAATTGTCATTGTTAGGTGTAATGAGTTGTTTTCAAACAATTTTAGCCCTAATTCTATTGCAAATTTCTTGAAAGACAACAAATTTGCCCTTTTTAGATGCTCTGCGTAATTTCTTAACCAGTCTTGATCTTAATCCTGGCGATAATTTGGCTAGAAACTTTCAATCGGTTTTTTTTGACAATTTGATTAATTTTTAACTGATTTTAGCCGTAATCTTAACTTAAATTTTTTTCAAAGCCTCCAAATTTGTATATTCATTCTCTTTGCTGGCATAATCCTAGCCCGACGTTTCCAAAAAAACATAAAAATTGTTATTTTTATGTAAAATGAGTTTTTATTTCGAAAAATCTCAGTTTTAATTCTAATCTAACATTCTCCAAGACTTCAAACTTGCATTCTTGACGCGTTTAGTAATTTTTCATTGATCTCGTCCATAATCTTAATTTGAGTTTTTTCGAAAGCCTCTAAGTATTTATATTTAGCGTCTTTGAATAATTTTTCAAGTAGCTGATTTGGGCTTAAGCCTGGCTTGACTTTTTCAAAAAACAACAAAATTGTCATTGTTAGGTGTAATGAGTTCTTTTCAAACAATTTTAGCCCTAATTTTCTTGTAAATTTTTTGAAAGATATCAAATTTGCATTTTTAGACGCTCTGTGTAATTTCTTAACCAGTTTTGATTTTAATCCTAGCGCTAATGTGGCTAGAAACTTTTTAAGGGGAGTTTTTTTGACAGTTTAATTAATGTTTAAATGATTTTAGCCGTATTCTTAATTTTATTTCTTTTTCAAGGCATCCAAATTTGTATAATTTACCATCTTTGACTCATTTTTCACGTAGTTTGGCGTTAATCCTAGCCTGAGTTTTTCAAAAAACCTAAAAATTATTATTTTTATGTTTTTTATCTCTCGCCTACCGCTCGTGTCCAAACCGTCACACTCGTGTAAAAATTGCAATTTTCGACACTAGTTGCACAATATCCAACTACATTTTTTTTTGTAGGAATGACGATTTAAAATACTGCCTTTGGGACTCGAAAACGAAAGTTCAATGAAGCCGGGATAATGCAAACGACACGTTGCGCAGTTTTTATAGTTCTACTTCGGACTATATGGGGTGAGTATTATGTTCAAGCCGTTGACCAGTTAAATCAGTTACCCACCTTTAATGAAGAAATAGCAGACGCACTCGGTACTGGTAGCGGTATACCTACGAAACCGCTAGTAAGCAAATGTATATTGGAATCTAATTTATGTTCAGTTAGCCTTTCAGCAGCGCCTAAGCCCGTGTTATCTTCATGTATTTAGTTCAAGAATCTTACATAAGTGACTTGTGACGCACAAATATATTTCTTCTTCTTCCTTACTGCTTGTGCACATATCCATGTAGATTCCAATTTATTTATAGTTCACATCGTTGTATCAAACTGCAATTAAAAACAAAATCTAGTAAACACATCGAAGTATATAATAAGAAGTTAGTTTTGACTAATATAGTTTTTCAATATAAACTGGTAACGGAAAAGATCGATACAGCAAGAATTCTCATCATTTTTGGGAGTCTGTACCTCGGAAATGCCTTAACCGAATTTTGTAACTTAAAGAGGTTTTGAAAGGCCGTTCCTTCTTCAATCAGAGTAGGTTACCTTGAAATAAAGGTTATTTTTTGAAAATTATTCAAGGTAAAGAAAAAGCGCACTCCAAAATGGTTGAATTTCAACCCACTGTATTGTTAGCTAGGGTAATTTAAGAACATTCGTTGATATGATATTTAATAACTTTGTTTTATATCTCGGGACAGTTTAGCGGTTTTCAGGTTTTTTTAGCACACAAAAAAAATTACTGGGGTTTTTCAAAAACTTTGCGATTTGTTGTAAGTTATGTATCGCACGAATGCTGATGCTGATTTTCATTAAATAAATTATTTCTAATTTGCAGAATCAATTGAGTATTCAAGGTGAATAAATTATTTCTATTCCTTGTTGTACCAGGAAACCAAAAAATATAACGAGCAACTAATCGATATTTTGTTAACTTTGACGTCATGGCGGTGATCATAAATTTTAAGGCTTTTAATGTAATTAAGTTTAAGAATTTTAATCGTTACCTCGGGACGTTTTTGCCAGTTTTTTTTGGTCTACGAAAACAGTTACATTACACTTACTTATAAGTGTAAAAACAGTGTATTTAAGCAATGGCCATGCCAATAAAAAAAAATTTAGTTTAAAGTGTGTTGTTTTAAAATTATTAGTAGGTTGATGGCTAATAAAATATATCTATTCCATGTTGTACAAGAATGGCAAAATAACCAAATGAGCAAATGTTCAATACGGGTTGTCGTAATGGTTAAAATGTCATAATGGTTAAAATAAAAAAGTTTCTTGGTCAATTTTAAGGAGGTTGCGTCATACAAACTTTACTCTTTTCCCATTTAAAAGATACAGAATGTTAGATTTTGATTAAAAAATTGATATTTTCGAATATCTGAAAAAACTGCCAAAGTTATATCAATTAAGTTCGAAAAGGTTTATTTTCTACGAAATTTCAAGACTTTGCAATAGAAACAAAATCGTTATCTTCACCAGGAGCGCGCGTTGCCGCATGTCAATGATTTACATTTTTAAATAAAAAAAAAGTATACCACTTGCTTTTCGCAAAATAAATCATGGTTTAATTACCTGTCCTATTCTGAAACAAAAAATTGTCTTGAGTTTTTTAGTACTATATACCGTATGGGAATAAAAAAATAAAGGCGGTTTTAATGCAAATTATGGTCCATTCCAATAAACAATCATCACATTTTATTTAATTCATCCATAAAATGCAATATGCGTCGTTAATAATGCAAATTGGTGACTTTTTAATTCGTCAATATTGACATAACATGTGCATTAAAACGGTTTTGATTTTTAGTTTTCCAAAACGGTGCATTGTACTAAAAATTTCACGAGATTCTTAAGGTTTAGAATGGAACAGGTATTTCAAGTAGAAGTTTTTATTTAACAAATATAAAGAATAAAAGAAAGTGCAAACTTTTTGTAAACGTCCGGTGACCGTTTTTGTAGACCAAAAAAAAAACGACAAAAACCTCCGAGATATCGACCAAAGCTCTCAATTGTCACTACAATATTAGTACTTTATGTCACTAGGAGTAAAAGTGGGTGTTTTAGTGTTGCGCCCAGAGATTGACGGCCGAAGCGAAGCTGAGGCCTGCAACTGGGCGAAGAGTGATTCAGCTTTGCAATTTTCTCTCATCCTCTTTAAGCGGGTCTAAGTACTTACCCAATTATAGTGGTGTATATTATTTGTAAAATAAATATAATGAGTTAGAACGGACGTTTTGAATGTTCAATGGTTTTAACGTTATTAAATCATAACCAATAGTTTAGGTAAATGATGATAAACTAAAAATTTTTAGCATTATTATCAATACTAAATTAATAAAAATCACATTGACAGATAAATATGATGACGCGCATGACATTTATCAGACGAACTAAGAATTCGAGAACATATGCGATTTCGACTTAAGCCGAGTTCGGTAATTCCATCCGAGCGCTTCGGGCACAGACCATCTCCTAACATCTTAACAAACTAGAGTGAGATGGATTGATACCCCGAGCTCTCGGGATGTAATTACCGAACTCAACTTAATAACGGTTTCAGATGGTGGCTCTCGAGCGCTCTGAGAGTATTCCTATCCTCTCTTTTTTTCAATAAGAATGTAAAGGTGACAATACACTCAGATCTGTCTATCCGGTGTCATCTAGTGTTCAAATAATTTTAGTGAATAAAAAGCGTTTATATATGCGCCATCATGACAGTAGTGGTGGCTTTGACTTTACTTTTACTGCCTAGGAATGGAATTTTCTGCTACTTTTTTGCTCTCAGGATTAGAAAGCCTACTCTAGGTGTGTGTATGGAGAAAACAAATGACGTACTTTTAGTCCACTTGAAAAAAAAAGTCTTCAAGTTAGAGCGCCCATCATAACGTCATAGTTAACAAAACTTTGATAAATTTCTTTAGACTCGTTTTGCCACCCTTGAACAACTTGAAATAAAAATGTTTCATTAACTAGAAAGGTGTTGAATCGCAGGTGTAGCACAAATAGCCACATCACTTTAACTAGAACACACAAAAAACTAGAAACCGTCAATAACGTCCCGAGGTATCACCTAAAACCATTAAATGTCATAACAGCTAATTTTACAGTGATTTCTTCTACACACTGTATATTTTTTAAAATAGGTATAAGTTTTGTTAATGACTGGCTTCCCACTCTAAATCCAGAAGAATCGATCTTAAAAAATCTCTTTGTTACAAATTTTGTTTAAGGCGTTTTGAGACGTCTTACGGCGTTTGACGTCGATTTCTAATCATCTTAGCTAAAAACATTAAATTTCATTAAAGAACCACTAATGATGCTCAAAGACGCATTTTGAGGCGTTTTACGACGATTTCTACTCATATTAGCTGGAAACATAAAATTTCACTACAAAACCACTAATGAGGATCGTAGCTAAAAATGTATATAATTGAATTGCTATTGTACATAATTGAACTAAAGAAAAGCATTAATGTTGCTTAAAGACACAATTTGAGACGTTTTAAGGCGTTTTACATCGATTTCTACTGATCTTAGCTAAGAACATTAAACTTCATAAAAAACGACTAATGATGCTCAAAGGCGCATTTTGAGACGTTTTAAGGCGTTTTACGTCGATTTCTACTAATCTTAGCTGAAAGTATCAAATTTCACAAAAAAAAACACTGCTGATACTCGAAGACGCATTTTGAGACGTTTTAGGTCGATTGCTACTGATCTTAGCTAAAACTTTAAATTTCAATGATGCTCAAAGGCGCATTTTGACACGTTTTAAGGCGTTTTACATTGATGTCACCTAATCTTAGCTAAGAACATTAAATTTTACTCAGAACCACTACTGATGCTCAAAGACGCAGTTTGAGACGTTTTAAGGCGTTTTACGTCGATTTCTACTGATCTTAGCTAAGAACATTAAATTTCATAAAAAACGACTAATGATGCTCAAAGGCGCATTTTGAGACGTTTTAAGGCGTTTTACGTCGACTTCTGCTAATCTTAGCTGAAAGTATCAAATTTCACCAAAAAAAAAAACACTACTGATACTCGAAGACGCATTTTGAGACGTTTTAAGTCGATTGCTACTGATCTTAGCTGAAACTTTAAATTTCAATGATGCTCAAAGGCGCATTTTGACACGTTTTAAGGCGTTTTACATTGATGTCACCTGATCTTAGCTAAGAACATTAAATTTTACTCAGAACCACTACTGATGCTCAAAGACGCAGTTTGAGACGTTTTAAGACGTTTTACGTCGATTTCTACTGATCTTAGCTAAGAACATTAAATTTCATAAAAAACGACTAATGATGCTCAAAGGCGCATTTTGAGACGTTTTAAGACGTTTTACGTCGATTTCTACTAATCTTAGCTGAAAGTATCAAATTTCACCAAAAAAAAAACACTACTGATACTCGAAGACGCATTTTGAGACGTTTTAGGTCGATTGCTACTGATCTTAGCTGAAACTTTAAATTTCAATGATGCTCAAAAGCGCATTTTGACACGTTTTAAGTCGTTTTACATTGATGTCACCTGATCTTAGCTAAGAACGTTAAATTTTACTCAGAACCACTAGTGATGCTCAAAGACGCATTTTGAGACGTTTTAAGGCGTTTTACGACTATTTCTACTCAGTTTAGAATCATATTTTACGATGATTTCTACTCATATTAGCTGGAAACATTAAATTTCACTGAAAAACCACTAATGATGCTCAAACACGCATTTTGAGACAGTACGTTTTAACGCGCTTTAATCGATTTTCTGATCTTAGCTGAAAACACTAAATTTCACTGGTGAATGACAAAACATTTTGCTGCAGCAATCTTTTCCGTTGGCAGTTTATATAAACTTAATATTTGTCAAAATATTTATATTTCCACGATTTATAAGTTTTATATTATATATTAAAGATAGTGAGAATCGGATACAACTCAATGTCAAATATTAAATAAATTTAATTCCAACTAACATAGAAATATGTTTTTTTTTCGAAAACTTTAGGGACAGCAAAGGGACAGCACTTCATAAGAGTAGCAGTTATGTCAGCAAGCAAACTGCGTATGTATGGTTACCTCTATATCTATAAAACCCAAAAAACTTTTGTAAATAAGCCTCTTTTACTACTGTTGTACAGATACAGTTTCGTGTCTAAAGTATGTCCCAAATATTCTCGAAGAAATTTTTTTTTAGAAATAAAAATATTTTGACACTGAAAACTGTGACAATATAGCACGTGGGCATTTGTCCCACTAACCATATTGGTTAAAACTGAATTTTTTTACATAATTTGATTTGATTCGTAAATTTTATTTCCAATTGCATGTTCATATAACGGTTTCTACCATGTAGATAAATTAGAATTGAATAAAGACATTAGGGACTTGCATTATAGGTATTCAACATTGGCTAGGAAATCTAATCGACTCATTCGGCTTTTTCGGTTTACTTATTCGCGTAGCATCAGTAACCCCAAGTTACTAAACCACAATCTTTTTTAACCTGAGGTAAACGAACATCCATAGTCAGGTTAGTGATCGAGTTAGTTAACTAGAGCAATTATTCCTGAAAATGTCTTTAGACAATTTTTTTTCTGAGAAAATCTGCATAAAGCTGAAAAAATGATACAATTAATGACTAGTTGCATGCCTTAATTTTAGCTTTTTTAGCGACGGATAATAAAATGCAATGTTATCTCAAAGCATGTCGAATTTTCGCGTGTTTTTTTTGCCAGTAGGCTATCGTTGAATAAATTCATTAGTTCACTGATTCAGATTTGAAGCACCGTAATTAAGTTAATGCTACACGGTCACACTTGGATGATTCTATAGCATAACGATTTCTTTATTGTATACACTCTTTCACTTTTTTCATATTAAGGTTACATAAGACATTAGGGTTTTATATCGAACGTCTTGCACTATTACTATGTAGGTAGGAACCTGAAATTTTTAATTAATAAAAAGGCAACTGAGTTATAAGTATTTTTCTTTCATCATGCTTAAAAATACCATTAATCAAAACACCATGCATTCAAGACAATGCTCTTTTAAGTTTCTTCTATACATTTCAAAATGTATTTTCTAGTGTCCTCAAGTTATCGGATTATGTAAGCAAATTCCGTGACACATATAGAAATTATTATTCAATTAAAGGATTATTGAATTTGAAGGATTATTGAAGGATATCCCTCATTGTACAAGCAGTCAATAAAACTTGTAGAATATTTCAAACTTAACTAACTTAATAGCTGTTTTATACTGATTAAGCACCTTCCAGTTTTTTTTCTTTTTGGTTTAGATTTTTTTTAAGCGAATTTTTGTTGCTCTCATTCTCTTTTTTTTTTGTTGTTCCCATCACCTGTTGGTAATATGCAACAAACAGCACAAAAATTGAAACTATTTATTTTGAAATTTGAATTATAGAGAGTATACACAAGGTTTATAGACAATTTTACTCACTTTTAACCGATCAATCAAACTTCTCGATAGTTTTTCTTTCTGAAAAGACGCGATAAAAAGACAAAATTGAAAAGCCCGAAACGAAAACCCAGAGCTGCCACAATAGCAATGGATCAACATAATAATATCTGATTGACTAAATTTATTTGATCAATCTTATGAAGAAAAATTTTTCAAGCTAAAGCCCCTCGTATTCTTTTCAGATCTTAAACGAAAATTTATCTTGTAGCAATTTTTGAAACGTATTTTTATGGTTTGAATTTTATGGTCTGTGATAAGACAACTCTGCTTTCGGTATACCTAGTACTGATGTGGTGGTTAATTGGCGGATAGAGACTAAGGACGACTTTTACAACTATCAGTAAAACTTTAGTTTGAAGTTTAAACTCCAGATTTGCCGTACTGTTTATGTGTCAAAATATTTTTATATCTTATTTGCTTATCTGCAAATTAAAGTTTTAGCTGAACCTGTAAGAGCAGACCTTAAGGCAGCAACTATATTATAATTTCTTCACCGACGTTTCGTTTAATCAACTTAAACATCTTCAGGGCTATAATAATAGAGAAGAAGGTTTGGGCCTTTGACTTTAGTGCATATTATTCTAATTGGTTTACAAACCTTGGAATGGTTGTACAGAGACATATTTTAAGTCGCTCACTCGATTAGCAGATTTTCTGTTACACTTCATAAAAATTTGATATAAACTGCTCGTCAAGAGAGTCGCTCAGAGACGCTTGCACCGATCTCAATGAAGTGACATGACTCTAAAAGACCATTTCTTGTAGAATCACAAAAGATACCTAGTTTGTGATAAACATTTTTGGTGAGAACTATACAGGGTGAATTAAAATGTCGTGTAAAAAGTACTAAACTTTAACCCACTGCATTTGGTTGCTAGAGTTATTACAAAACTTTCCCTATAATGGCATTTAGAGATCCTGATGAATATCTCGGGACATGTTTGGCCGATTTTTGATTTTTGATCTATGAAAGAAGTTACAGGGGTTTGTTAAAAAGTCCGTATTTTGTTAAAAAAATCTGCCGAAATCACTAACTTTTATGTCTATAGAACGGATTTTTTATTAACACTCAGGGAAATCTAGCCTAAACTGATATAAAGTTAACCTGCTTTTCAAGAAAAAATATGAATTTACAATCATACAGGGTGAAACAAAGGTCAATGCAAAATTCTTAAACTTGGCGGCTTTCTTACTTGCCCCCTGATGTTAAGAGTTACCTTAGAACTTGCATTTTTACAACATTGAGAGGTCCTAGTTCATATCTCGGGACGTGTTTGGCGGATTTTTCATTTTTGTTCTACGAAAAAACTTACCGGGGTTTGTTATAAAGTTCGTATTTTATCCAACAAACTGCCAAAATCACAAATTTTATGTCTACAGAACTGAATTTTATTAAGACTTAGTAAAACATAGCCTAAACTAACATAAAGTTAACCTGTTTTTCAACAAAAAATATGAATTTACAATCATATAGGGTGAAACAAAGAGCAATGCAAAATTCTTAAACCTTAGGGACATTCTTACTCATCCCCTAATGTTAAGAGTCACATTAGAACTTGAATTATGATAACATTAGGATTCACTGATTTATATTTCGGGACATGTTTGGCGAGTTTTTAATTTTTGTTCTACGAAAAAAGTTACACGGGATTGTTAATAAGTTCGTATCTTAGCCAAAATCACTAACTTTTACGACTATTGAACTGTCTTTTTTATTAACATTTAGGGGAAAATCTAGCCTAAACTAACAGAAAGTTGATCTGTCTTTTAAGAAAAAATATGAATCTACAATCGTACAGGGTGAAACAAAGAGCAATACGAAACTCGTAAACTTTAGCGACATTTTTACTCGCCCCCTGATGTTAAGAGTCACTTTAGAACTTGCATTATGATAACGTCGAGAGGTCCTGAGTCATATCTTGGGACATGTTTGGCAGGTTTTTGATTTTTGTTTTGCAAAAAAATTTACAGGAGTTTGTTAAAAAGTTCGAATTTTATCCAACAAACTGCCAAAATCACTAACTTTTACGTCTAGATAACTGATTTTTTATTAACACGTAGGAAAATCTAGTCTATGCAAACATAAACTTAATCTGTTTTTCAAGAAAAAATTTAAATCTACAATCATACAGGGTGAAACAAAGGGCAATGCCGAATTCTTACAACTTTAGCGATATTCTTACTCGCCCCCTGACGTTAAGAGTCATTTTAGAACTTGCATTATGATTACATTTAGAGGACCTGATTTATATCTTGGGACATGTTTGGTGGGTTTTTTAATTGTTGATATACGAAAAAGCTACAGGGGTTTGTTAAAAGTTCGTATTTTATCCAAATAACTGCCAAAATCACTAACTTTTACGTTTATAAAACTGACTTTTTATTAACACATGAAAATCTGACCTGAACTAACATAAAGTTAATGTTTTTCAAGAAAAAATATGAATCTACAATCATACAGGGTTCATAACTTTAGCCGCCCCCTGATATTAAGAGTCACTTTAGAACTTGCATTATGATAACATTTATAGGCCCTAATTTATAGCTTAGGACGTATTTGCCGGTTTTTGCGTTTTTTACAATGAAAATACAGGTTGTTTCAAAAAGTCTATTTGGTAAACAAAACCGTTTAAATAACCAAGTTTATATATTGATAAGGCTGGTTTTCTATTACCCTTTTGAAAAACTAAGCCTAACAACTAACTAACTAACTAACTAAAAACTAACATGTAGGTATTCCAAGAAAAAATACTATAGGTTATACGGAGAATTGTGGTATTACGAGCGGACAATTCAAAACAGCAACTTGATGTCTCATTTTAGTTTAATATCGCGTAGGCCCACCTCGTACTCGCACCAGTTCGGCTGTCCTTCTAGGCATACTGTCCACCAAGCTTCTGATGAAGTCTTGGGGAATAGCCTCCCATTCTTCCCTAACTGCAGTCGCTAATTCATCGAAATTTTGAAATTCTTGTTCTCTCATACTCAGTTTCAGTTTCATTCTACTCCATACGTGCTCTATGACATTCATATCGGGCGACCTAGCAGGCCAATTCATTCGCTCTATGCCATTTTCTCTCAGAACTTCTTGGACAATTCGTGCTCTGTGAGGACGCGCATTATCATCTATCAGAGTAAAGTTGTCCCCAAAGTTCTGAGCAAATGGCACAACAATTTCATTTACACACATATCTCGATATCTAATTGCATTCATAGTTTCTCCAATCAAAATAACCAAGTCACTCTTTCCGTCCCTTATTACACCACCCCATACAGTCACACTTCCACCACAAAATGGCACTTTGCTCACCATATTCTCCTCAATAAATCTTCAAATAAACAGATCAATCAAATCGGCCAAACATGTCCCGAGATATTCATCAGGATCTCTAAATGCCATTGTAGGGAAAGTTTTGTAATAACTCTAGCAACCAAATGCACTGGGTTAAAGTTAAAGTTAGTTCTCACCAAAAATGTTTATCACAAACCAGGTGTCTTTTGTGATTTTACAAGAAATGGGCTTTTAGAATCATGTCACTTCATTGAGATCGGTGAAAGCGTCTCTGAGATACAACCTTTCAAAAATGAGCAAAAAATTGGCCGTTCCGACTATTTTGACGAGCAGTTTATAAGGGTCGTATGGCACCTCGGATACAAGGCTGCCGGCGTTATTGATTGACGGGTTTGACAGATACGATGCCGTCATGATTTTTTAAAATGGAAACTCACATATTACATACAACCTAATAGAACGGAATGAGCAGATTACTTCTTTCTTTTTTGTCGCCCTTATCCGGTACGGACGTTGGCTATCCTCATGGCAATACGCACTTTGTTGGCTGCAGCGCGGAACAGTTCAATGGAAGTCACGCCAAACCACTTCCTTAAGTTCGCGAGCCAGGAAATTCTCCTTCTACCTGGTCCTCTTCTTCCCTCCACTTTACCTTGCACGAACAGTTGTAGTAGACGATACTTAACTTAACTTACGAAATACTCAAGTTTGCGTTGTTTTATGGTATTCATGAGGTTTATTGATAGTTCATTGTGCGAACATTGCTCTAGCGTTTTCTACTCTGCACTTTTTTTTCTTTGAACTGGTCCCACGAATCATTGAGGTTAACAAGATAGGTAAAACTACGCATTCTCTCGATAGCTTCGTTTTTACAATGCAGCCCACTGCGTTGATTAGGGGGCTTACTAATAACCATGTATTTGGTCTTCTTGATATTCAGTTCCAATCCGTATTGTTCGCTTGTGTGTGTAACTCCGTTGGTAAAACCGTGACTTCAGCATACCTGATATTGTTGATTAGCTCACCATTCACCTTAACGCCGTCTGTGGTGTCTTCTAGTGCCTTCCAAAATATTTTCTCCGAATAGAGATTAAACAGTAAGGGTGATAAGATGCAGCCCTGTCAGACTCCCCGTTTAATTTCTAAGGTGTCTGACTCGTTATTTTCAAGATTTATAGTTGCTTTCTGATTCCAATATAGATTGGCAATGATCTTTATGCCCTTTCGATCCAAGCCCGTTTCACGAAGAACTTTTATTATTGCTTCGTATTGAAAGCGGTCGAAAGCTTTAGCATAGTCTATAAAGCACATGTGAACGTCGCAATTCATATCCGTACAGCGTTGTATAAGAACTTGTATGGCAAATGATGCCTCTTGAGTACCGATACCATTGCGAAACCCGAACTGTGACTCGCCCATGTGTTCCTGCATTTATTATACAGGCGGGCGTGAATTACCATGAGAAAGATTTTCAACCCGTGTGACATAAGACTGATGGTGTCCACCACAAAATTTGGGGTTGGACTTCTTCGGTATGGTGATAAATGATGAAACAAGCCAGTCAGCTGGAATTGTGCCACTATTATAAATATTATTAAACAGTGACGTCAAGATAGTAATACAATGTGTGTCCATGATTTTAAGCACTGCCGCTGGTATATGGTCGGGACCAGTAAATTGTCTGGTTTTAGCGCATTTAATGGCATGTTTAACTTCGTCAACTGATATCACTGGACCTTCCGTATTGTTTGTTTCATCAGGTTTTTCTTGACACCGGTCACCTTTGAAGAGTTCAAGTATATATTTCTGACAAAAAGTTTTCAGTTTTTCGTTTACTTCATAGACAAGCTTGCCTTGTTCATCCATAACGTTTTCTGTAATTCTTTTTTTTGTATCTGCCTGTGACTTCTTTGACCTTTTCTACATATTAAACGCATCATGCCTACAATCAAGTTCATTAATCTTCTGACATTTCTCGCTCTTCCATCTTTCTTTAGCTTCTTAGATTTTTTGGCTATGGGGTTGGCAGTTTTCACCTTCCGTCTCTCTCCCATCATCTCTAACATTTCGTCGGTCATCCTCTGCTTCTTTTGTTGGATTTTATTAAGGGCAGGAATTGCTCACAAGCCTGGGCCACCGATTCTTTGAAAGCTGTCCACATATATACCATTTGAGCTTCCTCTAGTGTTGTCTTCCATAATTAATTACTTATCGTCCTTTCGACTGCATTTTGTACTTCCTTATGCTGCAGCTGTCTACATCAAACTTTTTCTTATTCTGTATGACTTAAGTAATCTGAGTCTTTCGTGGTTTTGCTCTCACTACGCAGACCATGGGAGTGTCTGCTCCTGGGTGAGATATGACCGAAATTATGCTGTTTGGAAACTTTCGATTAATTACGATAAAATCCACTTGATTTCTTACGATATCATCTGGTTTGTCCGCTGGTGCTTTCCAAATGTACATACAATCATCTTGGTGGTAGTTTAAACAATGTATTTGTTATTACCATGCGTTCTTTTTTGCAGAATTGTACCAGTTAATCTCCTCTTTCGTTCCTCCGTCCCAGACTAAATTCACCCAATATTTCGTCCTCCTTCCCTTGTCTCACCTTAGCATTGAAGTCTCCTATAACTATATTTACCTCTCTTGCTTTAACGTTTTCAAGTACTTCTTTTATTTGAGCATAGAAGCCTCTTCATTTTTGTCCGCTGTGGGGGCATATATTTGGATAAGAATTATGTTAAAAGGTTTTCCTCTGAACTTTATCAAAATAAACCTGTCATAGTATGGCAGGCAGCTAATAATGGAAGGTTTCAACTCCTTCCTCAAGATAAATCCAACTCCCCATTACCCGTAGGTGGTTTTTCTCTTCGATTCCAGCATAATACAGTAAATTATTTCCTACCTGGCGTTCTCCATTTCTTCGCCACCTCATTTCCCAGATACCCATCACGTCAATACTCAATCTGTTCATTTCCTTTATTGTGTTATGAATTTTTCCTGCTTCAAACATACTTTAGATATTCCTGGTACAAATTTTCAGTGCTGGCCGGGAGATTCTTCGCACCTTCTCATTAAAGGTCTGCCCGGGACTGAGGGCCATTCTTGGCTTTTTTCCAGCCATGAAGATTTTCCTGGGAAAAGTTGGTGTAGTGGTTTTCCTTTGCCTTTTACACCGCTGTAGAAATGCCGTTTCAGTGTATGCCACTTCGCCGTTTGTTGTCCGAAACACAGCCAATAATATTTCTTAACATTATCCCTGTGGACAGTTTTGAGGCAGGCACCGGCCGTTGCTCAGTGCTAGGTTTGGTCCGCCCCGAGTAATTAATTTCCTCGGTACCACCCATATCTAGGAGGATATGGGTGGTATTCCGTCACCTGCGGAGGCGTTCGATGGGGGACTAACAACACCACACGAGCAGATTACAGAAATATATAACTTCGCATATTTAGTAAAGTCTCTCACTCGATTAGCAGATTTTCATAGCTTTGAATATTCTTGTCAGTCAGCAGTAATTCTATTCAACAGGGAGTTACCATAATGCCCGCTTATACTGCCCTGTGATTCGGGACACGAACGATTCTTCAATATTATCACAATATCGATAACTTGATATCAAAAGTATCGATTATGGTATAGAGACCTACTTGTTTATCAGTATTTTTGTGACATCGATGCTTTAAGCACGGTATCGAACGGTTCATGACCGTTGACAGGTGATGAGTATGAAGTTGACATTTGATCACCGGTTTACTCCTATATTCTCTGTTTACTTTTCTTCCATTTTACTGGAAAAGCACAATGTTAAAACTGTCTTTAAACTCACTCGTACAATACAACAGAGCCTGGGATCTGCCAAATACTCTAGAGCTTCCCCTAGAAAACACATTAAAATTCTTTGCCAGGTTTTCAAACTACGACGTTTTACAAATATGAGCAACAAGAATTTTACACATTTTACGTTTCGCTCTGTATAAAAATTCAGAGTGGTCAGCGAAAAGGTCCCGAGATATGGATGTTGGCTTTCTCCTTACCTGAAAACAATAAGGAAAAATGAGCAAAACGTTGCCAAAAGAACACCAAACTTTCAAGGTTGTAAGGTGGTTTAGAGAATTAAAAACTAAAGTCGTCTCTTGTAAAATATACCAGAGAAAAATGTTGAGATTATAAAGTCAAAAGACGAATTAAATTTGAAATTAGTCTAGAGGATACCGGAAATTTTTCAGAGAGATAAAAGTTTGGTCTATTGATCAATTCCCAACTTCCCCGTGCATATTACAAATTCGGACTTTTAATCGAAAAGTAGACAATTGACATTTGTTGTTTACCAACTACAAACCATTCACTTATTAATGCCGTCAAGTAGGCGTTGGAAATCTGATTTTGACATTTTTATCGTATCTTCTCAACATGTGTCGAAAAGAGATAGGTATTAAAAAAATTAAGGTTTTAAAGGTAACGAGATGCCAAAAATAAGTGAATGAGGTATACAATAACCCCAGAATCAAACATTTCAATAAAAGAGGTGAATGTTGCTGACAAAAACCTGATTTAAAAAATAGAATTATAATCAGACGTGAAAATAGAAAAAAGATGCTTAAGGCAATTAAACAACACAAAGACACAAACACACACCGACACAAACAAACAAAAATGTCCGCAGTATCAGAGCATACTTTCTCCGATGGTCACGACATCCTTTACACGACAACCATTACAACAGGAAGTAGGAAATTACGTTTCTAAATGCAGACTGGAAGCGAGTTCTACGACATATTTTAAGTGCGCCGAAGCCCCGCGCCACCACAACCCCCACCCCAGGCCCTCCACTGCAGCGCGACGGCGGGGGAATAAATACCATGAAGCTCACCACATTCGAATCAGTCAACGTCGGGAAGTACGGGAGATCACTTTTGCCCATTGCGCGAAACGTCAGGAAGAAATTCTGTTGGACCGCGTCTTCAAAGCCCTAAAAACACTTTAAATTGTAACTTTTTCCTTAAAAAATAATATTGTGTTTAATACAGCTTTTGTAATAAAATTATATCAAGTAAAATATGCTTATAGGACAAGTTAACATGGAAAGCCAACCGTAACAACAGAGGTGTATTTTGTAGTTATCCGTTTTACAGTTTTTGCTTCTTCGTTCTCCGATTTCAATAAGAAAAAATAAAATCAATAGGGTTCCAATGGTGAGTCGTGGCAAATAAAAAATATTTTAAAATGTATGAAAATTATGTACTTATACATTGTGGTCCAAAATGGTAAAGCTGGTACTGGAGTCTTGGGAACTGTAAGAGATACCGAGATGGTTGAATGGGTTAAGTTTTTGAGATTTTTTACAAGAATCGCATATTATTAATCGGTTGAAAAACTTGACAAAAGAAATGCTTTAGCTTTTATCGCTTTGTAAAAAATACAAAAAAATGGAAAATACTGCATTTTAAACTTGTTTCATTAATTTGTAAATCAAGCTTATAGTGACCTTGAAAATAGTACATTGGGGTCTTTTTAGTGAATAGAATGCGATGATATATCCAAAATAAACTATCGACACCTGTATTTGAATTACCTATATATTTTGTAATTTCGGAAAATCTTATGGGCTCCAACTTGTTCCTTAGCATGTTTGATTTTTGGTATCAACTTTTAGTTTTCATAGTGACGACAATACCTACTTGGACATCCTTGAATAAAAATTAAAAAGCTTTATTTTACACTTTAAAAACGTGACAAACTGGTATCAACAAGTATGAAGATGAGTGTGGATTCACAAAAATATTTTTAATGTGACAATAGAAAATTAGTACGAGTAAGTCTACTAATTACAATATTACTTATTACGCCTCAGCATTTTTCACCGCGTGCACTGTCCTATTAGTTTGTTTCTGGAAGTAAACTTTCAAGGAATACATGTTTAAAAGCTTAGAAGCAGAATACAATTTTTATTAATTTTAACAAAAATTAAAATATTCCCAACACAACTCCCAACAAACCCAACCTACAAAATTCTGGTAGGCGCAATTAACGACTCTTATAAAATGTATCTATTTTGTTATTTCTGCTTATCGATACAAAATAAATTATAAAATAACAAAAACAAAGTATTTCTTTTTGATTTTAGTATTTCTGTTAATTATATTGCTTTACAGATTCTAAAAATGCTTACGATAGTTCAGGCCGTAGAAAAAGAGAATGAGTTATCTATTGTTCCGATTTTTCCAACTAAATTCTTCTGCCGCCTTAATAATAAAATAATGGACAAAATGGTTACTAACCTGAAAAATATATTACTTAAAATTAATTATTTTGTTATACTTGTATTTTCATTTTGTAAAAATTTATTATTTTTTATTATTTATATGTAATATTATTAAAGTTTTATTAACACTTTTTTCAACATGAGTTAAATATCAATTCGTTTTGTATATTGGTGCATCGAGAAATGTCTTTCATAAATTTTAGCATTGAGATGCAATATTATTTTATAGTAGTTATTTAAGTATTTCTAAATAGCATAAACTGCGTTTTATGAGGAAATACTAAAGTGTTACTTTTATTTCCCTAACATAATTGTTTTGTATTTTTTTCCTAAACATCTTTTATTAAATAATTATATTATAGTTGTATTTTACTTACGTAGCTCTTATTGCAACACTGATAAAATTCCTATAAAACAGTTTGTTTCATTAGGCCAATCTCTTGAGTAATTTAATCACAAAAAACGTTTATCAAATCTATTCCCAACCTTTTTTAAGTATCTTATAATCTTGTTTTAAAAATGTTACCATAACAAAGTTATAAAATAAGTCAGTTGTAAAAAGCAAATTTATATCGTATAGTTCGTATAGAATATAGTTGCTTTTCAAAATGGTTAAAAAAACTTTAATATCACTGAAACGCCACTTAAATAGTGTTTTGATTTAAATCAGTTGCCGCGGAATTATTCGATTCCCGAGTTTGCAACATTAGTTGTGATATGTAGTTAGTTAATCCACGACAATAATCTTTGACGAAAATTTATTCAGGCACATTACCATTCAATATTAAAATCAAAATTTGTTTTCTACTTACATTTAAGAGTATCTTACATTATTAGATATTTAGGATCGATTTTTCATATCGATATTTTCGTTGGATTCCATTTTGACGCACTGTAGAAGTATCTTTAGATCTTTTCGACTCTTCATTTCGATTAAGGGTGACTTTTACAAGTTCAAGTAAAACTTCAGATTGAAGATAAAACTCCAGATATAACCTACATTGCATTGTTTATCAGTAAGGTAAACAATCCAATGTACATCAAGTCTGGTGTTTAATCTTCAATCTGAAGTTTTACTTGAACTTGTAAAAGTCGCCCTTAGTGTCAATAAATAAAAAACAAATCATAAAAAGCTAGGTTAGAGTTATAGCTTTGACAGTTTCAGGCGCATGCTCAAAGAAAAATCCAAAATAAAATTCGAATCCAAATAGATTCCGTCACATTCCTTAAAATCGAATGAGAAAATCGAGATATAGATCAAACCAAACCAGTCCAATGTAAAATCGAATATTTCGGCTTTTCATTTGATAAATTAAAAGTCGAATGGGAAAATCCAATAATGTAAAGTGCACTTAACACTTTACACGACATTACATCATCTAAAATTCAAACAAGAAATAACTTGAAATTCTGCTTTGGCCTGATGCCCATTCCTTTTGTAATCAGTTGCATTCACAACATTTATTTGAAGTAATTAAGATAGTACTTAAACGTTTAATTTTACTATTATTATTTGCACAACAGAGTATGAAACAGGTTGGCCGCGTATTCGGTGTAGTAATAGTATGAGGTTTATAACATAACGTATGATACTTCAAACCTCTCCTTCTTTAGAAGTATGTTTACATATTAAGGTTATTAAGCCACATGTCTCTTGCATGTTATGTTAACGGTTTTGTAGAAACGACTTGTTGCTGTGATTTTGTTTACGCCCCCAATCAATTTCAGTTTCGTTAAAGAGGAAATAATTTACACAAAATGTTTCTATCCACTAAACCGATTTATTATTTTGTACATACTTAAAAAACAATGGACTTCTGCAGGTTTCTCTTATCTCGCAAAATAAAACAATGGATGAAAGTTTAAAATTTAAGGGTTTAATTACAAGATCTTTAAATGCATCTTCAACTTAACCTTCATGCTTCAGTTTATACAAAGTGATCATGGTTAGAGATTGTTGTAGCCTAATAGGCGCAAGCATTATATTAGCATTAACTGAATTCGATAATACAAATGGAAAACCTTAGCAAATAGACCAAATTCTCAGACTTGTTATAGCGTCCAGGTTTTTGTACCGGCTTATTGTTTCGTTTCGCAAGCTGACACTAACGAGTGGCTTTTTCACATACGAAGAAGTCGAACGTTTTATTGTTTAGGAATAAACACTTTAGCATTGGTGTTAAAACGATCCGTTTTTAAATGATCGAGAACTCATTGATTGCTCTACGGTTTACGAAATGTATGAGACAGTCGAATTTTCACGCTTCATTTGTTCGGTGGTCGGTTTGGCCGGAGAAAAAACTTATTGAAATTGAATTACTGGTTAAGGAGATTATGCGATATTAAAGACAGTAGGTGCAAATAAAAAAATATTTGTTATATAAAAATATAGAACAATAGTCATTGTTTTTGTTTTTACTTAGTTTTTATGTATTTCGCCTCAATACAATTTTTTGGGTGTTTCGTTTGATGTTGTAGAGCGAATTTCACATTATTCACTATACAATTACTGGGAATATTAATTTACTCTGAAAAAGGCTGAGAACAAAACACCTAGTTGGCATTTCGGCAAAATATCCATTGCCTTCCTCAGCACTTCCTAAAATAAAAAAGGTCTTAAGTTGTGAGTAATATTGTTTGAGATTCTGAAAACGGTTGAATTTAATGTATTGTTTAGAACCTAATAAAACCTATTCTATTTACGTGAATGAAAATCATGAGTATTTTACTTTTTCGTAATTTATATGTAAGTTACCCATTTGAACTTCGTAGAACTAGAAGTATCATATGTTAGCCAAACAAGAAGCCTCAACTAGTCTTTGTTTAGTATTAGGTATATATGCACTTTTTAAAATTTTTCCCTTCTTTCATAATGGTTCTTTGGATACGATAGTAGCATTATTTCATTTTATTCTATGACCATTTTCATAGGCCTGTTGATTTGTCAAACTCATTATTTTGTATATAATTTTGATGTTCCTTTATTCCCTTTTTTCTATATCCAAAAGTTTCACCTATACAGGGTAATACGAGACGAAATGTCTATACTATAATATGGGAGATTTTGACCATGCCAACCAAAAAGTTCGGAACTCATTTCTTACTGATACACAGGGTTTTATAAAAATTTTGTCCAAAACAAAAATGAATCATATTTCCCAGAATTTTTGCATAAATGAATTCAAATTGCATGTGTGTGAGACGTTGGAGGAGAAGAACCCAGAAAGGTAACAAAAGGTTCTAAATTTCCAGAGCCGGACTAATAAAGTTGTTCTTTTCATGATTTCAAAACAAAGACTCAGTATAAGATTTTTTAAAACTTTTGCAATAGATATGATATTCATAAACTCCAGATAATAAGAAATCAGACACCAAATAAAGAAGTTTAAGTTGTCACACATTAGTTTTTTTTACAATTTTTAAAAACATAGATATCCCCGAAATGTTCGAGCAAAAAGTTCAAAATCTTGCACATAATTAGAAGTTACCAAAATGGTACCTTGCACATAAATTAAAAAGTTCTAATTCTCCTTCATTTCATAATTATTATTCATAATTCACATTATAATATGAAACTTTAATTTTTTTTTAAATTTGCCTTTTTTCAATTTTTTCTGATTTTTTCTGAGGCTTGGGAAAAGAACCGGACCAGGGGAAACCGGTTTTTCTCCGAACCATTGAGACTCTAGTCAGGAATAAGTCAAAGGTCATTGAAAATTACCCAAACGTGTAAAAATATAAAGTGATGAATAAAGTTGTTGACACATTTTTGATTATGATTAAGGCCAAAAGCGGTTAATAAAATTACTTAAAATGTCTAAAAATGCAAATGCGAAATTTTTGAAAAATGCAAGTTAGTGCTACAATTGATTAAAAATGAACTCTTCCATTCCGCGCTATAATAAAAACTACATCCTCAAAAAAACGCCAATTTTTATGTTTTTTGAGAAACAAAATTTTAGCACAAAATAAGGCGAAACTGCATCCAAAACATCTGATTTATTGTTTTTGGTAGGTTTACACTTTTGGACAAAAATAAATAAAATTTTACTCAATATGCTTGAAGATGCAAATTTGGCATTTTTCGAGAAATACAGTTTAGCTATTAATTTTAAATATTTGAGTTAAATATATTTAAATTAACTATTAGTTAAAGGCTACTCCAACAATTAAAAATAAAAATTTGGAACTTTGGAGAAATTCGTTTTATAACTATTGCCAAAATCGATTAGAAAGCATTTAAAAATGCAAATTGAAAGTCTTTGAAAAAATTCGAGTTACCATAAGGGTCAAAATCGGTTAAAAATTACTTAAAGCGATCAGAAAAGCAATTTTTTTTTTAAACATGCTGATTAACATTGGGACATAAATCGGCTAAAAATGACTTAAAACTAAAAATGCGAACTGAAAGTTTTCGGAAAAAATCAAATCAGAATTAAGTTCAAAATCGCATGAAAATGTCTCCGTACGTCTAAAGATACAAATGTGAAGTCTTTGGAGAAATTCATCTTAGAATTAAGAATAAAATCGATTTAACGTGACCCCACTCGTCTAAAATTGCAATTATTTGTGTTTTTGGAGACATTTGATTTTAGATACCTAAATAGAGGCAAAACTAATTCAAAATGAATGATAAAAATCACATTTTTCGATCAAAATATGTGAAATTTTACTCAAATCTTTGCAAAATGTAAATTTGGTGTTTTCAAGAAATTCAGGGTACGATTGGATGCAAATATCGGTGGAAGGTTAATCAAGTTGTGTAAAAATACAAATTTGGAGCGTTTGGAAAATTTCAAATTAAGTATATGGCCAAAATCGTTGGGTAATTACTCAAAGCGCCAAAAAATGCAAATTTGGAGTTCGTGTAAAAATTAAAGTTAGGATTAGGGGCAAAATCGCTTAAGAATTACGAAGAACGGAAATTCAGAAAGTGTAGCCTTTGGAGAAATTGAGGTTAGAATTACGACTAAAAACTTTGTCACAACGCATAGTCTAAAAATGCAAATTTTGATGTTTTTGGAGAAATAAAATTTCCTAATTTGTAGTTTTGGTTAAAAGTCATTGTTTCCTCAGGATATGTAGGTTGACTAAAACCAGCTCAAAAATAAAAATCTGGTGATTTTTGAGAAAGTCTTGTCAGGATTAGCTCCAAAAGTCATTGAAAATGACTCGAAGCCTGAAAAAAATGCATATTTGAAGTTGTTTTATATCGTTATTTGGGTCAAAATTGGTTAAAAAAATCGCTTAAGATATCTGAAAATATAGATTTATAATGTTGATTTTGATGTTTTTGGAGAGACATTTAGAAATTTTTATCTTTTTCTTTCTTTTCAACTTTTTTCAATTTTTCCGGTTTTTTTCTTTTCTTCAGAGGCTAGGGAAAAAAAAAAGGTTTTTCCCGGTCCAGTTTTTCTCCGAACCATTGACACTCCAGTTACAAATAGGATCGAAGGTCATTGAAAATGACACAAACGTGAATAAATATAAACTTAAAGTTGTTGAAAAAATTCTCAGTATGATTAAAACCAAAATCGATTTAAAAATTTCTTGAAAATATAATTTTTGGACGTTTTAAGTATTCAAATTAAAGTTAGGATTAGGGCCTCAATTGTATACCAAATATACCTCAAAAATAAAAATCTGGTGTTTTTTGAGAAAGTTTTGTCAGGATTAGGTCCAAAGGTAATTTAAAATGACTCAAAGCGTGCAAAAATTCATATTGAAAGTGGTTTTATATCATAAGTTGGACCAAAATTGGTTAAAACATTGCTTAAGCCATCTCAAAATATAAATTTAATATTTCGAAGAAATTCAGCTTAGAATCAGTGCTAAAATTGATTTAAAATAATCCACATCCTCTAAAAATGTCGATTTTGATATTTTTGTAGAAGAATTAGTGCTAAAATTGATTAAAAATGTCCTCTTCCACATCCTCCAGAAAATTTTGATGTTTCTGTAGAAACTTAACTTTAGGACAAAATAAGGCTAAACTGATCCAAATTTATATTTTTGGACTAAAAATTAGACTCAATAAATTTCAAGATACAAATTTGGCATTTTTTGGCTTTTTCCAACAATATAAAAATAAAAATTTGGAACCTTTGGAAGAAACTAATTTTATGACCATTGCCAAAATCGATTAAAAATGACTCAGGGCAATAATGCAAATTAAAAGACTTTGAAAAAATTCGGGTTACCATAAACGACTAGAAATGCAAATTTTTTTGGAAAAATGCAGATTAAAGTTGGGTTGAAATGCGTCTAAAAATGCGAATGTGAAGTCTTTGGAGAAATTCAGCTTAGAATTACGAATACAATCGATTTAACGTGAACCAACTCGGCTAAAAATGCAAATTTTGATGTTTTTGGAGAAATTCGATTTTAGATAAATGCAGTCAAAACTATTTCAAATCAATGATAAAATCACATTTTGGACCAAAATATGTGAAACTTGACTAAAAATTCTTGCAAAATGCAAATATGGTGTTTTTCGACAGATTCGGGATAGGATTAAGGCCAATTTCGGTGGAAGGTTACTCAAGTTGTGCAAAAATACAAGTTTGGAGCGTTTAGAAATATTCATATTAAATATATGGCCAAAATCCTTTAGTAATTTCTTAAAGCTTAAAAAATGCAAATTTGGAGTTCGGGTAAAAATTAAAGTTAGGATTAAGGCCAAAATCGCTTAAAAATTTCAAAGAAACGAAGAACGGAAATTGCATGAGTGCAGCCTTTGTAGAAATTGAGGTTAGAATTACGGCGAAAAACTTTGTCACACATGGTCTAAAAATGCAAATTTTGATGTTTTTGAAGAAATTAAAATTTCCTAATTTGTAGTTTTTGTTAAAATTAATTTTTTCATCAGAATATGTATGTTTACTATAACTAACTCAAAAATTAAAATCTGGTGTCTTTCATCATTGAAAGTGACTCGAAGCCTGTAAAAAATGCATATTTTAAGTTGTTTTATATCATGATTTGTTCCAAAATTGGTTAAAAAAATCGCTGTAGTCATCTAAAAATATAAATTTAAAACGTTAATTTTGAAGTTTTTGGAGAGACATTTATCTTTTTTTTCATTTGCACTTTTTTGAATTTTTCCGGATTTTTTCTTTTCTTTAAAGGCTGGGGAAAAAACGAAAAAAAAGCCGGATTTTCCTGGTCTGGTTTTTTCCGAACCATTGAGCCTCCAGTCACGAACAGGGTCAAAGGTCAAGTTGTTGAAAAAATTTTCAGTATGATTAAGGCCAAAATCGATGAAAAAATTTCTTAAAAAAATAATTTTTAGACGTTTTAAGTATTTAAATTAAAGTTAGGATTAGGGCCAAAATTGTTTAAAAATTTTGATTGAAGAACGAAGAACAGAAAATACAAGAGTGTAGCCTTTGGAGAAATTGAGTGAATGAATTAAGGCTAAAACCTTGTCACAACCCACGGTCTAAAAAGAAAAATTTTGAGGTTTTTGTAGAAATAAAATATTTATAAAATATAATAAAATATGTAAGTTGACTAAATATAACTCTAAAATAAAAATCTGCAGTTTTTTTAGAAAGACTTGTCAGGATAGGTCTAAAGATCATTGAAAATGACTCAAAGCTTGCAAAAATTCATATTTAAAGTGGTTTTATATCATGACTTGGGACAAAATGGGTTAAAACATCGCTTAAGCCATCTGAAACTACAAATTTAATATCTTGAAGAAATTCGGCTTACAATTAGTGCTAAAATTGATTTAAAATAATCCACATTCTCTAAAAATGTTAATTTTGATGTTTTTGGTGAAGAATTACTGCTAAAATTGACTAAAAATGTCCTCCTCCACATACTCCATAAAAATGTTGATATTTTTTGAGACACTCAACTTTAGGACAAAATAAGGCTAAACTGATGCAAATTTATATTTTTGGACTGAAAATTAGACTCAATACGCTACAAGATGCAAATTTGGCATTATTTTGTCTTAGTTCAACAATATAAAGATAAAAATTTGGAACTTTTAGAGAAATTAGTTTTATGAAAGCTTTTGAGAATGCAAATTAAAAGTCTTTGAAAAAATTCTGGTGACCATAAGAGTCAAATCGATTAAAAATACTTAAAGAGACTAGAAACGCAAATTTTTTTTGGAAAAATGCAGATTAAGGTTGGAACAAAAATCAGCTAATAATGACTAAAATTTTTGGAAAAAGTAAAATCCGAATTAAGGTCAAAATTAGTTCAAAATATCTCCATGCGTCTGAAAATGCGAATGTGAAGTCCTTGAAGAAATTCAGCTTAGAATTAAGAATAAAATCGATTTAGTGTGACCCAACTCGGCTAAAAATGCAAATTTTTAAGTTTTTGTAGAAATTCGATTTTAGATAAATGCAGGCAAAACTAATTCACATAAATGATAAAATCAATTTTTGATAAAATTTGGGTTAGGATTAGGGCCAATTTCGTTGGAAGGTTACTCAAGTTGCAAAATAATATATATTTGAAGCATTTGGAGAACTTTAAATTATGTATATGGCCAAAATCGTTTAGAAATTACTCAAAACATCCAAAAATGCAAATTTGGAGTTCGTAAATAAAGGTTTAAAATCCAAAAGAAGTAAATACGTGAAAATAAGTTATTTACATTTTTTGAAAAATGCAACGAAGAATTGTTCTCCTCCACATCTTCACAGAAAAATGTTCTCCTCCACGTCTTCTACAAAAATTTTGATCTTTTTGGAGAAACTCAACTTTAGGGCAAAATAAGGTTAAATTGATCCAAATTTATATTGTCAGACTAAGAATTAGACTCAAAAAGCTACAAGATGCAAGATTGGCTTTTTTTTGGCTTTCTCAAACAATATAAAAATAAAAATTTGGCACTTTTGGAGGAAATAATTCAATAGCTATTGCCAAAATCGATAAAAAATTACTCAAAGCATTTAAGATTGCAAATTAAAAGTCTTTGAAAAAATTCGGGTTACCATAAGAGGCAAAATCGGTTAAAAAATACTAAAGCGACTAGAAATGCAAACTTTTTTGGAAAAATGAAGATCAAGGTTGGGACAAAAATCAGCTAAAAATTACTCAAATTTTTGGAAAAAGTTAAATCCAAATTAAGGTCAAAATTGGTTAGAAATAACTCCATGCGTCTAAAAATGCGAATGTGAAGTCTTTGGAGAAATTCAGCTTAGAATTAAGAATAAAATTGATTTAAAGTGAATCAAGTCGGCTAAAAATTCAAATTTTGAAGATTTGGAGAAATTCTAGTTTAGATAAATGCAGACAAAATTAATTTAAATCAATGATAAAATCACATTTTGGACCAAAATATGTGAAACTTGACTCAAAATACTTGAAAAATGCAAATATGGTGTTTTTCGACAGATTCGGGATAGGATTAGGGCCAATTTCGGTGAAAGGTTACTCAAGTTGCGCAAAAATACAAGTTTGGAGCGTTTAGAAAAATTCATATTAAATATATGGCCAAAATCGTTTAGTAATTTCTTAAAGCTTTAAAAAATGCAAATTTGGAATTCGTGTAAAAATTAAAGTGAGGATTAGGGCCAAAATCGTTCAAAAATTTCGAAAAACGAAGAAGCGAAGAACGAAAATTGCAGGAGTGTAACCTTTGAAGAAATTGAGGTTAGAATTACGGCTAAAACGTTGTTTTTGGCGAAATTCAAATTTCCTAATTTGTAGTTTTTGTTAAAAATATTTTTTTTATCAGAATATGTAAGTTTACTTACTAAATCTAACTAAAAAATAAAATCTGGTGTTTTCCATCATTGAAAATGACTCAAAGCCTGTAAAAAATGCATATTTGAAGTTGTTTTATATCATGATTTGGTCCAAAATTGGTTAAAAAAATCGTTTAAGCCATCTAAAAATTTAACTTTAAAATGTAAGTTTTTGTAGACATTTAGAAATTTTCATCTTTATTTTTCATTTGCACTTTTTCAATTTTTCCGGATTTTTCCTTTTGTCAAAGGCTGGGAAAAAAAAACAGAAAAAAAAACCGGATTTTCCCGGTCCGGTTTTTTCCGAACCATTGAGCCTCCAGTCACGAATAGGGTCGAAGGTCAAGTTGTTGTGTGTATTTAAATTAACGTTAGGATTAGGCCCAAAACTTTTTAAAAATTTTGATTGAAGAACGAAGAACAGAAAATACAAGAGTGTAGTCTTTGGAGAAATTGAGTGAATCAATTAAGGCTAAGACCGTGTCACAACCCATGGTCTAAAAAGAAAAATTTTGAGGTTTTTGGAGAAATAAAAAATTTCTAGTTTCTAGTTTTTGGTAAAATTAATTTTTTATCAGAATATGTAAGTTGACTAAATTTACCTAAAAAATACAAATCTGGTGTTTTTTGACAAAGTTTTGTCAGGATTAAGTCAAAATATCGCTTAAACCATCTGAAAATATAAATTTTGAAGAAATTCATCTTAGAATTAGGGCTAAAACTGATTTAAAATAATCCGCATTCTCTAAAAATGTTGATTTTGATGTTTTTGGAGAAGAATTAGTGCTAAAATTGATTCAAAAAGTCCTCCTACACATCCGCCATAAAAATGTTGTTGTTTTTGGTGAAACTCAACTTTAGTATAAAATAAAGCTAAACTGGTCCAATTTTATATTTTTGGACTAAAAATTAGACTCAATACCCTACAAGATGCAAATTTGGCTTTTTCTTTTTACTTTCTGCAACAATATAAAGATAAAAATTTTTAACTTTTAAAGAAATTAATTTTATAATTATTTCGAAAGTCGATTAAAAATTACTCAAAGCGACTAGAAATGCAAACTTTCTTTGGAAAAATGCAGATTAAGGTTGAGACAAAAATCAGCAAAATTACACAAATTTTTAGAAAAAGTAAAATCCGAATTAAGGTCAAAATTGGTTAGAAGTGTCTCCATGCGTCTAAAAATGCGAATGTGAAGCCTTTGGAGAAATTCAGCTTAGAATTTCGAATAAAATCGATTTAACGTGAACCAACTCGGCTAAAAATGCAATTTTTGATGTTTTTGGAGAAATTCGATTTTAGATAAATGCAGGCAAAACTAATTCAAATCAATGATAAAATCACATCTTGGACCAAAATATGTGAAATTTGACTAAAAATTCTTGCAAAATGCAAATTTAGTGTTTTTCGACAAATTCGGGTTAAGATTAGGGCCAGTTTCGGTGGAAGGTTACTCAAGTTGTACAATAATATAAGTTTGGAGCGTTTGGAGAAGTTCAAATTAAATATATGACCAAAATCTTTGAGTAACTACTTAAAGCAAATTTAAGATCGTGTAATAATTAAAGTGAGGATTTTGGCCCTAAATCGTTAAAATGTTTCGAAGAACGAGAAAGCGAAGAACGGAAATTACAGGAGTGAATAAAGTGAGGTTAGAATTACGGCTAAAACGTTGTCACAACATATGGTCTAAAACTGGAAATGATGTTTTTGGAGAAATTCAAATTTTCTAATTTGTAGTTTTTGTTAAAATTAATTTTTTCATCAGAATATGTAAGTTTACTGAAACTAACTCAAAAATAAAATATCTGGTGTTTTCCATCATTGAAAATGACTCGAAGCCTGTAAAAAATGCATATTTGAAGTTGTTTTATATCATGATTTGGGCCAAAATTTGTTAAAAAAATCGCTTAAACCTTCTGAAAATATAATTTTAAAATGTTGATTTTGATGTTTTTGTAGACATTTAGAGATTTTCATCTTTTTCTTTTCAATTTGCACGTTTTTCAATTTTTCTGGATATTTTCTTTTCTTCAGAGGCAGGGGAAAAATACAAAAAAAAAACCGGTTTTCCCCAGTCCGGTTTTTACGAACCTTTGAGACTCCAGTCACAAATAGGGTCGAAGGTCATTGAAAATGACACAAATGTGAACAAATGTAAACTTAAAATTGTTGAAAAAGTTCTCAGTAAGTATACTCACAAATATACCTCAAAAATAAAAATCTGGGGTTTATTGAGAAAGTCTTGTCAGGATTGGATCCAAAGATCAATTAAAATGACTCAAAGCGTGCAAAAACTCATATTTAAAATGGTTTTATATCATGTTTTGGGCCAAAATTGGTTAAAACATCGCCTAAGCTATCTGAAAATATAAATTTAATATTTTAAAGAAATTCAGCTTAGAATTAGGGCTAAAATTGATTTAAAATAATCCACATCCTCCATAAATGTTGACTTTGATGTTTTTGGAGAAAAATGAGTCTAAAATTGATTAAAAATATCCTACATAAAAATTTTGATGGTTTTGGAGAAACTCAACTTTAGGACAAAATAAGGCTAAACTGATCCAAATTTATATTTTTGGACTGAAAATTAGACTCAATACGCTGAGACATGATGCAAATATGGCATTATTTTGGCTTTCTACAACAATACAAAGATAAAAATTTGGAACTGTTTGGAGAAATAAATTTTATGACTATTGCCAAAATCGATTAAAAATGACTCAAAGCATTTACGAATGCAAATTAAAAGACTTTCAAAAAATTCGGGTTACCATAAGAGGCAAAAAAAAAGCTAAAGCAACTAAAAATGCAAACTTTTTTTGGAAAAATGCAGATTAAGGTTAGGACAAGAATCAGCTAGAAATGACTAAAATCTTTTGAAAAAGTAAAATCCGAATTAAGGTCATAATTGGTTAAAAATGTCTTTGTGACTAAATGCGATGACTTGGAAAAATTTAGCTTAAAACAAAGAATAAAATCGATTTAACGTGAACCAATTCGGCTAAAAATGCAAATTTTGATGTTTTTGGAGAAATTTAATTTTAGACAAATGCTGACAAAAGTATTTCATATGAATGATAAAATCACATTTTGTACCAAAATAACTGAAATTTTACTCAAAATCCTTGCAAAATGCAAATTTGGCGTTTTTCGAGAAATTCTAGTTAGGACTAGGGCCCATTTCGTTGGAAGGTTACTCGAATTGTGTAAAAATATATATTTAGTGCGTTTGGAGAAATTTAAATTAAGTATATGGGCAATATCGTTTAGAAATTACTCAAAACGTCAAAAAAATGCAAATTTGGAGTTCCTGTAAAATTAGGCATTAAGGCCAAATTCGCTTAAAAATTTCGAAGAAGGGAGAAACGAAGAACGGCAATTGCAAGAGTGTAGCCTTTGGAGAAATTGAGGTTAGAATTACGGTTAAAACTTTGATTAAGCGTGACCCCACTCGTATAAAAATGCAAATTTTCATGTTTTCGATAGATTCGATTTTAGATAAATGCAGGCAAAACAAATTCAAATAAATGATAAAATCACATTTTTTGACCAAAATATATGATTTTTTGACTCAAAATCTTCTCAAAATGCACACTTGGTGTTTTTTTCGAGAAACTCGGGTTAGGCTTAGGGCCAGTTTCGGTGGAAGGTTACTCAAGACGTGCAAAAATACAAGTTTGGAGCGTTTCAAGGAATTCAAATTAAGTATATGGCCAAAATCGTTTAGTAATTAGTCAAAGCCTCAAAAAACGCAAATTTGAGTTCGCGTAAAAATTAGTGAGGATTAGGGCCAAAATTGTTTAAAAATTTTAAATAACGAAGAAGCAAAAGGAATATGCAAAAGTGTAGCCTATGAAGAAATTGAAGTTAGAATTAGGGCTAACACTTTGTCACAACACATGGTCTGAAAATGCAAATTTTGATGTTTTTGGAGAAATTAAAATTTTCCAATTTGTAGTTTTTGGAAAAATTAATTTTTTATCAGAATATGTAAGACTTGACCAAAAACACACCAAAATAAAAAATTTGGTGTTTTGTCAGAAAGTCTTGTCAGCATTAGGTCCACTTACTTTCTGTTCGCCACTGTAGATGTGTCTAACTTTATAGCCATTACGCCTATACGTATAGCTTGCCCCATTGCATAGTCTTTATATTCCACATGAAATTTTTATCAATATTTGTGTTATGGGGAAAATTTGGGCTCCTGTGTTAAATTATACCTCTTTAATAGAAAAAACTATATATCTATGGAACCAAGAAAACGATCCAAAAAAACTCAAAATATGTCCCGAGATATGATGTGTCTCCACATTCTCCTGTAGCAAAAAATGCACTTTTTTTTTTCGCAAAATTACCTACTCAAAAAGTGTTTACAAAAATGCATCAAGTTTTGTTGAACCCGGTATTAGGAAACCTGCAAAACATATAACCAAGTACATAACCAATTAAAGCAGTCCATACATGGATCTTACCAAAATGGCATATCCAACGAAAATCGGTTGAATGGCTTTATTCATAGACAGTTTTAAATTGTATTCAAAATTTAGGGTGTATCGTTGTTTCAATTGATTCTTAGTTTAGATGGGTTTGTATTCAGCAATTCTATACTTTTTATTACCGAAACTCCAACTAGATATTTTCGTAAAAGCCAGGGTAACAGGGTAAATTAGAATTCCCAGTAAATTTACTGTGAATACTAATTGTGATTAGTGGGAAATTCGTTCTCCAACACAAAACTGAACGCCTAAAAAAAAGTAACGTATACTAATAATTGTTATTTAATAGTTTGTGAATTCAGTGCCCATTGCATTTGTTTGCCTCACTGCCAACAAGGTTAGTTACTTAATTTGATTTCTGTTGCTCTAAACTCCTTAATTAGCAATGTTAGTAAGTATATGTTTTACCTTAAAACTAAAGTTAAAATATAGAATATTATAAAATGTTCGTACCTAGATAAAGTAGAATTGCACGTTCAAATTTGTTTATCTAACAAATGCCTACTCAAAACTCAACGGAAGCCTGCAGCAAAGCTTTCTTGAGCCAAACCATCCGTTAAGGACTTTTCTACGATACATACATTCCACACTTATTACTGCCTTATAATAATTATAGAGTATAGTTTTTCTTATACACAATAGCACGCGATTAGATCTCGGATCGCTCAGGAACGTACCATGCAATATTTCCGATATAGTGCCAAACATTCTATGCTCTAGTTTCAACGGGACAGCCTGCAGCAAGGTAAATGAAGCAAAAGAAACATTCGCATATCCGGCAATACATACACAAAGTGCACCACCGCTCGATTCTTGCACAACTTTCGCCTTATTTAAATACCGGTTAAAAAATCGAGACGAATAATAATTAAACAAGTGTTTAAATGCTTTGTATTGACATAATATGCATGAACCTACTTTGCAATAATTATTATTACACGACTTGATTGGAAAACAATTCTTAAAGAGACAACGTAATGAGATTATTATAGTTAGTGACAACACCAATATCATACTAATTCGTATAACCTAGTCGCCGAGACTTGTTTTAGATTTGTATAGATAATATATGTTCATATTTTTTTTTTATATAATAATTTTTATTATTATTTTCCTAATATTTAACTCTCCTTCAGTAATAATTATAATTTTGTAAGTATAAATATGACGTCTCCAAAAAATAAATATATTTTTACTTAAATTATATATATTACGAATGAGCAATCCATATTTATAAGTTAGGCTTTGTATTGTGTTCCGACAGGTGGCGCAATATCACTAATAACGCGAAAATTGGCAACAAGGCACTTTAATAGTGATGTGTGTTTCTCAACGAGTTAGAATTGTTGGAATATATAAATAGAATACCTCGAATTTTAAATTGGACTCATTAGTTTTTGCTTTAATTAAATAAATGGTCACTTAAAAATCGCCTCAGAGTGATTTGGCGTATTATTTGTGTCTCACGATGACTTTCCAGCCAAAAACGGAAATTAATTGTAGGGAAATGGGTATCGGCAATTACAATTTATTACAAATTTCAACTACAATAATTAACTCCAATTATCTCCTTCTATGAACAATCGACACCTCAAGAATTGTCAAATGTCATGTTTATTTCATTGCTTATTTCATGTTATCTTGAAATATTAAATGTTAAGTTCTCTTACTTTATTTTACTATTTTTTTGTACAATTTTGTAATGAATATGTTTCAGCTGAAAACAGCTGAAAAAAGCGATGAAGACGCAGAGTTATTTTATGAAGAGCTTCAGAACATCCTTAAGCTTACAAAAAAACGAGAGGTAATTATTGTAATGGGAGACTTCAATGCCAAGATTGGAGAGGACAGCTGTGGAGAGTATGTTGGCCAATTTGGATTGGGCGAGACGAACGAACGAGGAGATCGAATGCTGCAGTTCTATATCGAAGAGGAATTAGTAGTCATTAATACATTGTTCAAACTCCCTAAGAGAAGGCTATACACGTGGATAGCACCGGGCGACAACACAGAGCGAATAATTAGAAATCAGATTGACTAC
This sequence comes from Taphrorychus bicolor, assembly GCA_951812265.1. Classification (NCBI taxonomy): domain Eukaryota; kingdom Metazoa; phylum Arthropoda; class Insecta; order Coleoptera; family Curculionidae; genus Taphrorychus; species Taphrorychus bicolor. Next base: position 2,761,699 of record OX638300.1, read on the forward strand.
ATCCTTGTTAACAAGAGATTCTGAAATAGCATAAAATCATTGAAAACATACCCTGCAGCGGACATTGGAAGTGACCACAATCCCATAGTAATGAATGTATGTGAGGTTAACGAGCAGACAATCCCAAGGAGAATACACCAGTTTAAATATCTGAAGTATACAACAACCAGAAGTCTGAACTGCTGTAACTAATAACGTAAATAATAAACTCCTAAACCCCAGGAAGAAAATTTTGGGGATCTGGGTGAAGAGGCAATGTGGGCCAAAATTAAAAAAGCAATAATAACAACACAACAAGAAAGCATTGGTAAGGGCAAGAACAGAACTAGGCAGAGATGGATGACAGAGGTAATTTTGACACTGATGGAAGAAAGAAGGACATACAAAGGCAGGGATAACCCCAAGCACAAGGAGATACAGAACACAATTAGAAGTAAGATAAGAATAGCAAAGGAGGTCTGGATGACACAAAGATGCAAGGAAATTGAAGAATTAGAACAGAAGTACGGCAGTTTCGGCCTACAAATAAAATAGAAGAAGTCACCGGTGTGGTGAGAGAGAAGACAACTGGTACACTGAAAGATGAAAAGGGCGCACTAGCTGCTGACTTTGATGCCAGACTGAGACTGGGGCAGCAATATATAACTCAACTGTCTGATGACCAAAGAACAGAGACATATGATATATCAGAGAGCGCTCCAGGAGTCTCCCATAACGAAGGGAGAAGTAGAGTATGCCATCGAAACCTTAAAAATCCAGTAAAGCAGTAGGGCCAGATGAGGTGCATTGTGAGGTCATGAAACTACTGGATGAGCGTTCAATCAGTGTCATAGTGGATTCATAGTGGATCTATTCAATAGCATTTATACATACGAAGGAATTCCAAGAGAATGGCTGCTTTCCAACTTTGTTCCTATCCCGAAAAAATCTCGAGCGTCAAAGTGTGATGACCACAGACTAATAAGTTTGATGAGTCATGTTCTGAAGATCCTTATAAAAATTATACATACTACACTATACAAAAAATGTGAGGCTGAAACATCAGAAACACAATTTGGCTTCCGCAATGGAATGGGCACGAGACCGGCCATCTTTGCTTTGAATGTCTCGAATCAGAGATGCCTAGATGTAAACCAAGACCTTCACGTATGCTTCATAGAATATAGTAAGATGTTCGACAATGTCAAGCATGAAAAGCTTGTGGATATACTCCGAGGACTTGGCATTGATTACCACGATGTTTGAATAATATCAAGTCTCTACTGGAGACAAACTTTAGTTCAGGTTAGTTCAGGTTAGTTCTCTCTCCTATGCTATTTAATATTTACTCGGAGTTTGTTTTTCGAGAGGCATTGGAAAGGAGCTAGCGGGTATAGCAATCAATGGCAGAACTGTCAACAACATCAGGTACGCTGACGATACCGCTGTAATAGCATGCTCAAATATCTGCAAAGACTGGTAGACAAAGTAACAGTAGTTAGCGAAGATTATGGGCTAAATATTAATATCAATAAAACAAAAATGCTAAATAATATCCAAAAGAAACATCAGTGGGCAGCTGACTAAACGCAATAAGATGGTTGAGCATGTCCACCACTTCAAATATCTAGGAACTATCATAAATGTTGCACACAAACAAGAAATCTTGTCTAGAATTGAGCGAGCGAGAACAACATGTTTGTAACTGAGAAAACTGCTGACAGCACGAGATCTATCTTTGGATCTGAGAGTGAGAATGGTGCGGTGTTACGTCTTTCCAGTGTTACTATAATATGGTCTTGAAGGATAGACACTTAACAAGGAAACATCGAAGAGACTGGAATCGTTTGAATGGTGGGTGTACCGCCGAATGTTAAAGATCTCCTGGATGGACAGCACTACAAACGAACAAGTTCTAGAAAGAATGGATGAGGAAGTGGAAATTCTTTTCACAATTAAGAGAAGAAAACTAGAGTCTCTTGGGCATGTTATGCGTAATTCAAAATATGAAATTCTGCAGCTCATCCTGCAGGGGAAGATCGTGGGACGCAGAAGCATCGGTCAACGTAGAATTTCCTCTCTACGTAACCTGCGAGACTGGTTTGACCTCTATCTGTCGAACTATTTCGGACAGCTGCCTCTAAAGTTAGAACAGCCATGATGATCAGCAACCTCCGAATGAGAAGCTGAGATCAAGAAAAAGAATAATACATTTGTATTATAGAATGATAGAGAAGTTATATTTGCTGCGCTGAGTGCTGGTGGAGCGAAGACGTGAACTCTAAATGCTGCCAGGAGCAATCGTCTGGAAACCTTCCAAATCTTGTTGCATAGAAGGATGCTTCTAATCCTAATACCGTGGACGCCTATGTACATTGCAGACTAACGAAGCAGTGTTAAGTAGAGCTGATGTCGTGCGTGAACTCTTTTGGATCAGAACATAAGAAAGATATTATACCTGGGGCATGCTTTAGAGCATACCTTAAGCTTATAATTCAGGGTAAAATTGAAGGCCGCAGAGGAATCAGAAAGAAGCAGATGTAATGGCTGAAGAACATTCGCTATTGAACGAATATCAAGTGCCTAGGAGGTATTCAGTTTAGCTGAAAACTGCAAACAATTCTCCCAAGAAATTGCCAATGCCAGGAAATCCTGATATGGCATTAAAAGAAGTGTTATAGAAAGTTTTTTTTAATTTTAATTTTATCACAGTTGTTCAAAGAAACTTAAGAACAAATATAATGTTTTTTAAGGTATAGACTGTGTTTTGCCTGTAGAGCCATAGCTACAGTGGGCACAATGCCTTGAGAGCCCCAGACCATCAAGTATGTACCTCCAGCAATAGTTTTGCTAACTATAGGGCATTGTTTTTTTTTTCATTTATAACCACTGTAGAGTTATGTTTCCTCATCCCTATTCCGCAAAATTATAAATCTCAGGAATCTTTAATTCAACAAAATACAAAATGAATAGCAAGTACAACACTGACTGCCTCCCTTCAAAAAGGTACTAAACATATGACACAACACTCTGCCAATGTTACTGAAAGTGAAGTGACTGTGAAGTAAAACTAATTTTTATATACCTACTCTACTAACGTCATATTGTTCGAATGTTGTGCAAAAAATTAACAGTAAGGAAGAAAATGTATGCACTTTTTTATTACATCATTTCATCATTACAACATTTGTATGTAATTATTCTGTAGATAGTTTATATAAAATATAAAGACTTAAACGTGAAATCTATTATTTATGTAATAATTGCAGAATAATTGGATTCTCCTATACCATTTCAATAACTTTACAAAATTGATTTTAAAATCATATTGTTCTAGGAATTGATCAGCACGACAACATCTCGGAGCTTTAAATAAAAAAAATTACAAAAAATAAGCACACAAAAAACTAATATCTAAGTACAGTGAAAATTAGTGTTATATGTAGAAAGGTGTATTTACCTATTCTACTATACTGTTCTCTAGCTGTTAGCAGACCAAATCAAAATTGCAGATATACTAAAGCACCGTAAAGAGCCTAATCTTGTGTAGTTTATGTCTTGATGTATTAACCATAATAATATAAGCATACCTAATGGTAGCCGATAATCGAGAGCGGAAGCAACACTGTTGCCTGATGAGGGAGGGGCTTTGCCTCAGGCTGGGTGAGTCTCTACGAAGGACAAGCTAATGTAGGGGTGAGGGTGATCTTTATAACAACTTATCCTGAAATAGCAGAAGCAGTGGGGATCAATGAGAATGTTAATTTTGAGGGCTTCGATTACGATCAGCTTCAAATTTTAGGCTAAAAAAATTATAACACTATTATGGGCATGTTGGTATATCAAATGGGCATGTTGGAATTTTACATTCACTGGAATCAGAGGAACAGATACATTTTCATCATTTTATAAAAATCTTTGAAACCCAATTCGGATCATCGAAATAGCAACCAAAAGGGAAAAAACCTACTTTTGCTGCTATACCAGACCTCTTGACATTGACAATTACTTGGGCAAATTGCTGAATGTTTTCAGCTAATCTGAATAGTTCCTCGGCACTTCGTATTTAAGTCCAACCCCGAATATTCTTCAGCTGTGACATCATGTGCATCATTGATTTCTGATCTGATCTGAAATTTTCTGTATCGGTCTCAAAGAAAATGCGATAGGAACGATATCTTTCTAATCTTAATGGTCCTAAAGATCTCACGAACGACATCAACTCTTCTTAACACTGCTTGATTGGTCTGTATAGCTGTACAGGGTATTCTGAGGAGGTTTCTATGCAACCACATATGCTTCAGTCACAAGTAAATATTTATGCAATCACTTAGGCAAAATTCCAATTTCCAGAAAATAGTCCAGATAAGTTTTTCTAATTTTTCTTCATGATAAAAAAAATCATAAAAAACAAATATATAGTTAACTCCTAAATCATTGAGGAAGATTGTTAATTTTTACCACTTACTTTTGGCCGGCAATATTTTGCCGCAATACACTTTTTTGGTTGTTGTTGGTGTTTGAATTTATTTATAATTTAATTCATAAAAAAAATTAAGAAATTAAATAATTTATTTCCAAGAAATCAAGAATTGTCCTGAATGGTGGTATTCTTGATAGATCTCATTGTTCTACTACATGTGATACAAAGACGCATTTTCTGATTCTCGGCAGCATCTCGCATTCGCATATCTGGTTGAAGGGCGTTTCTTCCTTTTCAGAACACATCGCGAATTCTATATATTGTTTCCCTCTCATCTGTTGTGAGCCGAATCCTTTGATCAGACCCGCAGCTCTCCTCACTTGCTCCTTTTCCATATTGAAAAGTTCATTTGCCTTTTTTCTGGTTGCACTTCGCATACACATTCGAGATTCTTTCATGCCAGTGTGTTAGCCTTTGGTTGGCTAATTTATCCCCATGTATTTCCTGTTAACTGTTATTCATTCTCTTAATTGGGCGGATTATCCCAGACCTACAACCCTTATTGGTTGCTCCATTTCCAAATTCAAGACTTCCATCAACATTCGGGTTTGCCTTATGCCAGAGACTTAGCTCCAATATGACTAGTTCTACTAGATAGCACGCCGCTTTTCACTTTAAAAGTTTCACCTTAGCTCCGTTTTTGGCTGAATGGTCCGCCATTTCATTGCCTTCGTTATTTTGATGGCCTATATTGTTGTACTAGGAGTAAAAGCTTTACTTTTTTGTGCTGAAGCTGTAAATTTCTTGAGCACATGCATTTGCTGCAATTATTTCTGCCTGGAATAGGATCGCTATATTGCCCATGATTATATGTATGTCATACCCTACTCCATTTGTATGGCAAATACGAACTTGTATTTATGGTTGTTTTGATATGTAAACGTCAAATAAGATATTCCTTCCCTCTCTATTAGACAGTGCGCATCCTGAAATGTGCTGACCAAATTCGGACAATGATTTAGGAAATCTGTATTTTCCTCGTTTGTCTAGCTATGGAATAATAAATGCCATGATGTCTAAGAAATCTGATCTGATTGAATCGCGGATAAAAAGCTTAACTACACAACATCTTGTTACCTTCCTTCCTGCGTTTTTAAATATGCTGCTTTAACCTTTAATCTGCAGTCTCTACAGGTTTATGTTGGCTCCACCTCAACCGAGGTTCAAACTTATTTCGGTTCATCAAAAATCGCCGCAGTAACCGATTAAATCTAGCTGGCAGTCTTGCACCTAATATCTCGGATTTTCTCTAACAGTTGGTTGGCTGGTTGGAATCCCCGCTTAAACTGGCCTATTGGCATTATTTTCAATGCTAGAATGATGTCTGCGCCGCCTTCTGGCCAAACTCCTGAAACCAATTCCATCGTGCTAATGCTAATTTTTCCTAATAGTGACTAGTATTACCCCGACCCATTTTATCTTAATCTATTTGGAGACATCATATGACTCGTAACTCAGAAATACACCGTAATACTGTAAATTATCCTCCTTTCCTCCCAAATTAGTTTTGAAAACTGCCAAACTGACAAACACAGCTTGTATCAGTAAAGCACCTGTATCAAATTATATTGGGAGGAAATATGTTCAAGGAAGCAACTAATGAAGATGTTTACTCGACTTGCTAGCAAGACATGCGATATAGTAAATCCCGATAAAACCATCAAAACGAAACGTGATCAACTTGCAATTTCGAGTTTTGGCTCTACTGAATTTATAAGACGAATTTTGATCTAAATAAAGACTTTCCACTAAAACAGAAACGGTTATAGAAGTCTGTCTCCTAGAGCCAGGTATTTAATGACGGTTTTGATTTACTGTTAATTTCCTTCATTGATTCTGCTGTTCGGTTAATAAAAGTAAATGCTGAAGTAGATACAGATAGCTGCAAAGAGCATGACAGCATGATAGAGCCTCAAGCAATGGAAATAAATTGGTAGCCTCTAACAAGTCCTTGGGCGAAGTAGTTTTTGCACCCATCCTACTGGAAGACCAACGCGAAGACAGAACATCTCTGAGTGTGGAGGGCTAAATAAGAAGTAAAGCAAACAATTTTAGCATCTGCTCGAGACATACGGCTACATGCTTGCGTAGCGGGTAATGAGGTGGGCGAAAGTGGAAAGCATTCCCTTAATTAATTCCCTAAACACCTTCCTAAGAAAATTCAGATAGCGGAATGTTTCAAGATATCCATCAGCAATCAGTTATCGAACCATCCACAAGTCCATGTTCAACTTTAGTAGTTCTAGACTTATAGTAAACTAAACGATGTCACCGCAAAGCGCAGTGTGTTATCCTCTACTGCAATGAAGACACTTTCCATAGTTTAGCAAAGGCAATAGTATATTGTGCAACTAGTATCGAAAATTGCACTTTTTACACGAGGGTGACGGTATGGACACGAAGGTGACCGTATGGAGTATTTCAACGCCACAAGAGTTAAAGAGTGATTTTCGTACGTGTTGTACACTATACATTTTCTGCGACTACGATTTTGCTGCGCAAGACGTGTGCAAAGCAATCAGATGCGTGTGCAAAGTATACTTTGGACACGCTTCTGTATGAAAGAGTGCGCAATGTGAACTTGGTGCACGCTATTTGTAGTGCGTGTTTGTTCATTTTCAAGGCAGTCGTTGTGGATATATTCATGAAGAAATTGATCCACCCAAATGAAAAGGAAACCACTTTCTCTAGTGGTGGTAGATTTTGGTACTCTTCCTGGCAACTCAGAGTTATGCCATTTGTATTTTCTTAAGCACCAACTACGTTTGAGCGAACTGTGTACCAGATAGGGTCCGGCAAGACCTGACCTGAAGGCATGATATCTGCAGAAAATTGAGGAAATATAAAAGAAGTCAAGTGATGGCAAACTTAAATTAAATCCAAAGAATTGCAAGATCATATAAAAAGAGGAGCCACCTGGGCCTCATAATTATCTAAAATGGGGTGAAAACCGATCCCAAGGAAACTGAAGCATAGAAGAATTGGCTGGCAACTAGAGACAAGTCTGACATACGGACCTTCTTGGATTGTGCTCTTACTGCACGACTTCTTCACCGACAACCTCTGCATATATAACTCATTCACTTATTTTTGCCATCTCCTTACCTTTGAAATCATCATTTTTTATAACAATCTTATTTTGCTCTAGCGGGTGTTGCATCGTCGGGCGGGACACAGGAAATCCCATGTAAATTTTGATAGGGTCAATTATTGGCCTCCCTAATTATTTTGGTGAAAAAATGTATTTAGTTTTTTAAAGAGCGCTAAAATTAGCAACCAATAGGATAACTTCAAGCATGTTTGATCAACCCGTTTACGAATTATTTGCCAGTAAAATTTTTAATATTTTGTCTTTTTTATCGCCCCGTATTCACCGACACCAGTCAAGGTAAGAGTTGGTTATCAAATAAAGCTGTCATTCATGAATTTTTAGTGTTTGATAGCGAAGTCTTACTGGTGTCCGTAAATACAGGATGATAAAAAGGACAAAATACTTAAAAAATTATTGGAAATAAGTCGTAAACGGGTTAATCAAAAATGTCTGCAGTCGTCCATTTAGTTGTGGTTTTTAATGATCTTCAAAAAATCTAAATAGATTTTTTCTCCAAATAAATTAGACAAGCCAATAGTAGACCCTTTTAAAATTTACATGGGATTTTCTATGTCCCGCAAGACGACGTTATACTATAAATTTGTTTATTTTGTTTCGTTAAAAATTTTTAAAAAAGAGATAGCACCAAAGTGATACTTCTTGACGATATAAGAGTCATATTTGTAGTTCAAAAACCTGTAGTTAAATACTCAGGTCTGTCGTGCAGGCTTGAGACAGCACCATAAACTTGGTAGGTAACGTAGTGTAACGGTTTCCATATGAAAAACGTCTACTAGTGAAAATAATTAAACTTTCCCATTAGCCGCAAACGGGCTTGTTACTCGTTGTTACGATGGCATTTTTTACGGTTGTCCAACAATAAATAAATATTCGCACGTCATTGTTCCTTGTTTTAAAAGTTATGGTTCTTTTGGTGGCATTGCCACTTAAACTACCTGTAAGTACATACAATGTGGAAATAATGTATTGATTAACTATTTTATTACTTATAAATATCAGCTATATTTTACTATATTTAATGTTGAGAGAAAATTTTTACGCACTTTTGGTAAAAAAGATTTTGTTAAAGTACAGTATTATAACAACCGAAATATTGACGAAATAATTCAAGTTGCAGATTGCTTGCTTGCTTGCATTGCTCGCCAAACTCAAACGACCTCCAGTGTTTGGTGATAACCCACTTTTAACACTTCGTAAATAGCTATTTTCAAGCCCATCTTGTTTTTTTTTATTACAAAATATGGAAACGACTAGATGTTCCGAGAGAGACTCCGATTTCGGCGTTTTATTGTTTCACTTGATTATTAATGACCTAAGAGATAATCGTCAAATAAATTCGTCAAAGGTATAGGTACTTTTTGCAACTGATTTTCAGTCCTAATATCACGGAATTGTTGATCAGAGGAAAGAGTTTTAGTGAAACAGGATCTCTAATACACTGTGTCCTCTAAATATAGAAAATTTTAACAAACCCAACTTGTTTAGGATAATATTGAAGGCTTATGAAGGCTTTCACGGCCGGTCAAAATACAATCTAAGCTCTGTTGTATTGTACCTGACCTACGAAATCGCAAAACATCTCACAAAACTGCTCCAACCTAAAATAGGAAATACTGACTTAAGGAAGGCATGGAACATATTAACTAGGAATTTCCGCACGATATTGCCAAGTTGTTCTAACACTGTCTAACCCCTACATATTTTCAATGGAAGCAAGATTTCTATGAACAAACTGATGGTGTAGCTATGGGCAACCCCGTTAGTCCAGTAAAAGCCATCTATTTTATGGAAAATTTCGAGGCCAAGGACTTGACAATTGCAAATAAGAGACCATAATGATGGTTCCGATACGTGGACGACACCTTGGTTATTTGTTGCCATGGCGAAGGCGAACTTCAAAACTTCCTCTTACACCTCAACTCTATTAACCCAAAAATTCAATTCAGTATGGAGATAGAAAAGGAAGGACGCCTACTGTTTTTGGATGTTTTGGTATCAAGGAGGTCGAATGGGAAGTTTGCGCACATCGTTTATAGAACACCAACATACAGTGGCTAATACCTTAATAAGGAATCAAATGATCAATCTAATCAAATCTCAAGGCTCTGTCTGTGAGAGGCAAGAGAATAATAATTAATATTAATAATCTTTTATTTAGCAAAATAGCTATACAGGATACAAATAACATAATATCAAACCAAACATTTTAAGAACAATAAACCACGCAAACATAACCATAGAATTAACGTAACACATGTACTCTTAATAATCTTTTAAAAACATTCAAATTAACACAATCCTTAATTTTAGTTGGTAACAAATTAAAATCATGTAGTCCTCGGTACAACACGGAGTTCAGCATTTGTTCGGTATTACACCTATCACCCAACATGAAGTCAGTACGATTCCTGGTGTTATAACTATGTACATCCTAAAAATATTTTACCCTATCAGATATATGGTGCAAACATTCTGTTTTTTATCTTAAATATAAACACATGAAAACTAATTAAGATTTTTTGCCTTTTGAAAACATTCTTAGCACAGTAAGCATTGTGGCTATTGGGGTATAACGATTACATTTTAATATTGATATTGTCACGAAAATGATATAGGATGGGGGTTTATGAAAGCGTACTTATTTATGTGAAAATTACTATATTTGACTGGGCGTTAATTTACGTTTTAAATCTCTATTCTTTAAATGGGTACCGGATCGTCTTTACCTCCCCCGAAGGGTCCTATGCTGATTTACTCACTGAATGGGGGCTTCCAAAAATATGGGGGGTTTATATTTAAAATAAGAAGATGGGATTCAAGTAAACTTCTATTTTCTGTGCCTTAAAATTACCCTACTACTTAACTGAAATGACTAATATGAAAACAACCACCGTTATAACAAAAGGGTCTTACCTAGGTCAAGTCTAGAGGAGAACCGTATCGTGCCAACCAATTTAACGTACTTCAGGGGTACTCATATGCGTACCCGTGGCTTGTCTTAGGATAACAAGGACTTCTAGGACAACTTTCTTCTTTGTACTCGGACGATAACAAATTTTGGAAAACAAAAAAAAAATACTCTTCGACGGGTGGTCGTTCGTCTATCTGACGTAACGCACCCAAAAGGATCAACCCGAACTTCAAAAGAATCTTGGAGTCTTGCTTACGTGCAAGCCACCGAGCAAGTCATCATCGCTAGCCCAAAAATCGTCGAGCTTATTTCTCTTTTCGTTAGCACTTTTTTCCAATACATTGCAACGTTCTTTTCGATGACGTCAATCAGCGGTTCGAAGTATCCAGTTGTTGAACAAATTTACGATCTATGATTTATAAATTTGGGTCAACTATTCCTTGGTTACTAAACCGGTCATCGGCCGACCATTTCTAAGGACGTTGCAATTTTATGTCTTCTTGCTGCTTTGTGACAATATCATAGCCCTATTTTGGACAATCTGTAATTGTCTGATCGTATATGATGGCAAACCATAAAGTAAAGCAGGGCAATAGTCAAGGTGAGGTGCAGCTATGCTACTACACAATAAAATTTTTGTGTCCAGTGAAAAATGCTTTCCTACCCGATTTATAAAACCGACTTTTTTTAAAACTTTCTGGTTACACAGTCAGCATGCGCACAAAAATTCAAATTTGAGTCAAGAATAACTCCCAAGTATTTCATCTGATGTTCGTGATTAACTGGGGTGTCATTCATAACTATGTTTATAGTTTCAAACCTAATGTTCCTTAAACGGTGTTTTTTACCAAATAAACAGAATTTTGATTTCAGTACTGTTGTAGATTGACTAGAATATATCTGTCAACTCTGAAATAAAGCGGGTGAAAATCTAAGAAGACTTTCGGACCGTCACCTGTCGTCAGATTCTTTTATATTAACAGATCTCTGAATAAGGAATGAACAAACCACTCACCAAATGCTCGAAAAGACACTACTTTATTACAATGTTTATGTACAAAAATCACTTTGATTTGTTACCTTGACTTGTAAATGGATGAGATTAATTTATCTAAAAAATTAAACTAAATATGGTCAAACCTGAACAGCATAAGACTCTAAGTTTATTTACTTAACCTTAAACTAAACCTTAAAATATCTAAACGTTAAATAAACAACGTATGTTAAAAAGAAAAATCAAATTGTGAGACGCCACTGCTCGGTATCCGATATTATCAATAAGATAAAGTCCAAACGAACGCCGCTGCGTGTTAGTCAACAGGCAATTGAATTTTGAAAGAAATTCAAAACTACTTTAATCCCGTGAAATTACTTTAAAATTGAGGGTTCGTTCTACGTTTGATCAGAACAAGTAGGGAAAGAGAGAGTCAATAAATCACAAATCACAGTGAAGCAGCACAACTCTTTGTTCTGAGCATTAATAAATAAATAGGAACATTCTCACCAATCTTCAGGGTTCTGTCCGCCAGCTTATTCTTCAATTGAGTTTGGAAGCAAGCAAAATGTGTAATTGGGCTGTAATTAGGTCGAACTATCCTTCTCGAGGGTCCCAGAACTGCACCATAGGCGGGTTTTTGCTTGTTATTCAATCCAAAACACAGCTCCAGGGACAATTTGCAGGTGCCGAGTAATTGTGAGAGATTCTTGAAAACAACGCGACAAGAGGGGTTGACAAAACGGTGAGACACAAACCAAGGGTGTTTTGTCAAAACTACGCGAAGTTGGAGTCCTTTTGGTGCAAAAATATCACGCTAACTACTAATACAGAACGAGAACTGGGATGACAAAACGGTGAGACACAAACTAAGGATGTTTTGTCATAACTATGCGAAATTAATTCGTTGGTATGCAAAATTGAGCATTAAAATGCTCCCGATAAGCGGACGGCGCGATACTGTGGTGCCAACTTCGAGGTTTTTTGCACTGGGGTTGTACCTTGTACGGGCACTGCCTACGTGCCTTTTTTGATGTCGCTGATGGCGTCGGGCGGAGGAGGGGGGGGGGGGGTTCATAGCAAGTTTTCAGGGTGGCAACAGAGAGAGAGAGACAGAGAGACAACACAGAACGGAGCAATAAGCATAGACGTGCGAATATGCAAATATTTATTTTCCCTGTTGGAGATCATGTCTTCAACAAGTACGTTTATGCACATTTTATTTACGCAGAGCCATTCAAAGATATTTTTTAGGTTCTGGTTGCATGCTAACTATGTCATTCCCCGCCAAATAGATCATCGTGTCGTCTGCAAACAATTCAATACTGCACCCCTTGACAACCTCAACAATGTCGTTTATGTACAGCAGAAACAACAGTGGACCCACAACGGTGCCCTGCGGAACACTATGTTGTACAATCATTTACTCAGATTCACAATTTCTAAATCTGACTCTCTGATATCTGTTTTTCAAATATGATTCGAACCACCTAAATGCCACATTCGTTATTCCAATACTGTTCAGTTTTCTCAATAATATGTTTCTGTCAATAGGTTAAAACGCCCTTTTAAAATCCAAAAATACTGCTAAAATCCTTATCTATTTCTTTTTTAAAAATGTCACATATATTAACGACTACGGTCTCACATGAGTGATTCTCACGGAATCCGGACTGATTAATTACCAAAATGTTATTGTTTTTACAATGATTTTGTAGTTGCTTTTTAACAGCTATTTCCAATACCTTTTCGTATATTTCAACTGTATTGATTGGTCTAAATTCATTATAAATACTTGTATCATGGAATTGATCGAAGTTGAATCTGAGCACCTAAACTCGTGACCTAGACTCTCAAACATTGAAACAAAATATGAAAAGCATTGTCCGCATTCTGGCACTGTCATGAGTTCTTAGAAGAATTTTCTTTTTTATTCTATTAAATACCGCTGGGTCGACCTTTCAGTATTGAATGGTTTGGCCGATGTAGACTCCGTTACCTTCTTTTCAGTAGCAGTCAGTGTGTGTGTGTGTCAGTTTTCTATACACGGTATGCGCGAGTTTTTCTTGACACAATAACAACATAAAACGGTAGGCGTCCTTCTTCTTCCATCTCCATAGTGAATTGAAATGTAAGAAATTTTGATGTTTACCTTCGTCTTCGCTCCAAATAACAAAGTTGTGCTCTACATGTTGAAACCAGCACCTTGGCCTTTTCGCTGTAGCCAATGTCTTCGTCTCGAACAATTCCATAAAATAGTCGGGTAGGTACTACTGGATAAAAGAAAGGACCTGCCAATAGCTTGCTCGTAACAGTATTTCTTCCAGTGGAATAATGTAATAGTTAGCCAGTGTTGGAACAACTTAGCAATATCTTGTGCAAAGTCTTGTTTGGTAAAGTCTATATGTGTATTGAATCAGTTAACGTGGCGAGACAAGAGAGATCACTTCGCATTTTGTCTTCGCCATTGATAAGTTGTCGCAGTTGTTTACGAAACGTCGTGACGTAGAAGACATCCCGTGGACCATGACTTCAAAGCCCAGTCAGAAACACTTTAGAATGTTTTCTGACTGCCAGTGAAAGCCTTCGTAGTCTAATATCACACTAAGATTTGTTGATACACTTTCTAAATTCCGGAACCGGAATCACTATTGATTTCTTCCATTTATCTGGAAACTCTCCAATTGAAAGCGATGTGTTAATGACATTTAACAGACGATCTCCAACCACCATACATACATCACATAATACTGTTTTCGAAATTCCACTCACCCCTCCCCCCCCCCACATTTTTAAAATCTTTTGGGATATTTTTCATTTCAGTCATGGTTAATTGTTCAAAACGAGACAGCTCAGTAACTATATCACGGGTCGATAAGATAACTTCATCTGGATGGAAATATTTTGGGACACTTTTTACAATATCCAATATCATTCACACTGTTTATGAAGTACTGATTAAAATTTTTAGCGATTGTCAATTCATCAGAAATACTCTCTTCTTCAAATTTAATTTCGACAGGTGTTACTGAATGTTTTCCGGGAATCAACAATTTTAGACTTTTCCACATTTCTCTTGAGTTGTTGTCGTCAATTATTTCTTTAAAATATCGCTCTTTTTGAACTTTAATTCGTTTAACAATGTAGTTTCGTATCCTTTTATATTCCCCCCAAACTTCATCATTCCTCTCAGTCACCGCTCTCACGTACAAATTGTCCCTAATCTGCATGTTTTTCCTAATGTCAGTGGTTATCAACACTTTATCTACATATTTATGTCTAAAAATTTTATTATCTTTATTGCACATAACATTTAAAATATCTAAAATACTATCAATGAAACTATTAGCCAAATAATTTACATCCGCACTATCATTCGCTCACTCAATATTAAGCAAGTGACTCTGCATTTGGTCGACACTATAATTTTGCATTGATCTAGAGCACACTATTATATCTTGTTGTTTAGTTACTGTTTTTTGTTCAATTTGTATCGACAAAATACAATGATCACCTATCCTCGGCGCTAAGTGTACTACAAAAGGCAACGCTTTGTTGTTTGTAATGACGTAGTCTATCAGTGTTTCGCTACATTCAGTTATTCGTGTTGCAGAATCCACAATTTGTGAGACCCCGTTTAATATTTTTTTCCCCGTAAAAAGAAGGTTTCAACAAGTCGAAGTTAAAATTGCTCATTATAATATTAACACCCTCGAATAAGCAAACACTCTCTATATAGTCATGAAAGTAATCGACGAATCTTGCATTGTCTTTTTGCGGTGGATGGTATAAAACCGTGCACAAATCCTTAATTTTACTTAAACAAAACTCGATAGACAGTAACCAAACATAGTTCACTTCACACTGTACAGTTCCAATTTTATATTTTAAATCATCCCTAACCAAAACCATCACACCCCTAGTTCTACAATTGTCTGTTAAACAATTTTCCATCTTGTAACCTTCAACATTTAATTCAACAGTGTCTATCTCCGCAGACACATGAGTTTCCGATAGAAAAACCAACCTAAGTTTCCATTCACTTATAAGAACTAAAATATTATCTTTATTATTCAAAAAACCCTGACAGTTGAAGTAAACAATTTTGGAACTATGGCTTATGTTCTTATTTAATTGCTATTGCAAGTATTTATTTTTCTGTATGTTTTCAACTCGTTTCAACGTTTCACAATTTCCCACATCCCATACGGTATGATCGGTTTTTAGATGCATTCCATATTTTTCATTAGATACAATACAGTTAGTACACTTAACAAAAACTTCCTAATATTCCCTAGAATCGTGCTCCCCAGCACATTTGGCACACGATTTTTTGTCCTTACATTCCTTTTGCAAATGACCATATTTGCTGCAATTGCAGCACCGTATAATTCCATAGTCACTGTAAACCGGACATCGGTTCCAACCCAAATTTATTCTTTGCTTATCTATGAATGAGTAATAAGTATGAGAGTCAGTTGCAAAAATTATGTTAAACCTTTTTTTAACTACGTTGGTTCGTCTCAATATTTTCAAATTAAAATTACTGTTGTTGCTGTTTAAATCATTCTGCTTAATCACTCTACTTACAATCTCTCCGTCATCGGTACCATGCTCGCCCTCGTTCACGCCCACAACCTTCATTCTATATTTGAGAGAGAGAGTATGTTTGAGACTTTGTGAGCCGGCTAAAATGGAACGGAAAATGAAGTATCTGGAAAGAGCCTTTGGTTGGAATGGATACAATAAGCACGAGTAGGATGGGGCCGTCCGTCCAAAGAATGGAGAGCGCCAGAAAGGAACAACGGGGGAAGATGAAGAAGTGCTTTTTTTTCATGGATGGACTAGTCTACCATATATCCACAAAGTAACGGAGATGATCGGCAGGCTACTGAAAAATTACAATGTTAAAACTGTCTTTAAACCCACTCGTACAATACAACAGAGCTTGACGAACCAAAGATCGCAGAGATCCCCTATGGGCACACGTAGTTTACCGATTTCCATGCAGCTTTGGTTCGTTATAAAATGACACCACAAAGCACAGTGTCAACACGAGGATTACGGAATTCAAGAGGAGTTGCAGGCTGGGAGTAACCCAAAAGTCAGCAGTGGCAGAGGTCACGACGAGGCCTTTTCAACGAGGTGGATGTCTTATATCAATCGCAGCGTTTCTCTCCGAGACTAACGAGAGAGGCCATTGAGCTCTTTAATCACGACAACAATTTTAACACGAAGGAGGAAATTACGTTTCTAAATGCAGACTGGAAGCGGGTTGTACGACATACTTTAAGTACGCCGAAACCCCGCGCCACCACTACCCCCACTCCAGCCCCTTCTCTGCAGCGCGACATCGCCTTTGATAATGTCTGCCTCAGCTGTAGACGAAACGTCAAAAAGAAATTCCATTAAACCACTTCTTCAAAGCCCGGGAAACACTTTAGATTGTATATTGACCGGCCGTGAAAGCCTTCACAGTCTTATATTTCTTAAACTTATCTCTATTTGTTCTCTTATCAAACAGCCGAAAGCCAATAAAGATAGAACGGAACGGTTTGCACTTTCTATCTTAGTTTATAAAGATGTGTCAAATTGCAACCATTTTTTATACAGATTACAACTTTATAAAAAACATAAATTTGTTTACAGTTTTTCTTTGTAAAAAAAATGTACATACAGATTTTAAAAATCAAGTAAACATTGAAAACTGAAATAAAGGTCAACACACAAAATGTATCGTGGTCCTTAATGTCGCCAAACTTGGGAGAAAAAAATTATTTTTTTCACGCTCGAAATGAACAAATCGAAATGTTTTATCAAAGATCATTATAATATAAAACTGACGTCTCAATTTCTTCTTTTTTACAGGTTGCCAATTTTATCCGCTTGGTGAATACCTCAGGTTTGTGCGAGTACCGGAAAACCTGAAGATTGGAGAGGAAGTTTTGCGGGTGGAAGTTTTTCCTAGAAACGATTTGACTTTGCTTCCAGTGGACAAGGTAGGTGGCAAATCCTACTGAAATAAACCACGCTTTTAATTTACGAGTGGACTGGTTAAAATTAACATAGTAGGAATTTAAAAAATGTTAAGTGCAGAATGGTCGTTTATTACACTGGACATGTAGGGTAATTAAATCAGCAGGAATAGGCCTTATCATGTAAACAAGCAAATATTAATGCTTACGTTAATCTACATACTAGTGTAGGAAACGGATAGGCATAGGAAAACAGCAATTAATATGACATTAATATAAAGCCTAGTAATATATTTTAGTAATCTTAGGATGTTAATCAATTAAGAGTACTACTACTTTAGGAAATAGTAAATGTAAAATAAGACCAAAAAGATTGACTAGCTACAATATCATGTACTGGAGGCATTCGCAGGTGTGGGACATAAAATAAAACCTATAGAATAAGAATATATCCAAACAACACATACATGTTCAATGTCAGTTATGAGTCACTTTTTTTTAAAACTTTTTCATAAACAATGTTGAAACAAAACAAATATATTAGGAAAAATGCGTCCCAACTGATGATGATGATTCTTGGAAAATCTTTAAATGCTGGTGATAATACCGTAATTTTCGAGACCTTTTGGAAACTTTGCTTGCTACTCGACTTACTATTCTAATACAGTGAGGTCCAAAATGTTTGGTTCATATTTAGTAAGCGATAATACATTTACTACATTACCTGCAAAGAAAACAAGTAATACGTATTAAAGATTGAATATTGGAGTTTTATATCTCAAATATGGTTGAAGTTAAAGGCCACCTCCTTTTTTTATGCCCTTCTAAGCAACCAAAGAAATCAGTTACTCTTTCAAGCACTTTCTGAGCAATAACTTGAGCTTATTCTTCCTATTTTTTAGGTTAATTAAGGCAACAAACCCAGAGACTAAGTGTAATTTAAAAGAAGAAAGACAAAACTACCATATTTACTTTTTAATACTATAACTTGTTTTGTTTTTTTATGTAATATAATAAATGCATTATGGCTTATTAAATATAAACAAATCATTTTGGCCATCACTGTATAATGGGATGATATTAAACAAAACTTTGACTTTTTTTACTTAATTTATTTTAGAATAGAGCTAGAAATAGAATATAGTTATAAAAATGTAATAACATTAACTTACAATTACCTACAGTAGAAACAAAATTTATTACGCAATGATAATATGAACAAATTAAAATTTACATTTGACCGTTTTGTTGTAGTTTTCAATAAACCTACTTCCTCTACAAATTAATTTTGATTTGATTACATAATACTTGTTATGTTTTTCTTTATGTGGATAAAACAGTACACGTTGAGGATGAGAATCTCTTCCCAGATAGTCTCTTGATGGCAACGGATGAACTCCATGTCTCCCTGGGGCCGCACAAAAGGCCTGAGGAAAACGACGGAAGTGTCTCAAAAAAGGTTGTAAATATACAGACGCTTAGATGGGTGGTGGGTTCATTCCAACCATCTAAGGCGCCCAGTGAAGATGGAGTGAGACCGGTCTTTCTACAGGAATGTCTGGACTTGCTCCCGCACTAACCAAGAACTTTAGAGTAAGCCTAGCTTAGAGATACAACTCAACCAGCTGGGCCAAGGTTAAAGTGGTATATATTCCAAGAGCGGGACGTAACGAACCGCTACCTAAGGCTTTAAGACGTATCTGTCTAAGACAAGGTGCGTTGACCCAAGACCTTCTTAAAGCAAATCGACAACCTCGTGGGAAGGATCTCGCATAACCTCAAGGACGGGAGCGAAGCGGTAGGGATATTCCTGGGCATCGAACGAGCTTTTAACAATGCCCTCCCTGACTCTATCTGTAAAGCGCTTGGTGTTAGAGGGATAGAGCAGACTATTCAGGACTAGACGCGCAGCTTGCTGAACAACAGAGCAATCACCACAACCCTTCAGGACAGGACAATTTGCTTCAGAGCCGCCAGGGGGTGTCCGTAGGGAGGAGTACTATCACCTCTTGTGTGGTCCGTACTGGTGGATGACCTGTTTGCTGTGGTTGTCGATGTTCAGGTGTATTCAGACGACCTTGTGATCCTGATTCAACGCTATCATAGAGGAAGCATAACAGCAATACTGCAGGAGAGTATCCACATCATCTACGAGTGGTGTTTTGGGGAGGAGATGTCTATCAACCCGGACAAAACGTGGTGCTTCCGTTCACAAGAAGGAGAAAATTGGACTCTTTGAGGCCTCCCGCTTTGCTGGGCAAAACCATTCCACTATGGGGCGTAGTACTAGATATGACACTAAATTGCAATGAACGTATGGAAAGAATGTTCAGCAGGGCTAAATTGCAAATGCAAAAACTGCGGAAAAAAGTGGGGATTAAAACCCAAATTAATACACTGGCTCTATGTGACGGTCATTAGACCAATGATCACGTATGGCGCCATTGTCTGGCATTCCAAGGGCGGACAAAGAAGTGCGAGGTGCAAGGTGTAGTAGGTTGCAGCGTCAAGCCGGCCCGGCCATCAGTGAGACATTTGGCACCACTCCAACATTGGCCATGGAAAGTCTTTGGAATGTCCCGCTAAACATTCTGACGGAGGAATCATCCAGCTCTACATCCTGGTGGAGATGGAAGCCAAGTGTAGTATATACAGACTCCACAACACACAGAGGGGAGAGGTTGCATTGGAACCAAACCCACTGCAGGCTGAATTAACCGGCCATACTTTTCTGGGTATGCCTTCGGACATGATACCTTCTCACCTACATATACATTCAGTCTACAAGGTTAACCTCTCTACAAGGGAAGAGTGGGACCAGAATAAATTAGGGCTACTGAGCGGGCACCACTGCTGGTACGCGGATGGCTTGAAAACTCGAGAGGGAGTGGAAGCTGGGGCATATGGCGATGTACAGAGATACAGACTCCAGAGTCTGAGAACGCACGCAGCAATATTTCAGGCGGAACTTCATGCCATTGAAAAATCTGCCAGGTCGATAAGCAATCAAAACTGGACAAACAACAATTTAACAATATATTCGGAGAGTGAAGCGGCACTCAAAGCACTTAACTCCAGCAGGATCTCTTCAACAACTGTCTGAGGAGTTCGAAAGCTAATTAACTAAACACTAACCTGAACTAACCTGAACCACATTGGGGAGCATAATACGCTCACCTTAGTCTGGATTCTAGGCCACAAAGGCCTTGAGGGCGTGAAATCGTCTATTCTCTTGCAAGGGAAGCGGCGAGAGCTACCTTCATAGGGCCTGAACTGGTCTTGGGTATCGCAAGAGAGGTATTGAGGAGGGAAGTAATTTAGATGGCGGAAGAACAGATCGAACTCGAGACTGTAGGACACATCCTGAGTGAATGTACTGCAGCTGAAAGATTGAAAGAGTTAGGAACTTCTGAAGAATACACATCCGACCACCGGATTTCCACACAATCTCACTCGAGAAGATAATGGACTATCTAAATGGACTGGGTTTTCTCAGTGGACTAACCTGAAAGTCAATTGATATTGAGGCACAATAGATCTTGTAGGTCGCGGTGCACGGCTCCCTCTCTTGAGACCACTCATCTAGAATCAATCAATCAATGAGGTTTAAAAATAGGGTTGTAATAGAGCATACATTTTAGTCTGAACTCTATGGTAATTAAATTCCAAATGACTCGTAATTTGGTAAGCAAGATTGTGACCAACCGCTTTGTTAATGGCGGCTGTTGAGGATCGTTCTCAATTACATTTGATGTATTTCCTGTGGTTGTAGAAGCCTTTCAAAGTCTCAAAAGTCGTGTTACGCGAACTGCAATACTGAAAACGATTGATACTCTAGATCGGTATGGGCATAGCGATTTAGGCTACCTATTGCAAGAACCAGTTTATATGACCCATTTCTAATAGATATTCATCTAGCAGACTGATTAATTTACAGAATCACCCTGTTCTATTTATGAAAATATGTTATTTGTATGTCAATTGCTTAGCCTAGTAGATGTATGTTTTTTGGAATGTACCCTAGCAGTTAATGTGATTGTTTAAATCAGAATTATTATAATTGACAGCATACCTATCTACATCACTTAAAGAACCTAATTTTTCCTGTGTGTCTCAAACTATATCTAAATGTTCTTCTTGGGGTTTTATATCAACACTTAATGAGCTTCCGAGTGATCTGCATTTTTAGGTGATTATAATTTCAGCCTCTAGGAAAATTAAAAATGATTTATTTTCAACCACATATGTAATGGTGATATTTCTGTCTTTCTAAAATCTTGAAAGTGTCTCATTACTGGTCTCAGTTACTTCCCGTACTAGACCAGTAATGCACATGCAAACAAAACTAAGAAATTTCAGGGAATTACAGAAACCCTGATTGTTGGTTTTGCTCTATACCATAGCAACCATCAAAATTCCGCCTCCTGAGTGAATATTTGAGCCAGAATATTATATGAATAAATTATATTTCAGAACATTTTTTAATGTTATGCAGAAAGTGTGGTTGAAAATAAAAAAGTATACATATACTCGATGGGAAGCTTCATTACTGCCTCGATATTTTATTTATCTCGACGCTACACGTCTCGATAAATAACATAATCTCTGGACAGTAATGGAAGACTTCCCATCTCGTATTGTAATATACTATTACCTGTTTGATAATGGAAGGGTATTAAAGGGTCTTGGTACAGCGTCTTGTTTTAGGTATGGCTTGCCATGTCATGAAAAAACTAAATGTATTAATAAGTATAAGTTTTAATACAGTAGTATGTTTACGTTCCACTGCAACTAGCATATATTTAATAACCTGCGTGTCTAAAAAAACCAGCTAAGCGAAACACTGCATTTTTGAGTAATTTTTATAGTATCGAAAATTTCTAAACGGAAAAAGATATTGAATTGCGGTTTCCACCGACTTCAGGCGTCAAATCTTCAAATTCCTAATGGGTTTTAGAAAAATTTGTAACTTAGTTAAAAAGTTTCCATACGGAGTATTCTAATATGTACTGCATATTTTTCAAAACTTTAACCAAGTGTATCTTCTACAAAATCGAGATTAATTTTTGGTAAAAATTCTGTTGAATTAAAGAAAGTGTTCTCGCGGCGGGCCAACAAAGTATTAATTTTCTTACTTATGGTAAATTTGATGTACCCTGTATAAAAAAGAGGGTACACTTTGTTTTTTTATACAGGGTACCAAAAACAAAAAAAAAACAATTTTATATATTTTTTTTCCTTATAGACCATCGAACAAAGTCATGGGCATGTAACCAATTGCCTTACAGAACGTCTTACAGTGTCTAGAATTTATTATGTTATACCATATTTTACAGTCACTCAAAATATTCTTTTCATTAGTTTCCTTACATAAACATGTTTTTAGTGACATGCTTTCTTTACAGAATATCTTACTATAAAGTAAGAAGTAAGGTTCAGTGAAAGTGAGTTTTCAAATTATTTTTTTTTTAATAATTTCTTGCAAAATTGCTAGAAATAGTGCTAAAAATGTTTTCCTTATAAAAGTTCAAACAATGTCGTAACAAATGATCATCAATTTTCTTACATAGCAATGACAAATGAGTGTTAACTGATTTTTCTTACGGATATAGAGTCTCTGGAGGTAGCTTTTCATTAATTGAAAATAGTCAGAGCAAATGATCATTTAATTAGTTTTCTTAAATCTCGCTTACAGAGAAAACTAAAACTGATGAATTTTTTACACATCTGAGAAAACTAAATCTTTAATTATTTTCTTTAGGAAACTACTTTAAAGAGGTAACAATAAATAATTTTATATTCTTTTACATAATGCCTTAAAGAGAAACGACCACTAGTTTATTACGTGTGTTTAATTTATACCTTACAGAATGCCGTGGATAGTCACGAAAAATACTTTTTTTTTATATACCTACTTGCATAGTCACTAGCAGTCGTTTTTGAATTGTTATCTTAAAGATTTGCTTAAAAAGTCACCAAAGGTACTTCTGGTACAAAAACATTTAATTACTTACAAAAAAACATTTTCTGCTTATTAGTTTATTATTCCTTGTTAAGCTACAACAGGTGATTTTCAATTATTTAAAGGGTATTTTACAGATGTCCTTGAAAAGTCGCTACAAGTAATTTTTTTATACAGTGAGGTTTTTTTATCTCTGAACATACAAGCAATTTTCCCTATGTTCAATTTTAAAATAATCATCTCAAAGCATTGGTGTCAGACGTTGATGTTTAGGTAAAGGTAAAACGTCAAAAAAAACACTTTTATGTATTTTTAGGATTTTGTATAAAAGGCGAATAGCGCCGCCGTAGTAGTAGTCTTATTATATCGAGCTATAGGTAAGTTCCAGATGACAATAGAAGGCTATAAAGTGTTAAGTGGTGAGTTAAATTAGTAGTCGAATTGTACTTGTGGGATAAATAAATAGTGTTTCCATGTTAAATCGCTACACTGGAATTATTGAACCCTGGGTTCGCAACAATACATTTAACTTATTAATGAATTTCTCTCAAACTATTGCAGGCAACAATGTCAAATTTTTAGGGTCCAGTGGGAGCTGTAAGGTCTAACAAAATCTAGTAAATTATAGAGGGTATCCTATTTGAAAATTGTACATTATATGACTTCACAGTGCACTGGGCCATATGTAGGAACATTTTCCTGGCGCGCGATTATTATTATAATTTTGAATTAGTATTCTTTTTAGTATCGTTTTGTTTCTAGCAAAATTACAAATAAATAAAAATTTTACAGATGATTTAATAATAACAAATGGTTAACTAAACTAGGAATACCTACTGACATATTGAAAATAGCGTAGGCTTCTTCGCCTGCTTCTGCTCTGTACAACATCTCACCGCTGCTTATACATTATTATTAATTTTGCCTAGTTTCCGTACAAGTATGTACAAAAAAACCTACTAGAAGTTAGTGTGTCAAAATATCCTTATAATTAATTATTATTCTTGCTAATAAGTAAATTGAACAGTTGCGTGATATCTTCCTGTCTGTGCCTCCTGCTCTACATATTATAACTGATGTAAATCAACTCTCGCTATAATAATGATTCGTAAAACCTAAGAACCTTGGCTAAATATGCACGGATTATTAAACTGTTTCTAAAAATGTAGGACCTTGCACATTATACATTTGTGCGCAAATTCTAACAACTTATAATAATAGTAGGTAATATTTGTATAGAAATGTTCATATTAACCTGATTCATTAATAAATTGCATGCACAAATTTCTTTGTAATAGATTCGATTATTCTAAGCAATCCAGTAAGACTATCGTTCCAAAACTATCCTGTAATTAAATAATCAATTTCAGAATGAAGATGTTAACTACTTTACTTATCGGGACCTCAACAGGACGACTGTGGCAGTTCTTTTGGCAAAATCCTTGGAAGACCTCGTAGACTCTAACACTCCTAGGAATGTACTTAAATTTAAGATGAGCTGTGATTTTCACGATGGAGAAGACACTGTAAGTTTCTATTAAGTCAACAATTTCCTTATTTTAATGTTTTTACGAATGTTGTTACTGCCAGAATCATTTGAGGTTTCACTTTCAGAAATTGCTTTTTACCTCTTGATCTGGTAGATAAATTTTATTAGCACAACGTTATTTGCCTTGAGGTTAATGACTGGGAAGTATTGCCCAAGACAAGATGCTTGAAATTAAAATTGTTTACGGGTGTTTGCCCAAGGTGCAATAAAACTTCCGACGACTGCAGTAGAAGAATACATTGCCTTAAGAGATTAGACATAAGTTTTGCTATTGTCTTGTTGTATTACGGGGTCTGTGCTATAATCAACTAAGAAAAAAACAATAATACGACCTGTTATGTATTGGGCACTCCTTAGCGGGTTTTCAAACTTTTTTTTCAACTTAATAAAGAACATCAAAACTGGGTTTTTACATAAGACAGTTATAATACAGCAGGTAATAAATTTTATATTTATTGCTGCACTTCCTATTGGAGATTTTTAAAACAATCCACTTACGTAATATCGAAGAGAGACATTAACTCGTTTATACTTAATTTGTTCAATA
Source organism: Taphrorychus bicolor (assembly GCA_951812265.1). NCBI lineage: Eukaryota > Metazoa > Arthropoda > Insecta > Coleoptera > Curculionidae > Taphrorychus > Taphrorychus bicolor. The sequence continues at coordinate 2,787,211 of OX638300.1, forward strand.
TGTTTCATTTTCCGCAACCCGTTTGCTTTCCACTTTTGCTCTAAATTACAGGCTTTTTATCTCGCCACTGCTATTTATTTAAATATCAATCGCTTTGGTTGGACCATTCATCATCAGATATAAATCTCAGTTACGTTCTCTTTTAAAAGCCGCTTTAGCACTTGCAGGAATTATTTAGCTCTTAATCTGGTTCCTTATGGAATAATAATCATTCATGCAAACTACAAAACTTCTATAACTTATAAATTTTAATACATTTTGCAATGAGTCAATTAGCTAGTGTATTAATTAACCAGAACTTGAATTACATATCGCCATAATTCAAGTAAAATGGAATTTTGATTATCAGCTTTCGATATACTGTGAGCTATCGCAAGCAACCTTAATTATTGCACCATGCCTTCCTTGATGAGCATTTTTCGGTTGATTTTCAATAAGCTATGCATCAAAAAGTGACCTCAAATTGCTTTGAAAAAGCCTATTATAAGCAAATCGCGTGGCATGAGTTTAAAGCGACAGATATTAAGGTACATACACATTAAGGGAAAGCAAAAAAGAACGATGCTTAAAAAATTGTGATAATTTCACGGTTACTTGTAAGTAAAATTTGATGCATTAGGCAATTATCTCAGTCAAACGAGTTCTACTTTTCAGCACATTGCGGATAGGTGTATGTGATTTAGATTGAATGCTTTACTGTTAAGTGCGGCCAGTTCAAAAGGGAAAGTTGGCTTATCACAAACATGTTGAGTTTTATTTCTCATAAAGTATTATATTAATTACGTTCTGGGAAGCTTAATGACGTTATGACGTTTCCTTCCTATAATTTCATTTGACTGTTAAGAATATGGGCGGATAACTAACTACTTTTACGTCGGTAAACGAGATATGCGCTTCAAGCGCGACACGCGTTCACGCGAAATTACCAACGTTTCAACCTTTATTGCAGTCTTCCTTAGTGCCTAAATATAAGTATACTGACATATAGCAAAACTTTAATCGCTTGCAAGCACTTACTACAACAAGGTAGATTGTGTTTTGGTTCTGGTCTATGTAAAAAAAGATCTCTGCATCTCTCTATTTAAGGCTGTCTTCTCCATAAGCCTTTCTTTGTCTTAATCATTACTACTATGGTTTTAAAAACTCTGTCTCTCGCGAGATATTTTAGTTTCATTTTTGTTGGCTCTTTTAAACATCAGAATTAAGATTTTCCATAACAATCGACATAGTCGTTAATTGTGTTTATTTTATATACACGAACATATGAATTTATAATAAGAAGCGGCATTGAGTTTATTTTTCCCTAGGAAAAGTGACGTAAGTAGATTCAAGCTAGAAAGTTGCGATTTAATTCCACTATTCTCGAGTTGACGGTCCCGCCTTTCGCACTAATGCAAAAAAAATCTACGCATCTTTGTTTTAAACGATGTCTTTCCCGTAATACTTTCTCTATCCCAATCCACTAATTATTATTTAAAAACCGTTTCAGAACTTTTTATTTCTTGCGAGATATTTTACTCTAACTTTTGGCTTTATCAAAAAGCTCAAAGCAACTAACCTACACTAACCTAAATTAACTAGATATAACTTGTTCTAAAAATTATATAAACCGGGCCCTTATGGGCCCGAATTTCGCACTAACGCAAAAAAATGCATCTCTCTTTTAAACTGGCCTTAAGTTTTTCTCTGTCCCACTCATTATTATTTAAAAACGGTTTCTAAAACTTTTTTTCTTGCGAGATATTTCACTGTAACTTTTGGCTTCATTCCAAAAAGCTGAAAGCAAATAACCTAAATTAACAATGTAGACCTAATTTGTTCACACAATTATATAAAAGTGGGCCCTTAAGGGCCCGCAATTTACTTGATGCAAAAAAGTATCTATGCATCTCTCTTTTAAACGCTATATTCTCCATAAGTCTTTCTCTATCCAACTCATTATTATTTAAAAACGGTTTCGAAAACTTTTTTTCTTGCGAGATATTTCACTGTAACTTTGGCTTCATTCCAAAAAGCTGAAAGCAAATAACCTAAATTAACAATGTAGACCTAACTTGTTCAAACAATTATATAAAAGTGGGCCCTTAAGGGCCCACAATTTGCTTGATGCAAAAAAGTATCTATGCATCTCTCTTTTAAACGCTATCTTCTCCATAAGTCTTTCTCTATCCTACTCATTATTACTTCAAAATGGTTTCGAAGTTTTTTTTCTTTTGAGAGATATTTTACTGTAATTTCTAGCTTTACCAAAAAAGCTGAAAGCAAATAAACCTGAACTAACCTAAATTAACTAGATATAAATTGATCTAACAATTATATAAAGACGGGACAGTAAGGGGCGGCTTTGCGCTAATGCAAAAAGAAATCTATGCAACTCTCTTTTAAACGGTGCCTTCTCCATAACTCTTTCTCTATCCAACTCATTATTATTTAAAAACGGTTTCGAAAACTTTTTTCTTGCGGGATATTTTACTGTAATTTTTCGCTTTTTATAAAGAGCTGAAAGTAACTAACCTTAACTAACCTAAATTAACTGAATATAAACTTTAATAAACTTGTTCTAACAATTATATAAAGGTGAGCTTTTACGGGGCAGCCTTTCGCACTAATGCATGAAAACGATCTATGCATCTCTTTTTTAATCGCTCTCTTCTACATAACTCTTTCTCTGTCCTACTCATTATTACTTAAAGATGGGTTTTTCTCTAGAGAGACATAGTTTGTTCAAAGAGTTATATACCAGCGGGCCCTCACGGGCCAGCAATTTGCGATGAAGCAAAAAAATATCTATGCATCTCTCTCTTAAACGCTGTCTTCTCCGTAAGTCTTTCTCTATCCCACTCATTATTACTTAAAAAGGGCTCCTTACGGGCCCTCCTTACGCACTAACGCCAAGAGAAATCTATGCATCTCTCTTTTAAACGGTTCCTTCTCCATAAGTCTTTCTCTATCCCACTCATTATTATTTAAAAACGATTTCGAAAACCTTTTTCCTTGCGGGATATTTTCTTTAATTTTTAGCTTTCTCAAAAGAACTGAAAGTAACTAACCTGAACTAACTTAAATTAAGTAAATATAAACTTTGTTAAGTTTGTTCTAAGAACTACGGGGTGTTCATTATAAAACTTCATCTAGTGTATCATGTCATCCTTTTCTGTTAAAATTTCATAGCCTGCTAGATGAAATTTTATAATGAACACCCCGTATTAATAAAACGGGGCAGCAGCCTTTCACGCTAATTCAAAAAAACGATCTAAGAATATCTCTTTTAAACGCTCGCTTCTCCATAAGTCTTTCTCTTTCCCACTCATTATTACCTAAACATGGTTTAGAAAACTTTTTTCTCTTGAGAGATATTTTACTGTAATTGTTGATTTCATCAAAAAAGCTGAAAGCAATTAATCTGAACTAACCTGAATTAACTAAACATAATTTGCTCAAACAGTTATATACAGGCAGGCCCTTACGAGCCCGCAATTTGCACTGATGCAAAAAAAATATCTATGCATTTCTCTTTTAAACATTGTCTTCTCCATAAGTCTTTCTCTATCACATTTGAAACATTATTCACAAACTTTTTTTTCTTGTGAGATATTTTGCTGTAATTTTTGGCTTTATCAAAAGAGCTGAAAGCAACTAAATTAAACTAACCAGATATAACTTGTTCTAATATTTACATAAACGCTTCCTTTCGCTTTTCTTACCTCCTTCCCCTCTCTTGCCCCAAAATGACGAGAGCTGACATTGCTGACAATAATTTTATTTAAGATGAAATGAAACTAAAAAAAAAAGAGAAGAGAAGGAAAGAAAAAAAAATACCATTATTTATACAATATAACCAATATTAAAAATCGTGCATCTCGAATAATTTAAGTCAATATCGGATCCGAGAAAAAACAATTAGTTGTTGTTATATTCTGTTAATTCTAGTAATTTCCTTGTTCTTTTCTTTCTATATTTTTTTACTTTAATTTCATCTTAGATCGTATTGTTGTCAATTCTGGTCATTTTGGAACAAGAGAAAGAGAAAAGGTGAAGAAGGGGCGAGAAAAGAAAAAAAAATCGATATTTATTTAAAACTGTCTTTGTTGTGTTAAGTATTTGCAATTGTTTCTAGTTTTGCTAAATATATGTATATTTATATTTTAGCCTTGAGGAAAACTTTGAAAACCCTGAAAGACGTGAATATTTCAACTTTCGTAAACAGAAATATTGCTGAAAATTTTCCTTATGGTTCTCGAAAAGTTAACTTAAATTGAAGATTGAATTAACCTCAAAAAAAAACTTAAGTAGAGTTTTGATTGAATTCGTCTTTGACGTACAAATCTGAAAGCTAATAAAAAGCTTGGAATTTTTTTCAAAAGAAAAAGTAATTTTTAAATATTTATTTTTTTTGATATGGGTTACGGGAAAAAAGAGGGATTGAGGAAGAAAAAACAGATCCTGTGTCAGGAAAAAATTTATTATCCTTATGGGCCAACTAGTTTTGTTCTTGAGGCCATCCTTACAGCGTCACATACGTTAAATCAGAGCTTCAAAAAATTGGGATATTAAATTGGGAATTTAAAATTGAGATATTGGGATTCTAATTAAAATTTTTGGTCGAAGACGATTAAATCTTTCAAAATAATTATGTAATAGTGTTTGTTCGTCTCTAGTGGGACATTTCCTGCCCTAAAATAATTACATGGTTTTAAATGCTGCCACATGTCGTCGTTTTAAGTTTTAATGTACAATAAAGTTTCTGAAAAATTAAGAACACCAATTGAAGCCGATATCACTAGACTTGTTCCTAGGTTTTAAACTCCTGTTTCGTCAAACCAGGCACTGAAGATGGCCTGAAAATCGAAACCTTTCGCTTTTAGCGATAATATAAGTTTATCTAGGAAAAAAAGGTGTCACATTCCTCAACCACCTGTTTGTCACAGTGCACACAGTATTAACCACTTTATTATTAAATAAAAGCAGTTGTTGATTCACGATGGCACTAATTCGGTAGCCTAAAAAGAGTTGTGTTTTGCTGTTTAACTGAATTATTATTTAATTTTCTTAAGAAATTTTGAAAAGGTTACTCGAGTACGGATACGTCGAGATCAAGCTGCAAAACTAAAATTCCTAAACTGTTTATAGTTTATATAAAAGATTTTCATAAAAATTTCCATAAAATATTTGCATATTTTTCAAAAATTTACCCAAAGTGTGCGAAACCGAGACCGAGACCGATACTGCCAATGCATACTCGGTCTCGGACATCATTCGTTTGCAAGATATTAGGTATTATATAATAAGCAGACAAGCACGCCCTTATAATAGTGCGTTGCATATAGTTATTCTTAGTATGAAAAAAGACTTTAATAGAAATAGTCTAGTACAGTACAGTAACTATCAACTATCATAAATAAGTTCTATGGATTCCTGAGTGTGACTAGCCTGCCATTCAATAATATGATAATGAAGTATTTATGTTTTCAAAAGTATTATATTATTTCTATACAGGGTAATTTTTGAGTTGGTGATTATTGTGAGTTACTTCATTCTACCACAAAATAATGCTAAAAATAGGAATTTTTCCATTGCCAGTACCCAGATAACCAATTCACGTTAATTGAACGTTGAATTAACGTAAAATTGAAGTAAAAAACGTATGCATTAAACGTTTATTATACGATAAATTGACTTGAATTTGTCTCACCTATTGAACGTGAATAAGCTTACGTGGATACAACGTTTATTTGAAACCATTTTTACACATCGATTAATCGTGAAATCAACGTTTACTAATGGTTTATTAATACAACAACGGTTTTTTGTTAAACGTTTAATTTAACTCAAAAAACAATCTATAATTGTAAGCACAGCTTCTTAGAGGGCAAATTATTAAAATCAATATTTATACATACAGGGTGCTGTGATTCACGGTTGTCTAGGTTAGAGAGTTTCATGCAATATTTCTCTCTTCTGCATTAGATGCCTCTGACTCTTGGCTCTTCAGCTAACTTTTGTTTTGGCTAATTATATGTATAATGTATACATTTACCCGTCTCATAAAAACACCTTTTAATTGAGTACACTGTCCAAGTGTACTGTGTCTCTGTTAGGCTCTTCCTTCTTTTTCAAACTATTGTTAAAATTGCCAAAACTCTTATAAGGTGGCCAAAAAACTTCTTTTCCATCAGTTGTTGTTAACCACTTCCTAGCTACAGCACTGGCTTCCCCAGTTGCAAATTCTATCACTAGATAGGACGATACGTTAAAAAGGTAGAAAAGAGCGGGAAGAGTCTGGATCTATACTTCGCAATCAAACTCGATCTCAATACTTCACATAAATGATAATCGTTAAAAAAAGGCGGGATTCTAACCTCTCACACGTTTCTTTACAATGCCGAAAGAAAATTGGAACCACAAACAAAAGAAATAAAAACGGACAACTGATATTGACATTACTGACATTTGACACTTCCACTTCAAAACTTTATGCTGAGCCCACCTACTCGATTAACTCCTGCGGGCTCTCTTTCTACCAGTCTTCAGCCAGTGTGAGAACAAGAGAGGCAAAGTATCTACCCCAGGACCATTAAGATTTTTGTGAACAGGATTATTTATATACGGCTATAAAGAGACTAAAACTGGTGAACAATATTCTCTAACTTACGTGGTCAGACATATAAACGTTATAAACTATAATTCCATAACAGCACAGTTATTACATAACAAATCTGTTTGAAAATAACGTTTCTTTAACATTGAACTAACGAAGGGCAAACGTACGTAAATCTATGTCACTGATTTTAAACATTTATTAAACGTATAGTATGAAACTATTCAACGTTGAATTAGGGTAAGACAGACGCAGAAGCACCAATATAACCAATTGTCAAAGTTTTATCAACGTGTTTGTTAGTAATATGGTTACCTGGGTATTGGCACTTTTTCGAAATGCATATTCAAATTCAAAATATAAAATCTGATTTGAAATATTTCCATATTTTCAATGAAATTTGGTAGATGTGTCGATAGCTAAGTATACAGGACGCATATTTCTTATAAAATATATGTTCAGTAGCGTCAGTGGTGGACATACGAGTATGTTTAGTGCAGTTTTACATTAAACTAACCTGATTGATGGAAATTGGAACTCTCAATTATTTCAAATTTTGATTTTAAATAAACATTCACACACAAAAAACGGAAACAAAATTGAATATGCACTTCAAACATAATAAGATTTTTCGAGACCGAGACCGAGACTGAAGTTGCTGACCAAGACCGAGATTACGCGAGTCTCGGTCTCGGTCTCGATGCACAAGACCGAGACCGAGACCGGGAGTTAATTATAAATTCGAGACCGAGACCGAGAGTATGTAAGTTTCGGTCTCGGTCTCGGTCTCGTAAAGCTCTATTCCAGATGCTTCATTTCCCGTTCCAAATCAACCGGCTCACAAATTACGAAAAGGGGGAAATTACGTTTTTAAATGCAGACGGGAAGCGAGTTCTACGATATATTGCAAGTGCGCCGAAACCCCGCGCCACCACTACCCCCACCCCAGTCCCTCCTCTGCAGTGCGACGGCGGGGCGGGGGAATAAATACCACGGAGCGCACCACAGTCGAATCAGTCAACGTCAAGAAGAAACCCCATTGGACAACGGTTTTAAAGCCCGGAAAACACTGTAGATTGTATTTTGACCGGCCGTGAAAGCCTTCACAGTCTTATAAAACAGTGATTATTGCATTTGTCTGGCTACTGATCCATTCCAAAAGATTTTTGGAAACTTCTAGCAAATTTTTTTGGTGGTAAATTACATCTCTTTAGCGAGTATTTTAACCATAGCTGTTGCACATGTGAAAATGTGCTTTATTTAATTTTAATGTCTTTAATAAGCTTCATTGACATCAAATTTTTAAAAAAATATGTTTTTCGGCTTTACGAAATTATGTTTGGTAGTATAAAAACAATTCAAATAACTTTGAAAATTGAACTTCTTTTTGCTATTTTATTTGATTTGGATTTTTTTGATATTTTAAGAAACAAAATAATCCGCAGGTCTATAGTTCGATTACACCATTTCCAACCGAGTTAAGTAGGTCTACTATAAAAAAGCAAATTTACAAATGAATATCTTTTCTTAGAGATGATTATCTAAGGTTCCTGCAAAGAATGAACAGTTGCAGTTCTTAAAGATATAAATATATGAATATTTTCACATGAATGTCCACATTTCGAAGAAATAAATGTTTGGCGAAGCAAGTATTAACAGAGCCTCTTAAACTATTATTTAGCTGAAGATGTAAAAGAAAATATAACTCTAAACAGAATTTTGCTTTAAGCAGCTATTATATAAGTACATGCCGTGCAGACCTCCATTAGTCTAACACTTTTCCACATATTGAAAAACCGGATTCAGAATATCAAATTTTTAGCTTCGCCCTAATGTATGTTATGGCAAATTTCATAGACGCAATATTTGATAAATGACTCCGAAGTGAATTGAGTTTCAGATATTCGACATTGTTATATGAATAAATTCAATATCTAAGATTCCTAGCAATTTTGTTGATTTTGTAGCAATCCATTAGGGTTTCATTCCATAATTTTTATGTTTTTTTTATTTCATAAGTATATTATTTTTCATAGTTTTAACATTATTGGACATTTGCAACCCTTTTAGTGCGAAATTCAATTCTGGTGAGGCAGTTATCCAGATTTGCTAACTCTCCAATTTTGGCTGCCAAATATTTTTCTGGCTACGTTCGGTTTTTGCTTTAGAGTAGTCGTTTTCGTAGACCCAAAGCCAAAAACATCCCGAGGTATCGACTAAAGCCCTTAAATGTCATTACATTAATGGCCTTAAATTCATGACCATCGCCATAACGTCAACGTGAACAAAATATTGATAAGTTGCTCGTTACATAATTTATTAACCTTGAGTCTACGTTGCTGATTCTGCAATCAACTAACTTTTAAAAATAATTGATGTTATTTAAATCGGCAGCGGCATTAGTGCGATACAGGGTAACTTACAATAGAGCGCACCCCCCCCCCCCCCCCCCCTTAACTTCTTTTGTAGGTTAAGGAAACTGAAAACCACCAAACAGGAATGTTCTTAAATTACCCTAGCTACCAAATGCAGTAAGTTGAAATTCAACCAGTTTGCAGTGTTTTTTCCTTGCCCGGTATAGCCTTCAAAAAATAACTTGTTTTTTCAAGCGGACTAAAAGTACGTTATTTGTTTTCTCCATACGCACACCTAAAGTGGGCTTTCAAATCCTGAGACCAAAAAAGTAGCAAAAAAGTCCTAGGCAGTAAAAGTAAAGTCAAAAGTCACCGCTAGTGTCATGGTGGCGCATATATAAACGATTTTCATTCACCAAAATTATTTTAATAATAGATGACACCAGATAAACCGATCTTAGTGTATTGCCATCTTTACATTCTTGTTGAAATAACAAAGGACAGAAATACTCTCAGCATAGGTTCTCGAATTCTGAATTCGTCTGTTAAATGTCATGCGCGTCATCATATTTATCTGTCAATGTGACATTTATTAATTTAGTATTGAAAATAATGCTACAAATTCTTAGTTTACCATAATCATTGGTTATTATTTAATACATTAAAACCATTGAACATTGAAAACCACGATTCTAACATATTCTATGTATTTTACAAATAATATACACAATTGGATAAGTACCTAGGCCCGCTTAAAGAGGATGAGACAAAATTGCAAAACTGAACCACTTTGAAATAGATTTCTTATTTCTTGCATGCTTGAAAAAAAAATAGTATATGTTACTCGGAGTAAAAGGTCTTTTTGTGCTTCGCCCAGTTGCAGGCCTCAGCTTCGGTTCGGCCGTCAATCTCTGGGCTCAGCACGAAAAGACCCACTTTTACTCCTAGTGACATAATCTACTATTTTTTCCAAGCGGACTAAAAGTACGTCATTTGTTTTCTCCATACGCACACCTAAAGTGGGCTTTCTAATGAAGTGACTGAAACGTAGCTGAGATTAAAAAAGTCCTAGGCAGTAAAAGTAAAGTCAAAAGTCACCGCTACTCTCATGGGTGCGCCGAAGTTTTTATGTCATAAGCATGGAGATACATTTCTTGCCCAAGAAGAACTACGGAAGTTATAAATAATATCCACAACTAATTGGGTTAGTACCTAGATCCGCTTAAAGCTAGATCCGCTTAAAACTGAATCACTGTGAAATACACTTCTTATTTCTTGCATGCTTGAAAAAAAAAGTGTATGTTACTCGGAGTAAAAGTGGTCTTTTTGTGTTTCGCCCAGTTGCAGGCCTCAGCTTTGCTTCGGCCGTCAATCTCTGGGCTCAGCACGAAAAGACCCACTTTTACTCATAGTGACATAATCTACTATTGTTTTAAGACAAACTCCTACCCTGATTTTAGAAGGAACGATCTTTCAAATCCTTTTTTAGTTAGAAATTTCGGTTAAGACAGTTCCGAGATACAGACTCCCAAAAATGATGAAAATTTGTGCGGTATCGATCTTTTCCATTAGCAATTTAGTTAAGAGTACTTATTACCCATTCACTTATTTTTGTAATTTAGTTACGTTTGAAACCTTCATTTGTTTTTTATACCCATCTCCTTTTAGCACATGTTGAGCCGATACGATGTTCCAAAATAAGGTGCAATATTTTGGAAACATAGAAAGGGCATAAGTTTTCAATTTTCAAATTGTAAATATTGCAATCCATTTTGCATATTTTGACTACCATTTCTGCGAATAAAAGTTCCAATATTATTATTTATATTGTACTATCTTATATTAGTTTTCTTTTTCAAGAGTCGCATATTTATTTTCAGATTACTTCTTCGCTATCCATAACAGTATACGTAGAAGATATCAACGATCATGCACCGATGTTTAACGGAGCTCCCTATAAAGTTGAAGTAGACGAACTTTTTCCTGTGGGTAAGTTTTCGCTCTACTTGACTGGTCATAGGCATTTGGATTAATTAAGTTTACTTTATATAGAGCAGTAACCCTAAGAAGTCCCGAACGATCGATTACCTACCTATTTTCTGTTAGACAAAACTGTACAATTTACTTCCGATATTCCAATATCACTGTAATTCGCCATAATTGACGGTTATTTCTAGCGGAGAGACAAATGCTCAGGCCTAACGGTCGGTTATCTTTTCAAAAGGCTGATTTATGCTCGTTCGGTGGAATGTTTTATGGTAATGTTGGATGATTCTTCCTACGTGTGCAGAATTTTCCACGTGCGCATCAGTTATACTGCTGCAATCCCTGCATAATTTAATAATAGAAAATAAATTGTCCAATATATTTCTTACAGAACAGAGACTGGGTCCCAAATCGGTCTCAGACATCACTTGATAGTTTTAATCATCTAATAATTCTGACATTACAAGAATTAATTATTGAAAGTCAAAACGTTAAGCCCTCGTAACGGTACCAAACATTAGTAAATCCAAATTTGTCTCTCAATAAATTTATTACCCTGGCGCTATTAACTTCAATCTAATTAGATCGTCAATTAATTGGCAATTATTAATAATTGCCGGCGTCCGTTGAACACAAAAACTTTAATAGTGTGAACACTAAATATGTAAGCTATGTACCAACCCAACAAGGCATTTCTAGCGATACTAAAAATTTAATCGATGCATTGAGATTCTGCTGATGTTATAGGGTAGTTGCAAGCACTATAAGTGTAGAAACATTACATGATTAGAGTTTTTGCTAAACTCAATAACATTTAACATGGAATGAGAAATGTATTCCGTTTGTCAACTATACTCTCATCTATAAAAATGCAGTAGCTAATAACTTTTTTTTATTGCAGTTTTAATTTGATGGTTTTTCCGGAACTTTTTGGCGTCAAACACTATCGAGATGAACTCCTTTTCGTGACACGTTCTCGTTTTTGTTTTGTAATGTTGGTAGCGGTGGCCAATAAAATGTCACTTTTAATAGAGATCTAAAATAATACGATAATGAATCATTTCGACCCCCGTAATCATAAAACGCAATATTCACAACATCTAATGTAAGTAATGCGTTGTAATTCTGGACAAGTACAACTGATTTCTTGGTTCATAAATTTCTTCTAATATGAAAGTTATTCCATGTCAAAATTTGCCGTTTATTTTAAATGAAAATGGCGGCAATGTTTGTCATGCCTCCCAACGTATACTGATATTATATTGTTACGATCGCAGCAACGCCGCATGGGAGGCGGGGCAACGCATGGGAGCGTGTTGGTTGGTGGAGCTTCGCGACCTATCCGCGCTGCGTCATGGCTGACACGAGTGATTTATTGCTCGTCTGGCTTAATCTAGAAGGCAGTTGTTTACAACCGTTTTTTTTATATGAGATTATTCAAGAATTCTTATAAAGAACTTTCTAGGTTTTTCTGTAATTTTAGGATTGTATATAAAAGGCGCATAGAGCGCCCGAGTAGAATAGTCTTATTTTAAGCGAGCTATAAGTAAGTTAAAGTACGAAACGATATTAGAAGGCTATAAAGTGTTAAAGTAGCGAGTTATTTAGTAGTCGTGTGTATTTGTGGAATAAATAAATAGTGTTTTCGTGTTAAATCGTTACACTGGAATTATTGAACCCCGAGTTCGCAACAATTGGTGTCAGAAGTGCGATTCCAGTGGGAATTTGAGGACTAATATTGCTGAACTGTAAGTGAGTGCTTTATTACCGGACATTACGTGTTTATGCCAGTGACCAGAAGCCAGCATCAAGCGATGGAGGATCAACTTGCCGCCCTGCTGTCCCTTATGCAACAACAAAAGGAAGAGCAAGAAAGACGTTATATAGAACAAAAAGAAGAGCAGGAAAGACGTTATGTGGAACAAAAAGAAGAACAGGAAAGACGTGATCAAGTACAGGAGCAACGTTATCAACACCAGAAGGAAGAGCAGGAGCGCCGTTATCTAGAACAAAAAGAAGAGCAGGAAAAACGTTATAAGGAACAAAAAGAAGAACAAGAAAGGCGTGATCAAGTACAGGAGCGACGTTATCAACAACAGAAGGAAGAGCTGGAAAAACGTGATCAAATACAGGAACGACGTTATCTAGAACAGAAAGAAGAGCAGGAAAAACGTTATTTAGAACAAAAAGAAGAACAGAAACGGTTTAAAGAAGAATTAGTGAGCCATTTCGCAGCTAGGGAGCAACAATTGGAAGAAAGAATAATGCAATCCGTTAACGAAGGACTCGAAGCTGTCAACCAGAAGGTTCTCGAGCTAGAAAAGAAATTCCGGGAACAACTTGAGGACGACAACGTGTCTACAGAGAGTTTTAGCACAGCCAACGCTAAAATTAAGCCTCCCGATTACGACGGTACTACTGCATGGGAAATTTATAAAACTCAGTTTGAGGCAGCTGCAAAAGCTAATGGTTGGTCCGAGCCCCAGAAAGCTACATCATTAGTGGTAGCACTTCGTGGAAAAGCGGCTGAGTTACTCCAATCTCTGTCTGCAGCGGATCAAAGTAAATATGCGGTTTTAGTACACACTCTGCAACTACGATTTGGAAATGAACACAAAGAAACCGTGTTCCAGGCCCAGCTGAGGATGAGACAGCAAAAGTCAGGTGAATCCTTACAAGAATTTGAGGCGGACATAGACAGACTCATTCACCTGGCATATCCATCGGCTCCTGAATCTTTTCAAATGCAATTTGCCGCCGAAAGGTTCATCGAGGGAGTTAGAGATAGTGACATGAGATACCACTTACGTCTAGTAAGGCCCAAGGATATCAGCGAGGCACTAGTTCGGGCCCTGGAATTCGAGGCGTCACGAGTGTCATCTAGTTCATCTCCACGTGTACGAATGGCAACTTGCGGTGAAGAGGAGAATACGTCTATGGCTGAATCCATGGCCAGTTTACATAAAGCGATGAAAGATATGGCAGTCAGTATGCAAGCCCTGTTAGAAAAAACTCCTCGATCAACAGACAATCGGGGCATAAAATGTTTTAACTGCGGCAGACTAGGTCACATCAAGAGTAACTGCCGTAATAGGGCAAGAAGTCCGTCGCCGTCGTTTAGAAGACCAAGCGGCGACCAAGACCGCCCTAGGTCCCAGGAAAACTAATTCCGGTCAATGCAAGGGGGCAATTGACCGGGCCCGTTAAGACCCCCAGGATCTTTAAAGTCAATAATTTGGGTGGAAAAAGTCTCACAGTGGCCGGAAGCATTAAAGGACAGAAGATCCAGATTACCATCGATACAGGAGCAGATGTGACCATTGTAAGGCCAGATAAACTTTTCGGATATACCATACAACCATTGCCCAACCCTATTATGTTAAAATCAGTCACTGGAGAATCTTGCCCTATAGACGGAGAAGCCGATGTCACCATCATTATTGGAGAAAGACTTGAAGTTCGGCATAAAGTGTTGGTTGCCAGGATCAAAGACGAATTTATTTTGGGAATGGATCTCATCAGGAAACATGGATTCTCCTATGATCACAAACAGAATATTCTCACGTTTGGAGATGAGGAGTTTGCATTAACCAATGGAAATGTGGAAACTAGTGTCCGTCTACTGGTGGTGGAAGATGTGAAAATTCCTCCAAATTCAGAACAAATTATCACAGTGACTTCTGAAAATGATCCTGGGTGGTCCATAGGACTTATAGAACCTAACCTGGATTTGACGACTGAAATCATGGTAGCCCGAACTTTGACCGACACGAAGAAGACTATGCCAGTACGAGTTGCCAATATTGGAGAAAGGACCATCAAGCTAAAAGAAGGAACAGTTCTTGCCAATTATGAGCCTGTACAATGGGTATGCAATTGTGTCGAAGCAGAGACATCCAAAATTATATCTTCTAACCAAGCTTCCCCAGAAGTTATTGATGCTTTTAAGCGACAGTGGAGTCACCTGTCAAAGGAACAACTTCAGTCTGCTATAAAATTTGCCATGGATGAATCTGATATGTTTAACTTCAAGAGCAACGACAGTCAAACCGATTTAGTTGTCCATAAGATCAACACAGGAGATGCCCAGCCAATACGACAACATCCACGAAGGGTCCCTCTGGCTAAACAACAGGAAGTTAACAGTTTGCTGAATGAAATGTTAAAGGAGGGCGTCATAGAAGAATCATCTAGTCCATGGTCGTCGCCTGTGGTTCTTGTTAAGAAGAAAGATGGTTCAACGCGGTTCTGTGTTGACTACAGGAAACTTAATGATGTAACCAAGAAAGACAGCTACCCATTGCCACGTATAGACGACACCTTAGCAACTTTATCGGGATCAAAGTGGTTTTCCACTCTAGATTTAAAAAGTGGGTACTGGCAAGTAAAGATTGCTCCCGAAGACAAAGAAAAGACTGCATTTTCTACTGGTTCTGGACTATACCAATTCACTGTTATGCCTTTTGGATTGTGCAATGCTCCATCAACTTTCGAGCGACTAATGGAACTTGTCTTGAGGGGGCTGACTTGGAAAACTTGCCTGGTATACTTAGATGACATAATTGTCATGGGACGTGATTTCGACGAGCACTTGAAGAATTTAAGAGAAATCTTCAACAAGTTACGGAATGCTCACCTGAAGTTAAACTACAAGAAATGCAGCCTGTTCCAGAAGCAAGTCGAGTACTTGGGGCATACTATCTCAGAACAAGGCATTAAAACTAGCCATAGTAAAATATCTGCCATTAAAGATTGGCCAGTTCCCCGAGACAAACACGAAGTAAGGAGCTTTTTGGGACTATGTACTTACTACAGGAGATTTGTAGAGGGATTTGCCGACATCGCAAAACCGCTGCACAAATTAACGGAAAAGAAAACACCGTTCTTGTGGAACCACGAATGCAGTCAGGCGTTTGCAAGGCTTAAAGCTGCCCTCTGTTCTAGTCCGATCTTGGCTTACCCTATAAAGGACGGACTCTTTATTTTGGACACGGATGCAAGTAACTGTGGTCTAGGTGCAGTACTCTCTCAAAGACAAAACGGGCAAGAGAAGGTCATTGAATACTACAGTAAGACTTTAAATAAGCCAGAAAGAAACTATTGCGTCACTAGAAAGGAGCTGTTGGCCATCGTTAAAGCAGTCGAACATTACCATCGCTACTTATATGGAAAAAGGTTCCTGATTAGGACTGACCATGGAGCCTTGAAATGGTTATTACAGATGAAGAACTCTGAAGGTCAGATAGCCAGATGGATAGAGCGCCTGCAGCAGTACGATTTCCAAATTGAACATCGACCAGGAAGGTCTCACGGAAATGCCGATGCATTGTCTAGACGGCCTTGTAAAGAAGATTGTCGGCATTGTCAAAGAACTGAGCAGCGTGAGGGACTTCCTTTGGTAAGGAGAACGTCGGTAGAAATAAACGATGGCTGGACCACACAGACCCTTCGAGAAGAACAAATGAATGATCCAGATATTGGACTCATCCTCTCTGCAAAGACTGACGACAAGAGACCAGAATGGCAAGAAATTGCTGGTAAAAGTTCAAACCTGAAGGCGCTATGGGCCCAGTGGCACTCTCTTAAAATAGAAAATGGATTACTGAAGAGAGCGTGGGAGAGTCCGGATGGCAAGACCGTAGTCAGTCAGTTGGTTGTTCCTGGAAGCAGAAAATCGGACGTACTACAGGAAATGCACGACGGAACCAGTGGAGGTCATTTTGGGGTCAATAAAACCTTGGCCAAAATTAAAGAGCGGTTCTACTGGGTGAATTATCATGAAGACGTAGAATCTTGGTGCCGCAAGTGCGAAGTTTGTTGTGCCACAAAAGGACCTCGAACAAGATCACGCGGCCGGATGGTGCAGTACACTGTAGGTGCTCCATTCGAGAGGGTAGCAATTGATGTCGCGGGACCGTTTCCTCAGACTGAGTCGGGCACTAAATACATCTTGGTCGCCATGGATTACTTCACTAAATGGCCTGAAGCATACGCCCTGCCTAATCAAGAAGCAACGACTGTGGCAACGGTGCTAGTAAATGAAATGTTCTGCAGATTTGGAGTCCCTCTCGAACTTCATTCTGATCAGGGCCGAAATTTTGAATCGGCTGTTTTCCAGAAGGTCATGGAACTTCTCGGAATTCGCAAGACCAGGACAACTCCTTTGCATCCACAGTCGGATGGGATGGTAGAGAGATTTAATCGGACCATGGAACATTACCTGTCTAAAATGGTGGCAGATCATCAGCGTGATTGGGACCAACATCTAACTCTCATGTTGATGGCATATCGAGGCTCTACGCATGAAGCCACTGGTTATACTCCGGCGAAAGTGATGTTCGGGAGGGAAATGAGGCTTCCTGCGGATTTGATGTATGGAACACCAGAAAAAGAGTCGCTCAGCTCTGAGAATTTTGTGGAGGAGCTTAAGGAGAGGCTGAACAATGTTCATGAGCAAGTCAGGAATAAACTGCGGATATCCAGTGATCGAGCCAAAGCAAGATATGACTTACTAGCTAACTCCCGCGGCTTCCAGGATGGTGATTTGGTGTGGCTATACAATCCGAGGCGAAAGGTGGGGAAGTCGCCCAAACTTAGCCAAAATTGGGAAGGACCTTATACAATTATAAAGAAGATTAATGATGTGGTGTATAGGATCCAGCGGACCCCTAGGTCAAAGATGAAGGTCGTTCATTTGGATCGATTAGCACGATACCATGGAACTCTATCTGTTCGGGACGAACAGACTTAGGAGGAGGGCAATGTTACGATCGCAGCAACGCCGCATGGGAGGCGGGGCAACGCATGGGAGCGTGTTGGTTGGTGGAGCTTCGCGACCTATCCGCGCTGCGTCATGGCTGACACGAGTGATTTATTGCTCGTCTGGCTTAATCTAGAAGGCAGTTGTTTACAACCGTTTTTTTTTTATATGAGATTATTCAAGAATTCTTATAAAGAACTTTCTAGGTTTTTTTGTAATTTTAGGATTGTATATAAAAGGCGCATAGAGCGCCCGAGTAGAATAGTCTTATTTTAAGCGAGCTATAAGTAAGTTAAAGTACGAAACGATATTAGAAGGCTATAAAGTGTTAAAGTAGCGAGTTATTTAGTAGTCGTGTGTATTTGTGGAATAAATAAATAGTGTTTTCGTGTTAAATCGTTACACTGGAATTATTGAACCCCGAGTTCGCAACAATATGTTGATAATGGAAAAAGTTAAAATTTTATTTATCGAAAATATAAAAATATTTTCCTCAATAGAAAAATTAGTATAAGATACATGAGCTTTCTTATGAAAATTGTATCTCAAAATACGGTAATTAGTTTCATTATAGTACATTAAAAAATTTCTTTATCCCAAATCTGTGCAAAAATATATGCTTGGCAATGCGGTGTAAAATAAAATTTTAACCAAATTTTTGGCTTCAATTTACATCAAATATAACCATTAGTATCTTTGTTCACCCGGCAATTGTACTGTGCGTCGAATTACACAAGGTGATTAAGAATTCGAGGTAATATTGTAAAGGTGTATTTATGATGTCAAAATTCCAATAGTTTATTTATAATGAGTCCGCAAACGCATCGCTACTGAGCTACAGGGTGTTATAATCTTAGTGATTTTTCAGTTTTTCTTTTAATCTCCTACAGTTTTTAAGATGTTTTGCGCAAATTTAGAACGTATGATACCGGATATTGGAACACAGTATGATACCCTTTATGATTTTCCGGTAAAATTAAAAGCTAAAATGTTTTAAAGTTTACAGAACGATATTTTATGAGAAAAGAAGGGTTCAATTCTTTTTTCTGTTTAGCCACTCCCTTCTTTCGTCTTTTGAGTTTCGAGCAAGAAAAAGCAAAAAAGCTCCTTTAGTAGTATTGTTGGAACTCGGGGTTCAATAATTCCAGTGTAACGATTTAACACGAAAACACCATTTATTTACTCCACAAATACACACAGGTACTATTCGACTAGTAAATAACTCACTACTTAACACTTTATAGCCTTCTATTATCGCTTCGTAACTTTAGCTTACTTATAGCTCGCTTAAAATAAGACTACTCTACTGTGCGCATTCTATGCGCCTTCTATATAGAATCCTAAAATTACAGAAAAACCTAGAAAGTTCTTTATAAGAATTCTTGAATAATCTCACATAAGAAAAAAGGTTGTAAACAACTGCCTTCTAGATTAAACGGAGCAATAAATCACTCGTGTCAGTCATGACGCAGCGCGGATAGGTGGCGAAGCTCCACCAACCAACGCGTTGCCCCGCCTCCGATGCGGCGTCGCTGCGAATCGTAACATTGCCCTCCTCCTAAGGCTTTTCGTCCCGAACAGATAGAGTTCCATGGTATCGTGCTAATCGATCCAAATGAACGACCTTCATCTTTGACCTAGGGGTCCGCTGGATCCTATACACCACATCATTAATCTTCTTTATAATTGTATAAGGTCCTTCCCAATTTTGGCTAAGTTTGGGCGACTTCCCCACCTTTCGCCGCGGATTGTATAGCCACACCAAATCACCATCCTGGAAGCCGCGGGAGTTAGCTAGTAAGTCATATCTTGCTTTGGCTCGATCACTGGATATCCGCAGTTTATTCCTGACTTGTTCATGAACATTGTCCAGCCTCTCCTCGAGCTCCTCCACAAAGTTCTCAGAGTTGAGCGAGTCTTTTTCTGGTGTTCCATACATCAAATCTGCAGGAAGCCTCATTTCCCTTCCGAATATCACTTTCGCCGGAGTATAACCAGTGGCTTCATGCGTAGAGCCTCGGTATGCCATCAACATGAGAGGTAGATGTTGGTTTAGACAGGTAATGTTCCATGGTCCGATTAAATCTCTCTACCATCCCATCCGACTGTGGATGCAAAGGAGTTGTCCTGGTCTTGCGAATTCTGAACTAACCTTCTGGAAAACAGCCGATTCAAAATTTCGGCCCTGATCAGAATGAAGTTCGAGAGGGACTCCAAACCTGCAGAACATTTCATTTACTAGCACCGTTGCCACAGTCGTTGCTTCTTGATTAGATAGGGCGTATGCTTCAGGCCATTTAGTGAAGTAATCCATGGCGACCAAGATGTATTTATTGCCCGACTCAGTCTGAGGAAACGGTCCCGCGACATCAATTGCTACCCTCTCGAATGGAGCACCTACAGTGTACTGCACCATCCGGCCGCGTGATCTTGTTCGAGGTCCTTTTGTGGCACAACAAACTTTGCACTTGCGGCACCAAGATTCTACGTCTTCATGATAATTCACCCAGTAGAACCGCTCTTTAATTTTGGCCAAGGTTTTATTGACCCCAAAATGACCTCCACTGGTTCCGTCGTGCATTTCCTGTAGTACGTCCGATTTTCTGCTACCAGGAACAACCAACTGACTGACTATGGACATGCCATTCAGACTCTCCCACGCTCTCGTCAGTAATCCATTTTCTATTCTAAGAGAGTGCCACTGGGCCCAGAGCGCCTTCAGGTTTGGACTTTTACCAGTAATTTCTTGCCATTCTGGTCTCTTGTCGTCAGTCTTTGCAGAGAAGATGGGTGCAATATCTGGATCATTCATTTGTTCTTCTCGAAGCGTCTGTATGGTCCAGCCATCGTTTATTTCTACCGACGTTCTCCTTACAGAAGGAAGTTTCTCACGCTGCTCAGTTCTTTGACAATGCCGACAATCTTCTTTACAAGGCCGTCTAGACAATGCGTCGGCATTTCCGTGAGACCCTCCTGGTCGATGTTCAATTTGGAAATCGTACTGCTGCAGGCGCTCTATCCATCTGGCTATTTGGCCTTCAGAGTTTTTCATCTGTAATAACCATTTCAAGGCCGTTCGACTGCTTTAACGATGGCCAATAGCTCTTTTCTAGTGACACAATAGTTTCTTTCTGGCTTACTTAAAGTCTTACTGTAGTACTCAATGACCTTCTCTTGCCCGTTTTGTCTTTGAGAGAGTACTGCACCTAGACCACAGTTACTTACATCCGTGTCCAAAATAAACAGTCCGTCCTCTATAGGGTAAGCCAAGATTGGACTAGAACAGAGGGCAGCTTTAAGCCTTGCAAACGCCTGAGTGCACTCGTGGTTCCACAAGAACGATGTTTTCTTTTCTGTTAATTTGTGCAGCGGTTTTGTGATGTCGGCGAATCCCTCTACAAATCTCTTGTAGTAAGTACATAGTCCCAAAAAGCTCCTTACTTCGTGTTTGTCTCGGGGAACTGGCCAATCTTGTATGGCAGATATTTTACTGTGGCTAGTTTTAATGCCTTGTTCTGAGATAGTATGCCCCAAGTACTCGACTTGCTTTTGGAACAGGCTGCATTTCTTGTAGTTTAACTTCAGGTGAGCATTCCGCAACTTGTTGAAGATTTCTCTTAAATTCTTCAAATGCTCGTCGAAATCACGTCCCATGACAATTATGTCATCTAAGTATACCAGGCAAGTTTTCCAAGTCAGCCCCCTCAAGACAAGTTCCATTAGTCGCTCGAAAGTTGATGGAGCATTGCACAATCCAAAAGGCATAACAGTGAATTGGTATAGTCCAGAACCAGTAGAAAATGCAGTCTTTTCTTTGTCTTCGGGAGCAATCTTTACTTGCCAGTACCCACTTTTTAATATAGAGTGGAAAACCACTTTGATACCGATAAAGTTGCTAAGGTGTCGTCTATACGTGGCAATGGGTAGCTGTCTTTCTTGGTCACATCATTAAGTTTCCTGTAGTCAATACAGAACCGCGTTGAACCATCTTTCTTCTTAACAAGAACCACAGGCGACGACCATAGATGATTCTTCTATGACGCCCTCCTTTAACATTTCATTCAGCAAACTGTTAACTTCCTGTTGTTTAGCCAGAGGGACCCTTCGTGGATGTTGTCGTATTGGCTGGGCATCTCCTGTGTTGATCTTATGGACAACTAAATCGGTTTGACTGTCGTAGCTCTTGAAGTTAAACATATCAGATTCATCCATAGCAAATTTTATAGCAGACTGAAGTTGTTCCTTTGACAGGTGACTCCACTGTCGCTTAAAAGGATCAATAACTTCTGGGGAAGCTTGGTTAGATGATTTAATTTTGGATGTCTCTGCTTCGACACAATTGCATACCCATTGTACAGGCTCATAATTGGCAAGAACTGTTCCTTCTTTGAGCTTGATGGTCCTTTCTCCAATATTGGCAACTCGTACTGGCATAGTCTTCTTCGTGTCGGTCAAAGTTCGGGCTACCATGATTTCAGTCGTCAAATCCAGGTTAGGTTCTATAAGTCCTAGCGTTGAAAATGAAATTGTGACGAATTTTCATTAAATTATAAATTGGCACATTGAGGGCGATTTGTGCCGAGACCGTGCATTCAGTGGAATAGTTCTTTACCCCAGCAGATACTTGTACTGTAATGTTTTCTATTCGGTACCTAGGTATCATTTTTTCGCTGGGAAGCTGAGAAATTGTCCAAATGGAATTTCGAAGTAAAAGATGCAGATTAAAAAAGCCCCATGGTGAATCGGAAGTGCTGGGGATTTTGGCTCCTCCCACTGAATGTCAACTGCCAGCAAAAATTTTCCCGAAACGTTTCAGGCTTAGACTAAAGGAAATCGCCGAAAAAGCGTGGGAAACTGGGTGGCCGTAAAAAATTTGGACATTTCTAGGGAGACTACTGGCAAAATGCCCAGTCCTCGAGAATGTTTTCGCAAAGACTGGCCAATTTGAAAATTTTGTTTTGGGATTTATGTCAAAAGCATGTTCTGAATTTTCGATTTACTTAGATCAAAGATTTCCTGTTTTCCTGACCGACGTAGAGTTGCAACTAGAATATAAAAATGTAGGCAAACAGTACCTTCCATAAACATGACCGCTTTGACAAAAGCGATTACAGTGATATGTTTCGAATGATTAAAGTCAAAAAGCTGAAATTTGCTAAGTAGCTTACTAACAGAATTGGCTACAAGCTTCAATAGGACGTTTCAACAGTTCGTCCATTATATGCAATCATCAGGCTTTTAAGTGTAAGTCTTCCATAGAAAACCGCTGGCCAATCTATTTTATGTGGGAGGAATATTGAAAACATCACATTTAGGGTACTATCAATGACCTAGGAGATATTGACAGAACCAACAAATACAGTGGATATTACCCTAAAAACGATCCCGCTTTTTGGCCGAAATCCTCCGTTTTTAAAGTACCCATGACGTAATTTCTTCGTCAGAGTGCATCAATTGGCGAACCACGAGTTGACGTAAGACGACAAGTGACGTGAAATCAAACGAATATCGCTGCCATTTTAAAGATACCCACTGCTAAAAAGGGGAGACAAAACTGTAAAACAGGAGAGAATCATCAGATGTAACATACTACCTCGTTGGGTCCTATTAATGGTTCACATTTGGACCAACGGTCCATGTCCGGTTGATGATACGGTGAGTACCGTTGGTACATTTAATGGACCTAGCTATCATAGCGGCGGTAGCTAAGATATAGCTGTATTAAGATGTTTTATGAACCGATAATCGTTTTGAATTGCAAACGACGAGTGG
Source organism: Taphrorychus bicolor (assembly GCA_951812265.1). Taxonomy (NCBI): domain Eukaryota; kingdom Metazoa; phylum Arthropoda; class Insecta; order Coleoptera; family Curculionidae; genus Taphrorychus; species Taphrorychus bicolor. The sequence continues at coordinate 2,810,681 of OX638300.1, forward strand.
TAGTCTCTTATACATATTGTTGCTCCCTAGCTGCGAGATGGGTCTCTAATTCTTCTTTAAACCGTTTCTGTTCTTCCTTTTGTTCTTGATAACGTCGCTCCTGAACTTGATCACGTCTTTCTTGCTCCTCTTTTTGTTCGTTATAACGTTTCTCCTGTTCTTCCCTCTGTTGTTGCATGAGGGACAGCAGGGCGGCAAGTTGATCTTCCATCGCTTGATGCTAGCTTCTGGTCACTGGCATAAATACGTAATGTCCGGCAATGAAGCACTCACTTACAGTTCAGCAATATTAGTCCTCAAATTCCCACTGGAATCGCACTTCTGACACCAATTGTTGCGAACTCGGGGTTCAATAATTCCAGTGTAACGATTTAACACGAAAACACCATTTATTTACTCCACAAATACACACAGGTACTATTCGACTAGTAAATAACTCACTACTTAACACTTTATAGCCTTCTATTATCGCTTCGTAACTTTAGCTTACTTATAGCTCGCTTAAAATAAGACTACTCTACTGTGCGCGTTCTATGCGCCTTTTATATACTCATTATCATCGTGAAGTCCGGGAGTTCTTAAATGTTTGTTTCCAAAATCGATGGATTGGAAGGAATGGAGCACAGCATTGGTCATCAAGGTCAATACGTCAATACAATATATCAGCTCAAATTCAGAAAAAAATTAATTTTCCAAGAAAACGCAAAGACCAAGCTATAGGAATGTTTAATAGTTTTGATAGGAAACTAAATTCTGCATCTAATGATATTATAAAATACAGGGTGTCTAAATTAAATTAAACGAGTTATTACTGTTTGAAGTTTGCCATAATTTAGTGTTCATTTTTTTACATTTAGTACACAGTAGTTAATATTTAATACATACCGCAAAAAATTCAATGTACTAGTAGCCCACCAGCTAATTTCGGTGGTTGAAAAGAAACCAAGTGCTGAGATTTTAAACATTAAATTTGATGCTGCATTTTCACAAAATCACGAATATCTGTAGAACGGTACCGTTTAGATGCCATAAACCTAAATAAAATTACCCTTACTTTTGTCCGTAGATACCGAAATTACGACATTAATTTACTAGGTGTTTTATTAAAAAAAATAAAACATTAATCAATTTTATACTTTTGCAACCACCTGTATACAATGACAATAATTTTAAAATGTACTTCCAATAGACCCTCATCCATTCCATATACAAAACTTTTTTAAAATCTAAAAGTTTAGCCATAATCTTCCGTGTCAAATAAGGTGAATCACCCTGTATATACTTAACAACAGTAATATACCGATGGCGGAGTTGCTTTATCGAAAAGACCGTCAAATCCAAACGAACAAAATTACTTTCTAAAATGTATAAAATACAAACTGAAAAATCCTCGAGAACTTCAGCTTTAGGTTTTTCATTTGATTATAATAAGTTTTTTGTTTATAACTAATAATTATTTATAATAAAATAATTTGATTTGAATATAAAAATGGCATATTTGAACTTTTATCTGACTTAAAAATGCAATTTTTAATTTAAATAAGAAATCGCAATTGGTCATGGATAAACGCTATGTTCTAACAGTTAAAGCCTTCTTTAAAAGATCAAATAACTTTTTCTTACTTGCGTGCGATAAAGATCCTTCACTTCTTCAGTTCTGAGGACCATAATAAAAATTTTACAGAACTGATGCCCGTAATAAAATTTTATTAGTCCTTAGTACAGAATGAAATTATACCGGATTTTCCAAAATATTCATACCGAGTAAAATTAATCCTTAATTACTCAAATCTCCATTTATTCGTCCGGCAACAGTTTACAGAACTCATTTCAAAATTCCACAATCTATATTTTTATAATTCCATAAGCAAAAACTTACGCTTGCTGTAAAAATATATTTACCGGACATATAACGTAAATAGCTATTATTTAATCATTTAGGGCACTTTTAACTACTTAATTTGGGTCGTCCAGTAAATGGTTTTTTACCGCACTGAGTATTGTAATAAAACTTTGTTGCAGGATTGAGAACCATATTGAAATTATAATATCCTTAATGATCCTTAATTTCTCAAAGTTTTATTAAATTTTGTTGTTTTTAAATTGCTATTTATTATGTAAGTGCTAAAAGTGAAGTTTTAAGGCTCGCATGGAAAGTTCGCATGAGTTCCTAAAAAGAAACAGTTTCTACAACCGCATTAAAAATAATTCTTTTAAAAACAGTGTAAGAGCAGTTTTAGCGTGTTGAAAGTTGAATTTTTTATGCGTTCGTAGAAAAAGAGTTTTCTAATGTTTACAGCATGCATTTGCTAGTTAAAAGTAGCACGTTACTGCACTAATGCATGTAATAGTTATTTACATTATAAGTCCGGTAAATATAGTTTTACAGTAGGAGTAAGATGTTTCTGAACGAGGCGCTAGCCGAGTCTGGAATTTCGAAGGACTCGAAGGAAAAACAGGAAAAAAATAATTATATTTGCGGCGAATATATTTTTGAGAAATCCAGTATAGTTTTATTACGGTATCCTGTACCAGAACCAATACAGGATACCGTGGATACAATGGATTTATTGTAAAATTTCTGTAAAATTTCTTAACGATATACAGTCCTGTAAGAAGCCATTTACCGGATTAAAAAGCTATTTAACGGACTAAAATCAAATACATTAAAGTGTCATCAGGACTAAAATCCAGTATAAATAACATACAATATTTTTTTTACAAAGGCATTAAAAATTATTCCTTTTATTAAAATTTTTATAGTATTTACTTTTGAAAACAGTATTAAAAGTAATTTTCTTTTAACACTAGTGTCTTAAACTAGCTTATTTTTATCATCAGTGTTAAAAGTAGCCTACTAATACTAGTGCCTAAAAATACCATTATTGACAATTCATTAGCGTGTTAAATGTTGAATTTTTGATGCGTTTTTAGAAAAAGGGTTTTTAACCAATTGCCGCACGCATTTGCGAATTAAAAATAGGACACCACTGCACCAAATAATGTAAAATTTTTTACATACACAAGTATTATAATACTTATTTATGATGTAAGTGTTACAAGTGCAACTTTAAGGCACCGTAAAAGTTTTTTAATGAGTGTTAATGCACGAACGAGTTTTGTAATTCGCCTGAGATCCTTAGAAGCATTTATAACACGAATACCATACACTCATTTTTTTCAACAAATATATTAAAAATAATATTATGAAAATTTAAATGGCACTATTTAGTTTTAACAATGGTGTTAAATATAATTTACTTTTAACACTAGTGCCTTAAAACGCCATTTTTAACAATTCATTAGCGTGTTAAATGTTGAATTTTTGATGAGTTTTTAGAAAAAGGGTTTTTACACAATTGCCGCACGCATTTGCGAATTAAAAATAGGACACTACTGCACCAAATAATGTAAAATTTTTTACATACACAAGTATTATAATACTTAGTTATGATGTAAGTGTTACAAGTGCAACTTTAAGGCACCGTAAAAGTTTTTTAATGAGTGTTAATGCACGAACGCGAGTTTTTTTAACAATGGTGTTAAATATAATTTACTTTTAACACTAGTGCCTTAAAACACCATTTTTAACAATTCATTAGCCTGAAAATGTGGATGGACACAATTAGAGCTTACGAAATGATAGTTTATCAGTCGTTTAAAAGGTCGAAAACAGCGTTTTCATAGTACCGACGGCTAAAAATCGATTTCTGTATTTTACACTTATCTGCATCATTCTTTCCTTAGACCGGGCATTGACGTTGATATTGGACGGGTGTAATCTCGTTAGTTCAACAAACGGACACGGATGGCGCCACCGGGAACCTTTTCTCAGTACTGCCCTGAAACGTGTCTTGAGTATTCCAAAAATCGAGAGCTCTGGTTGTGTCAAAGCCTCACTGATGAGCCGTAAACGGCGAAACTAGTCTGTGGATGGACACAATTAGAGCTTGCGAAATGATGGTTTATCAGTCGTTTAAAAGGTCAAAAACAGCGTTTTCATAGTACCGACGGCTAAAAATCGATTTCTGTATTTTACAGTAATCTGCATCAATTCATTAGCCTGTTATGAAAGATGAATTTTTAATGCTTTTTAGAATATTTTTCTAGTGCGTCCAGTGGTCCAATGGAATTTTCTCCTGACGTTTCGTCTACAACTGCGGCAGATATTATCAAAGGCGATGAGGCAATGCGCAAAGAGATCTTCCGTGCTTCCGGACGTTGACTGATTCGACTGTGGTAAGCCCCGTAGTATTTATTCCGTCGCCGTCGCGCTAAAGTGGAAGGACTGCAGTGGGGGTAGTGGTAGCGGGGGGATTCGGCGCACTTGAAGTATGTCGTAGAACTCGCTTCTGGTCTGAATTTAAAAACGTAATTTCCTTCTTCCTGTTGACATTGTTGTCGTGTTTAAAGATCTCAGTGGGCTCGATCGTTTCTCAGACAGAAACGCTGAACCGGAATATACAGAGTTCGATGCAGCTGTGGCTCCGTATAGGTACATTGGCAACACAAAACGGAGTGTCAACACGAGGATTACTCAACACAAGAGGAGTTGCAGGCTGGGACAAATACAAAAGTTAGCAGTAACAGAGCACGCTTTCTCTGAAGGTCACAACATCCTTTTCAACGAGGTGGATATATTATATCAATCTCAGCGTTTCTATTTGAGAATAACGAGAGAGGCCATTGAGCTCTATTATCACGACAACAATTTCAACGGGAAGGGGGAAATTGCGTTTTAAAGACAGACAGGAAGCGAGTTCTGCGACATACTTTAAGGGTCACAGATATAAATACCACGGAGCTCACCACAGTTAAGTCAGTCAACGTCGGAAAGCACGGAAGATCACTTCGCTCATTGCCTCATCGCCTTTAAAATATCTGACGCCGCTGTAGACCAAACGTCAGGAAGACATTCCATTAGACCACGGCTTCAAAGCCCGGAAAATAATTTAGATTGTATTTTGACCGACCGTGAAAGCCTTCACTGTCTTATAAGGCCTTGTTTTCTTCTCTCGTCTCTTCAGAAAAGACGGTTGCTAGGATATCGAGTAGAGAAGTTTGATAGGTGGGTAAAAAGTGAGTGAGAAATTGTCAGTATGAGTCCATGGGCATTACCGGATCACCTTTTTTGCAGACAAAGTTTTCGGTTATTCCACATAACCCCTGCATAGCCTAACAAGTTGGTCAGCAAGCAAAACTCTTGAGTTGGTTTGTTTATGGTGTGCTTTTGCCACACACGCGCGTAATTTTTTTTTGTTTTTTTTTTTTTTTTTTTTTTTTTTTTTTTTTTTTTTTTTTTTTTTTTTTTTTTTTTGTTTTTTTTTTTTTTTTTTTTTTTTGACCCCACGCGCCGGGCGCCCATTGTTTAGGAAATCCGAACGCTGTGGGCAAATTGCTGCAGAACTTCTTTGGAGTGAAGACCACGCGCACGGAGCGCCCATAGTTTAGGAAATCCGAACGCTGTGGGCAGAGAGATTAACAAAGAACCTGAAGATACCTAAAAGTAACTGAAATGTCGAAACGTTTATATATAATAATACTTTACTTCATATTCGCAAACATAACAGCTTTTGAAAAATAGTAAAAAACTAATATAATACTAATAAAACTAATATATAATACTAATAAAATAATAAAACTAAAATTCATAAAAAGATATAAAATGGTACCACGAGTACCCATATCAAGGTTGCCATTTATGACATATTGTTTGTGAGTATGAAACGAATCTACAATTGCAATTTCAGTTTTATAGCTTTGATTGTTCCTAACTGTTTATAATAAGGGAATAAAACCTACAAAAAAATATTGATAAACAAAAAAACTAAAGTTAAATGTTGCAGCATTATTTGGGACACCGTATACTATTTAAAACATAAATCAACGCTCTATTTATTATAAAACTAATGGATTTTTCGCAATAAATTAACTGTTATCAATTTACATAAAAAAAATCCTAAAATTCTAGGTTACAACACTTTTTTGGGACACTCTACACTATCCAAAACGTAAATATATGCCCTATTTATCATACGACTACTAGAACCTACGAATAAAATCGATTACTATTGATTTATATGGGAAAAGTCGATATTTCTATATTAAGCCTATGAGCCAACTGGCCCAAAAACCTAAATTTTTAGAAAAAAATCGTGAATTTCAGCCTTCAACAGCTTATATCGCGTTTTAATGAGGATTTATCCGAAAAGCTATAAGAGGAGCCAAAAAAGTAGAATAATTTTAGTGTTTTTTTAACAATTTGTGGATAAAATGACGAAGGAATTATTTTGCAATACTCATATATATCAACACCAGACTCCTTGCATAATTATAAAATTGCTTTCAATGGTAAGTTTTAATAAAGTTTTTATCGCCTATATCTAACATCTTATTCTGCTTAGTCTACGTACTTAATAATCCATCCTTTCTATGTAAAATACACACTGCTTATGGACCTTTTCTGCATTATTAGCATATATTAGCTTCCTTCATCATTTTTTGAGCCACCCTATAGTATCTAAAACAGAAATCAACGTAATTCATTAAAAAACGACTCGAAGTAACAAATAAAATCGACTACTATAGATTTAAGTGACACATAGAAAATTCTATGTTAAACATATGGGGCTCTCAAACCGGCCCAAAAAACTAAATTTTGAGATAAAAATCGTGCATTGCTACCTTTAACAGCTAATATCTCGTTTCGATGAAGATTTATCAAAAAATGTATAAGAACAGCTAAGGAAGTAGAAGAATAGAGCTACACGCAGAGCCCATCTTCGAAGCTCTGCCTAGAACAGCAACTGAGCACGGGTGGCCCAAAAATAAGGTAAAAATTTTGCACTTTTTTTTTATTTTCTTAAAAACCGTGAAAGCTAGCTTCTTTCTGAGACATGCATCTGATAGCCCTTGATGACCTCTTCATACATCGTATTAACCGGCATATCGAAAAACCGTACCGTTTCCAAGATAAACAGAAAAATGTAAAAATTTAAAAATTTTTAAAGGGCCAAAATCGATTGTCATAGATTTTGTAAAAAATAGTCTCATATGAAAGAGGGGACAAAAATATGTAATAAAATTGCAATTCTGGGATTTTCAGTAATTTCCTTCCCCTTCAAAATGGCGCCAGAAACGTAATTTTTCCACTTTTTGTCGACATTTTAATACTTATATCTATATAATTCAAAAACTAAACATGGTATAACGATGCTATTGACACCCATGAATAGAGCATTCTTGACCACAAAATACCTGCTTAATTTGTCGTTCAAGGTTTTTAATTTAGTTGACGTAATGTTCGATCAAATAAAAATATTAGGAAATTTTTACAACATTTTAATAGTTTTTCACTTCCCATGAGACTGATATTAAACTTAGCAAAATAGTAATTAACGTTTTGAGCAGTATTTGAGCCGACTCACACTTAATTGAGTCACTGTTGTTCTATTGCCGTAAATGGCTTTGCTATAAAATGGCAAATGTCACTCTACCCCTACAAATGAGAAATTTAATCAGTCAAATATCAGACCCTAAAAACGATAAAATCGAACAGTTAGTACCAGTTGAATGGGCTTCGTTAAAGCTATTTTGTCAGTCATATACGAAAAACTGATTGTTTGGGCGTGGCACATTTATAAAGCAATATTTGTAATAAAAGAGAATACCCTGATGATGGCTTATGGTAAGCGTAAAGTCGAAACGTCGGATATAATTGGTTTCGTCGCCCTTTAGCAACAGTGAGTAAGCTGAAGCAAAAAAGTGTCAATAAATTGAAACTGTTTCCAAAACTGAACCTTCGGTACCCGCGGCAAGGTTCTGGACCTCAGAGACCTCTAGTCCGTCCCATAAAATGGCCACATACCAAATTTCAGCTTTCTAGCTCGAACCGTTCCAGAGATATCGCTTTAAAACCAAAACTTTTCAGGCGGCCATCTTGGATTTTTAGAAATGTCATTTTTAGCGAACTTTACATAAGGGCAACCTACCATTCGATCTTCAACTTGATATTATCATCGGTTCATAAAACAGCTATAACCTAGCTATGGTCAGCTACATAGCTATGTCAGCTATAGTACCATTCATGGTACTCCCATGGGCACCCAGCATCCAAAGTTGAACCATGTATCATTAACAGTTCTTTAATTACTAACGTTACTCAGCTATTGCAGCTATGATAGCTGAGTCAGCTATATCACAATTTATGATACCCCCATAGGTATCTACCATCCAAATTTGAACCATGTACCATCAATGGTACCCCAAATATGACATAATCTACATTCCACCCATATAATATGCATTGCCCAACGTTTTTCTTATGGGAAATACACGTGCAAAAGCGTGAAAACTTATATGCAAAATTTCGTTAATGATACCCATGGGTTTGGTACCATAAGTAAGGTTTCGACCAATGGCAACTTGCAGTCCATTCCCTAATGAACCATGGTACCAAATTTCAGTTCTCTAACTTTATTCGTTTCAGAGATATTCCCATTTTTTTATTACCCTGTCTACGGCGGCCATTTTTTTTTCGCCTCCACCTTTTATTTATGACGAAATCAATATTGTCCTATTTAAAAAGCATTGCACAATGTATTTCTTATGGGAAACGGAAGAAATGGCAAAAAAAATATAACTACGCCCATGTCTGCCGAAAAATCGAAAAAATACATTTTTGCCCGAATTTGTAACCGCCACTGTCTGGGCGAAAACCGCGTGGTCTGGCTTCGACGTCATCAGCCAAAAATGAATCCCGACATGAAATTTTGAAATCGACCAGTCTTTGTGAAAACGACCTCGAGGACTGGGCATTTTGCCAATAATCTTCCTAGAAATGTTCAAATTTTCCCCGGCCAGACAGTTTTCCACGCTTTTCGGCCGATTTTCCTTAGTCTGAGGCTTTAAAGTTAATGTTTACATTTCGGAAATCTCAGCTGTCAGTTGTAGATGGGCGCGGCCCCCGAATGCTTCCGACACCCCCGTGGTGGACGTCGCTTCGGAACCATTCGGGATTTTCGGCCAAAATTTCAAAAAATCTGCATCTCTCGCTTCGAAATTCAATTAAGCCCATTTCGCGACGTCCCAACGAAAAGTGGTTCCTAAGTCCCAAAAAGGAAACATTTCAAGGTATCCCCTGGTATAGAAAATTATTTGATTAAATCCACGGTCTCCGGACAAATATGCCTCAAAGTGGCAATTTGAAATTTAAAGTTTAAAAATTAGATTTCGTAAACATCGCAAAAAACTACCTTGCTATTTTGGACACTTTTCCTTAATTGTCTTTGGACATTTTTTTGACCACTCTGCATTAAACTGACACCTTTGGCGGGATAGGATTAAAAGTAGCCAAGGATATGCCCTTTCGTCTGGTACTATCTTTATTGGGCCAGTCGTCTAACTAAAGGGGTCCAGAAGGCCCAGAAGTTGACCATTACAATTTTTTTTTCAAAAAACCGTCCCAACTTTGCGATTTTTTGTAAATGTTTCTATTTGACTAATCGGAATTAGACTTCAAAATTTATCATCTACATATATGAGAAAATCTACCCATGGGTAGCCCTATACCCCACGTAGCCCCGGAGTTACGGTAAAACCGATAATGTTTTGGGTATCTAAAAAAACGCATTTTTTCATTTTGGTACGCCACTGGTCAGCCCCCCCCCCCCACACGTACTGAAAAACCGAGCACATTTTTGGAATGCCCGTTCATTTCTGTACTTACGCGCAATATTGCGAAATTCCGTCAAATGAGCAGTTTCAAAGTTAAAACCGTTAGAACCAAAAAAATACCAAATATCTACAACCAAAAAGTCCGTTATAATCCTCACTTGCGTTCGGACAATAAATGCATTACATATACATTTCGCTGAGACAAACTTTGTGGACTACTGGCAGTTAAGTAAATTGTTCTCAGGTTAAGGAATATTTTGAGGTCGACAAGAAACTGTTACCAATTGAGTATTTTTTAAATTAAATCATCAACCTAAAATAAACTTCTATGAAACCAAAATGGCCAGAAGGCATAAACATATGCTTGTGCCCCTGATGCATACAAATTGTTGGGTCTCACCAGTACAAGTTAGTGTTTTTCAACAATAAATTGTTATTCAAATAATATTAAAATGTGGACTTTATGTACTTAGTAGTAGGTAACTAAGCAATAAAAACACAAGAATGACTTGGTGGGACAAAAAAATTATTATTCTTAGCTGCAGAGATATCTTAAATATCACCTAAGATAATGAGATAATTTTGTAGATGGTTACTTCGGCCACCCTTATAAAATTATCGAAACTGTAACTTTATTACAGTGCGCAGCGGTCTTATAAAAGAGCTCAGAACGGTATAAACCAGAACTCTGGTAAAATATCTTTATTAATCATTTGTGTTTTTGGATACAAACTGCTTATGAATAATTCCAGAACCGACGTCATTTTAAAGTATAAGTTGCCGGTAATCCAGCTGTTAAAGTCTTGTTTCGCAAAACCCTGAATGATTTTCCGAGTAAATTTGACCAATTATTTTATTTTAGGGCTTACTCTGTTTCGAGGAATTCGTGCCATCGATCGCGACAAACCAAATACCCCAAATTCCGACGTACAATTTGCAATTGTAGCCGGAAATGAACGCGGAAAATTTGCCTTGGAGAGCAGCCATCAGCCCGACGTAATTCTACGTAGAGCGCTGGATTTCGATGCAGGAGATCGAGACTTCCTTTTAACTATTACTGCTACGGTTTGTAGTTTTCATTCTTCGTCTTTTGTGAAGATAATTGCTGTTTATATATTTAATAATGATAGATGCTATTAAACTTACGCAAGCCAAGCGCACAAACTGATATTAAAATGCAAGCAGGAAAAGTTAACGTATAAATTATACTTTCAGTTCTCTTGTCATTGGGTTCATCTGAGCATCTAATCTGCATCGTTAAAGTTACATAAGCAAACATAAATGATATTTTAGCATATAGTTCTTAATTAGCACTTCCACAAGATGACGCGATTTTGTTCTGATTTTAAAAGCTTAAAACAAAAGTGAAACGATGTTACTTTCCCTTTAAGTGCGTTTTAGCATCTTGCCTCCTAGTTTATCGCCAACAATTATTTGAACTTCCTTGATTCCAATTTAGATGAGTAGAAAGAATTGTTTGTTTTTTTTTACAAAAGTGTGTGCGTTTTTCCCGTCTTGCTAATTCATGTTAACGCATTTTGTTTTTTGCAGGATCGTGGGAGTCCACCTCGCAGTACTAATACCACTTTGAAGATAAAAGTCAATGATAATGACGACTTGCCGCCAAAGTTTACGAAAGGAGTATATAGGACTAGAATACATGAGTTTTATCCAATTACTGTAAGCAAAAATTGTGCTCAGTTCTAGCAGAATATACAGGGTGATGGTACTTTAAACGTATCAAGAGAACGGTTTTGCAAGTTTTGTGTGGGGCCTCAAATGCGTTTAAACTTTTTTTTTAAATAATTTCGCCCTTGCGATGTTGCAAGTTCTGCTGAAAAGGAGGACCAACTTTAGATTTTTAATTAGATGAGACCATGTATTAAATGTTATTTTTAGATTCCTCCTAGATTTCTTTAAGGCACCACTTTAACATTTCTATACCTATCTCACATCGTTTAAAGGAAATTTAATAATTGCATAGGAAGGTTTATTCAATTTAGGACAAATCGGTTTATACTTTATAATATCTAAATTTATTAACCAATCTAAATTAAAACCAATAGTTTTTTATTTATAAACATTAATCTTGTCAAATGCGCTATCTTAATTCAACAATAGTGGATGAGGAATCTAATTGCAATTCATCATCAATATCAATCAATAAATCATCCTTGTCTCGTCCACTGGTGGACAAAGGCCTCTCTCAACCTAATTCATCAGAGTCAGAGCCGATTTTCCTTTCTTATTTATCATCATATTGCGCTTTGCGTCCTATCAATAATTAGAAATGTGTTGGATCGCAGGTGTAGGACAAAAAAAAAACGTTTTTTTTTTTGTTTCGTTGGCCCGTGTGTTTGTTGTTTGTCTTTTACGTGCACCGTCTGGCTTTAGTGACATTCTTCACTGACTGAAAAACCCCCAGGAAGACCTAAAAATAAAGGTCGAAACGTTGGCGATTTCGAGAAAGTGAAGTGGCTATTTATCCTACACCTTTCTTTCTTATTTATTTTGAGGAACTATCATGTAGTAATTATCGTGATTTTGCAGCGAAAATTAACCGAAAGAAAACCTGATAATGTTCTTAAGTCATACGGTAAGTAAAAGTTACATTTATTATTATCATAATTAGTAAAAGGAAAATCATTCCAATTTGTGTATGGCTGGTTGTCTAATTCATTTTAGTTTAGCAATACGACAACCACGATGACATGACAATTTGTCTCTGGTCACCAATTAAGGGTGTTCGTTGTTGTTGTTGTTATTGAGGTGAATTCATCTATCTTCAAATGTTTTACTTCAAAAGTGTCTATTTTGCAGTGCTGTGTGACGCGAGGCCCCATCCTGCATGTAAAAAAACCTTGCCAAGTTTTGTTGAACCCTATATTAGGAAACCTGCAAAACATAATTAAAACCTAGTACCTAACATGTTAAAGCAGTCACACATAGGTTTTTCCGAAATGACAATTTAAAAGGGCATTTAAAATTTGTGATATGTTGCTTGAATTGCAGCTTAGCTTCTATGCTATGAAAACGGTACATTTTTATTCGAACTTCGATTAATTTATGTTTTCTGAGCCTGTAGTAGTAGTAGTAGACTTGGGGGTGGGCAAAGCTTTGCGACTTGCGACTAGGCTTTAAAGGCCCTTTTCACATTCCCCCGGTCCAGCCATCCCTACTCTGCCTGAGCCTTCATTCCCTCGACGAGTCGACCCGTCTCTCTAATGAAAGAGAGTATCCCGTCCCATATCAGAATCGGAAGCTCCTCTCGATATAGGAAGGCGGCTCCCAGTATCATGTGGCGCATTCGAGCCCTTCTATTGCACACTCCCAGAAAGTGGTATGACGACTCTTCCCCTGCTCCACAATGGGCGCATAGTGGATTGTCCACCATTCTTAGGACGTACATGTGTCTGTTGAGTCTGCACTGGCTAGTAAGGATTCCTATAAGGTCTCCCAGGCTGCCGGCTTCTCCCAAGTAGCCACAAGGGCTTCGATCTATCCGGGTTAGGGTAGATTTCCTTGGTCTGTCTACATATTTCTGACTGTGTCCAATTTGTCCTTGTACTCTCCCAAAACCATTAATTTAGAGTGCGAGAGACGTACCTGTTGCTTACTCCTAGACATGGCTCACGTCTGGGAAACACCCTTGGCTGATTCATCGGCGCGCTCGTTTCCCTCAATGCCACTATGTCCAGGAACCCATCCCAGAGTTACCATTTTTGTTATTGCCATAGACTCTAGAGCATCCCTGCAGTCCCGAACGAGTTTTGAACTCATCTTGTTCTTGCAGAGTGCTCGCAGGGCCGTCTGACTGTCGGAGTAGATAAAGATGTTCTATTCTGCTCCTTGTTTGACCTCTTGTCGTGTGGCCACTTCGAGTATTGCAAACACCTCCGCCTGGAAAACTGTCGTGTGGCTTCTCAAGGGAAAGCTCTTGCCCTCTTCATGGCCTGCCTGTGAATCAGCCATTCTTGATCAGTCTGTAAACCATACCTGAAGCAGCTCTTCTTTGAATTCTTCCCTTGTTGGAATGGCTGTCTTGATCTCAGCCGATCGCAAAGGCGCCCTTCCTGCGACAGAATAATTGGGATGTCCCGCTTGGATGAGGCTGGCGATCTGCGTGTGGTCGCTTCCCATTGCTGTTTCCTTCCACTGGTCGCAGAAATCCATTCTACTGCTCAATCCATTCTGCAGGAACCCGTCGCCTCCCTCTTCACTCAGATTGAAAGCTCCGCCAGACCTAGTAAGGCATTGAGAGCTGCTCCCGGTGTTGGTCTGAACGCAGCCGTTATGGTTAGGCAGACTGTTCTCTTCAGTCTGGCCAACCTCAACGCATAGCAGGCCCTGTCCACTGCTGGCAACCAGACCACGGACCCATAGGATATCCTCGGTCTGATTACCGCAGTGTAAAGCCAGTGCAGGAGGTGTGACTTTAGACTCCACCTCCAGTATGGCAACTTCAGGTATGGCAATACCAGTGTTGTTGCCTTATTGCATGCCTTTTCTACGTGACTTTTCCAGGTCAGCCCGCTGTCAATAATCACCCCCAGGTATTTAGCCTTAGGTTTTAGCAGCAGAGTTTCCGCGTAGAGCATGGGTGACCGGAATCCTGTAGTTTCCTTCTTTTGGCGTAAAGCACAAGCTCTGTCTTTCCAGAATTGACTGACCGTCCCGTCTCGGTATACCATTGTTTTATTATTCTGCATGCTCTTTTCATTCGATCACAAACGCTGCCGACGAACTTTTCTAGTATCATGACCAGTCCGTCATCCGCAAACGCGTGCGCAGTGAACTCCTCGCTCTGTAGTCTCTCCAAAAGACCCTCTATTAAGAGATACCATCATAGTCAAGGTGATAAGCAGCTGCCTTGTGGACAGCTGCTCGATTTCCTTCCGGTAATATCCCAGAGAAGTCCCCAGTCCCTCGGGCGCTATTCGGGATTGGAGCCAGCTCCGGAGAAGCGGCCACGTCATTTCCTCCAGGAAAGTGGGTCTCCAGGAAAATCTGTAAAGAAACTCGTTCTCTCTTTTTGGCAGTTCGGTGAGAGGCCCTTCTGGTGTCTAACTTAAGACGCTCTAGCGTGCCATTCCACCGCGGAACTCTAGAGCACCCTGTTTTCTAAGTGGGCATGACTCTTCAAAGTAGTGGTCAATGGAGTCGTTGAGCTTTTCTACTTCATCCTGAGCTAAAAGCTCATTGAACTTTAACCAGTCTGTGGTCCTCGGGTTCCTTTTCGGCGGTGTATCTGTCCTGTCTGACTCGCTTTCAAATCTTACCATCCCGTGGTCGGACATCGAAATGTCCTCAGATTCTCTCCAGTTTTGTACTTTCTCGACTATTCATTGCGAGACGACCGTCACGTCTATCACCTCCTGTAGGACGCGATTGACGAAGGTCGGCTCTGGATTTCGATTGGTTATATCTAGATTTTCCGATGCTTGATAGTCCAGTAGGGCCAATGCCCTATTGTAAATTGAAAAAAGTAAAATCGACATGGCAGGCCCTTTTCCAGAAACGGACGACGGCTACAAATACATCTCAGTTGCCATGGATTATTTCAGTAAATGGCCTGAAGCTTATGCACCACCAAATCAGGCAACTAACACCGTGGCAAGGGTCTTGGTTGACGAATTCTTTAGTAAATATGGCGTACCATTAGAGCTTCATTCGGACCAGGGACGGAATTTTGAATCTCAACTTTTCAAGAAGATCATGGAACTTCTGGGAATCCGCAAAACAAGGACAACTTTGCTCCATCCACAATCAGATGGCAAAGTCGAGCGTTTCAATGGAACCTAGGAACAATACCTCTACAAAATGGTAGTGGATCACCAGAAAGATTGGGACAAATTTCTGCCTGTCTAACCGGCGTACAGAGGCTGGAGTGCATAACACGTCAGGACATACCCCTGCCTAGGTTATATTTGGTAAAGAACTTCGTCCTCCGGTATATTTGTTGTACGGATTACCAGAAGAACCGGTGGAAGATGTCTAGAACTGTGCTGATGAACTTCGAGAAAGACTAAAAGAAATCTATCGAAACGTGTGGACAAAGATAACGATTGCCAGCGATCGGATGAAAGCCAGATATGACCTAAGGGCGAATTCTGCAGGAATTAAGGTAGGTGACTTGATGTGCCTGTATAATCCACAGAGGAAGAAAGGAAAGTCTCCCAAGTTGTCTCTAAGTAATTACAGTCATCAAACGATTCAACGACGTGGTATACAGGATCCAACGTACCCCTAGAGTAATGACGGAAGCGGTTAACCTTGAACGGTTAAAGACCTACAGTATTTCTCTGATCGGGACGATCAGAACTAAGAGAGGGGCAATGTTACGCCCGATCGTCGGTCCACAGAGATTCGGGCCGAAGCGGCAACGCCGGGCGCCGACCGCGACCGCGGGATCCCATCTAGATTAAACGAGAACCGGGAACTGTCGCCTCTATTCTCGAAAGTACGAGAGTGTGTTAAGGCCGTTTTGTAAACCAGCGAGTCGCGCGAGGTGTAGTAAACAAGCGAACAGTGCGAATTGTTAGTAGAGAGTAATTGTGTTTTAATCCATGTTGTAATAGTTAAATGTAATTAAAATTGTGTAGTTAATTGATGATAAATTATTGAAACCCATATCCCAGAACAATATTATTATGTGATTGTACCGCTTGAATTATTTTAGATTTTGCTTTAATAAGTTCTATTAAATTTTCTTTTATTGATAGGTAGCAGCTGTGGATAAGTTTTATTGAATTTCCTGCATGTTGGGTTGATAATATTTTTATTTTTTCCATGGATTAAGAATAAATCATAAACACGACACTAAAATAATTGTTATCTCTCTCCATCTGTAGGAACAACAAGAGTTAAGTAAGTTTGACACAAAGAAAGCCATATTCAAAAACAATGGGTAACTGCCAAAGGTGCGACAAAGGTTTTATCAGAATTTTACCAGTAGCTGCATTTAGATACCTGAGCAACTATTGTTGAATTAAAAAGAAATACGCAATAGCACGTTTGAAGAAATAAATGCTTATAAGTCTCTTGAATTTAGGTATGAGAAATTATAGGAAAAAATATTTAATTTAGGTATGATAAAGTATACACCGATTTGTCTTAAATGGAATGACCTTTCTTTGCGATGAACAAACCACATGTCGTTCTATTTATAAAAAATAACTTTTGACATTTTTTCTTTTCTGATGAATAGAAGTTAATTGTGGCCTGCCCTGTAAGTTCTGCGCATGTGGTATCCAGGGACACGGTTTTGGCTAACGATGATCCCGCACTCCCATCGTTAAATCTTTCAGGTCGGGAAAATTTCATTATTATTTAGTCCAATTTTTGATTACAAAAACAATATATTAAATATCTGCAAAACGGTGTGAGATAGGTATACAAATGTTAAAATGGTAGCATAAAAAAATTTATTAGGAATCCGAAAATAACTTTTAATTCAAGGGGATCCAATAAAAAAACGAAAGTTGGGTCTCCTTTTTAACTGAACTAGCAACACCGCAAAGGTAAAAATATTTAAGAAATAGAGTTTAGACGCGTTTGAGGCCACACACACAAAACTTTATATAAATAGGCAAATCCGTTCTCTAGATACGTCTAAGATACCTTCACCGAAAATCACTCTGTGCTATAATGTCTTAAAAAAAAAAAACGTTTTTAGGGCTCCAAAATTCACGAGCTACTAAACTTTCAACCCCCAATCTACGCCTTTGACCAGGACTTCGCAATTGACACCCCAATCCGCTACGATATCATTGCCGGTAACGAGCGCCATCTCTTTTACTTAGACCACGTCAATGCTTCGCTCTTTTTGGAGCGGGAAATTGATCTGGATTCGGAAAGATCGCTTCCAGGAAACACTTTCGTTCTGCAAATTCAGGCCTCTCAAGTAAGTTTTCGCAGCTCTCTGCTGCAGCTATTGCCGTGAAATTATATTATGCTGCCTGATTCTATAAGGAAATAATCCGAAGAAGAAAAAAGGAACCGTACCCTTATAAACCGGACAACATAATATTGTATCATTGAGGATGTGATTGAAGTGTTTTTGGACCCTTGATATATTTTGTTTCATGGTTGATTTTTTTAAGCCGTGGATGGATCACGGAAGCCATTGATAGCCATTTGAAATTGATGCGATTCTAAGTGAAATTTTTCCACACATAAGTTCAGTTCATAAAACTTTCAGAATCCTAACTTTTTTTAATTGATTAATCACTTCGCTAACCATGTGTAGTAGTTCTTGCTATGAGAGTATTACTCATGTAATATGTGCATTTAAGGTGGATAATCCATTGAAAGCCGGACTAGCACGGGCTGAAATAGAAATAATCGATTTGAATGATAACTTGCCGGAGTTTGAGGTCGATTTTTATAATATCAGCATAGTGGAAAATCTGCCCAATGGATTCAGTGTCCTTCAAATTGTGGCCAAAGATCAAGATCAAGGAGATAATGCCGAGTTTTCTTATCAGCTGGAAGACGTAACTGGCGCTTTCAGCCTAGATGCACGAACTGGATGGTTAACTGTAAGTTCAATTGCTGTTGTTGGTGTACTCAATTTGAAAATGTTTTTTAAAATCAGGTGAGAAATCAGACGATTTTGGATAGAGAAATGCGATCTACCATAAGTATGAAAGTATATGCGAAAGAGAAAGTTCCCAGTGTAGTACCCAACGAAGCTGATTCTTCTGTAAAAGTTGAAATAACCCTCCTGGATGCCAACGATAATAATCCAACATTTGTACCAACAAACTTGTACAATTTCATTATAACGACTGAGGCAAAAGCTGGATATACTGGTAAAAGCCCCCAAAAACCTTCTTTGGCATTGTACCTACAATAAATAATAATTCATAGTTGGCCAACTTCACTCTATCGATCCAGACTTGGGACGAAATGGCATGGTGACATATTCTCTGCAGAAAGCTTCGAACAACAGTCAGTCATTTGATGTGGATGCTAAGACTGGAAAGATCATAGTCACGCAAAATGCATTGGTGCCTGGAAAACATCTACTATTTGTGGAAGCTTCGGACCAACCAACTAACCCTAGTGAAAGGAGGACGTCGTTAGCTGTGGTATCTATAGATGTTAAAAATCACAAGGGTAAGTTTTCAGTCATTTATTGATATTTTTCTACGACTGCCCAGAAATTGGATAAATGTGCACTACTAACTACACTTGAAAATGACATATTGCAAACAGCGTGCTTCGCGCACACTCTCTACAGAAGCGTATGCAAACCGTCACACTCGTGTGGAAAGTGCAATTTTCGACACTAGTTGCACAACATACTATTTTAGACACAAGTTATCGTTTAGACTACAGCGACATGAATTCTAGAATCTAAAAGATATCAAAATGAGCTTTGTGAATCCTAAGATTGATTCTAAAACTTTCCAATTACTATGGGCTCTCTGTATCAATGAATCCTACATCTCCTTTATTTTCCGTTGACAAAACAGGTTCCATGTTAAGGGTGAAATTTTATGTACAACATATAGCTCAGTAACGCATTATCAAAAAGAACCAGCCGTTTTCAAGCAGACGTGCAAAGCTAACTCCTGACATCTGGTTTCGGGTTGAACAGCTAGATCAAAGAGTGAAATAAAGCTGAACAAAATCGATTTTCTAAAATACTTATATCTGCAGTGTGGAGGTTTCTCTATAGATGGCGCCAATAGAGTTAATATTTCTAATGAGAAAATATAAAGTGACGGGAAACTTTGAGAAAATGATTATCGACTTCAATAAAATGCAGATGGCAATTGCAGGCTTTTCCTGTGTAAACCGGATATAAACGGCATAGATATAAATTATTGGAAACGAAGTACAAGTTTTTTGTTTTTCGTACCCTCCCCTTTAAAATAATATAAATTACCATTACATGTTACGTGCTCGTAAGAAGTTTTCATACGGGGTGTTCGGAAACAAAATGGACAAAGGTGGAAGTCTTATTCAAAAATGCACCAAAAAAATTAAGTTTTGAGGTACTTCATTAGTTCTAAAAAGTGGTCCAAAGGCAACTAATTTCCGACATTCACAGTTTAGTCATGTTAGCGATGTTCCAAAGATAACTTCCAAATATTCGCAATAAATTTGTAATTCTGTATTTGCAAACTTATTGCAAAAGCGTTTGGCTAAACTGGAAAATTTCGGGAAGCCAATAAAAGTCTTGAGGCATCAAGGAAAGTTTCCTCTAGAAGTTTTCGATTTTTCCAACCAGTTTTTTTTTTCATTATGGCGAAGGGCGCTGATAATTTGTTAATTAACATTGACTTTATCATGCCATTCACGGTGATGATTGGTTTCTATAGTTAAAGTTTAAATCGGTCACTTGTTGAGGTAAATACAGAAGTGCATTCAGTAAAAGAAGTGTGCTAAGGCCTCCTTCCTCAACTTAACAAAGACCTCCGATTGTGTTTTCATCCTTATCAGGAACCTGGAGCAATACAACTTTGAGTACTGAGCCTTTTTTGCCCTTTAAATCTTGAGTTTATATTATCTGAGGTCGTCGAATGATGGATTATCCTTATCCGAACGGCACTGGTCCGACATGAAGTGCTTGTGGTTCATAAATGATCTTGGGGTCTCTGTCAAGTGCGCCGGCACTCCCTTGGTCCTGTATACTGACAACACTACCATTATCAACATTCTGTTGATTTTGAGCAGCTAAAAGAACTGACCTGTGAGGTGCTAGTTTGCCCAGAGGTTTGGTTCTCTCAATATTTAAAGTACGTGACACTAGTTACAGAACTTGACATTAAAAATGTAGATGAAATCATGTTTACTTCAAAGGTTTGCATATAATAATATACTAAATTAATATGTAATAAAAATGTTATCCTTTTAGATGAACAGCAATTAGCGAAAATCAAAAAAAATGTCGGAGGGCTCTCTTCAAAAAGGAATCCTCAGGAAACATTTTTGGATAAAGCAATAATTTACTATTGGCAACATAAAATCGAGTCTAAGATTTGCTGCCTTTTTCTGTTAACTTTCAAGACACCGATTAATATATTAACGAAGTTTAAAAGCAAAAAAAAAGTGTTATATATGGTGGCCCAACGAAAACTTTCCATCGATGTTTTCTGCCTTATAAAGTTGAAAACGTCAAAACGCCCGGACTAGTCAATTTTAATTTCGAAGGGGACATGTTTCTCTGAAATTTATAGCTTCTCCAGATGAACCCCAAAGCAGCCGGGGTGACTTTTACCCTAAAAATTTTAAATGGAAAGGTGTGTCAAGTTATACGTTATTTTTAAGGGGCCTTCAATAGCCTTTTCAATAACTTTTTAGAATTGAATGGTCTGTTCTCGAGAAAAAACGGTTTTTATGTTATCTTAGGAATTTAACAACACTGATACGGAATGTAAATTTAGAAAATGTTATTGCATTATTCCTACTTGCTCTTTGATGATTGTGGTCATTTTCAACAACTAAAAAATTAAAATTAATTTAATATTACCTGCTCCTGTTTTCTATACAAATGTTAAAAATGATGCGGCACTGAAAAGGTAATTGAACGTCCTTCAAAATGATGTATTATTTAACACCCCTTTCCATTTAAAATTTTTAGAGTTGCCTCATGGTTTCCTCTAAGACAATAATTACATAAAAAAAAATGTGCTCCTTAAAATGAAAATTGACGGGTTCGAGCGTTTTCGTGTCTTCTGCTTCCTAGGCTAGAAAACCCTGGTGGAAAGTTTTCGTTGGGCCAACCTTTGTATCTCTGGTTTTTTTTCCATTTGATCAACTTGATAACAATTATTGCTTTTAATTCCCTCATATATCCCACAATTTTGTGATCTGAAACTTGGATTAAAATTGAATAAATAAATACATTGTTGATCATCTTAATTATTATTAGTATAATATCATTCATTTGTAAATCAACTATGACTGATTTTTTAAAATCAGTCTTAATCGAATTGAATGATTATATAGATTTTAATTTTGATTCATTTGATTAACAAAATATATTGAATATGACCATAGCTAGAAATGATCGATCTGGATAATCGAATACGTATAATTGATTATGAATAATTTTTAAAGAATCATCGATAATTGATCAATCGAATGATCATCCGATTATTTCGATTCATTCTGTTATAGTGATATATCGATTATGCCCATTAGTAGCTGCAAATACTCCTTGACAGTTGAAGAAACAACTTAGCTCGAATTAATGTATCTTTCTTTTGTACTCTAACTCGGGACTGTTATATATTTTTCACAGGGTTTATGAAACCTAATTTAAAAAATATATATACACCGTCTTCATTTTAAAAAACAATAATTTTTTGTTTATATGTGGAAAACAGTTCCAGGTACAAAAAGAACGGGAGAAACTCCATCAAACTGTTTGACAGCCTGTATACTACTCACGATGTTGCCACTCTCGCCTGAGGCTTGATGCAATATCTTAACCACGCGCAACGTTTGTTAAGAGTTACTGTATTACTTCTCTTGCTTTCCAAAAAGGTCTCTGGTTTTCGCAACACCAGTGATTACAGAGCAAAACCAAATTGCACGTAACACCTACAGTGGCGTTTGACGTGGTTCAAAACCATTTTAGACCACCCAGCAGGAATAACACACTATATTTTTCATAGTTTTCGCAAAACATTTTGAAGCAAATAAGGCCGAATAATCAGAAATGACATAATCTTAAGTGACAAAACCTTTGTCAATTTGTCATTATAACATCGAATAATGTTATAATTTGTTAATTCCATGGGAGTGAAAGAAAAGTAGAGAGTGATTTACACGTTTTTCTCTATCTCTATTTGGCAAAATCGCTTTCAAATCTTAACTTACCCGACAGTTTAACCACCTTTGCCTGAATTATTCTATCTTCTAAAACTGTACGTTTTAAAAATTATCGATAAGTTTCTTTAGTACTTTGACTACTCTGTACACTCGTGATTTGATTAGTAATCATCTAGGTGACAATACATAAAATGTAATAACAAGTTAATTAGTGGACATCTCCTATACAGTAATGCAATTGAGTCTTTGGAAAATGACCCAAGATTAAGCCGCGAGGAAGTTTTCTCGTAAAAACTGGCCATATTGTGTGAATAGAAGCACTCGAAAATTTAATCTGAAATTTAATAACGCCCTATAATAAATAAACAACCCAAAGTGGCGTCCAATATGGAACGGTAATTTTTCTCTATGGCTTTGGCAAGGCACTTACTTCTTAGAAAGTTGGATTTTCCTGAAAAAAAAAACAGGATTTTTTATTTATTTATTTTTGTTTAGGAGACAAAAATTATCCAGAGTTCATAGGAGCACCATATGAGTTTTGGGTGGGAGCTAACGTCGGAGTTGGTACCAGTGTAGGGCAGCTTCGCATCACCGAAGTTCCCGAAAAAGACGCTATTTCTTTTGATTTATTGCACAGCTACCATGAAGGAGGTAAGTATAATGTACAGATACAAATTTTCTACAACTTATCATCGCATTAATAAAATTTAAGTTCCATTTGCTGTGGAAGAAAAATCAGGAGTTATAACTGTAGTGAACGAACTGAAAAAGTTTAGCCGGTCAAATTACGACTTTGAAGGAGTGGCTACGAATGACAAAGACTTAACTCTGCTTACCAATGTAACGTTACATGTTGTTGATCCCAAAGATGAAAAAACAGTGCTTATGAGGTAAGAGGTGCAAATAAGTGCATGGTAACTGTCTAAAAATAATACTGGAGCATAAATGCTCAAATGTCATAAACCTATCTGTCAGTATCAAAGTTACTTCAAAAACTTTTAGGATATGGGTCAGTAAAACTATAGGTATACACTTACACACAAATTCTGAAAAATGTTCAATAGTGCTATCCTTCTAGAAAATGCTTTGTACCTAGTGTGTTCTTTAATTGTCATTTTACGCACTGGTCCGTAATAAATGGGTCAAGAGTCTGCATATGAAAACAATGTGGTTTGGTGGACATACCGGGCTTTAAAAGAAATTGTAATACTATAAGAAAATTTGTGCATGTATAAACCATTCACTTATTATTGTGGTCAAGAAGGCGTTGGAAATTTGACTTTGACATTTTTATCGTATCTTCTCAACATGTGCTAAAAGGAGATGGGTGTAAAGAAATGAAGATTTCACAGGTAACTAGATGACAAAAGTATGTGTGAATGTGAGTGGACATTTTGCACAGGTACTTAATTAGTATCTACCCCATTTAATTTAATGTACATAATATGTACTGATTATACTTAAACTAGTACGTAGTTTTTTTGATTTATTTAACAGAATATACAGTTTATCCACGATAAAGAAGATCTCCGAAACAGTGAGATATACGAAGGCGGCTAAATTAAAAGAAACTTGCACAGTGGGAAGAGATGATACAAGGTGTTTGCGAAAATAAGTCAGATCTCAAAAAACAGCGGTTTTATGGATTTAGCTTTTTTTATTGTGTAAGTTATTTCAAACAATTTTCAGAAGCGAAGAACACTTTCTCATTGCAGCTTTTTAAGCTCATAACATCGCGTGTTAATTTTTATTCTAACGTTTTATTACCTAGAGACCATATCATCAGTCATCAACTCTAGTTTTTCACATGGACCTAGAAAAAAGTGCATTCTTTTTTGCCTTTTCTACCCAATTCAACGACATGACTTTTATCCATTCTCGTATCAAAAAAAGCAATTTTTAGTGAAATATATAGAGTTTTAGTTAGCATGATGAACTGATGAGTAACATTGCAATTGCCATCTCTAACATCTGCCAATAAATATTTCATAGTTTCTACTATTTAGGTACTTCTGTACCGAAACTGGTTCCAGTTATTCATTAAAATTATGTCGGGGAATATTTCCACAGACACAGAAACATTTTATATTGAATTTTATCTCAAAGCAATTGTGTAACTGCTGAAAATATGTACATCAAGAAATATCGTAAAAGAACAGTTAAAAAACTTAAGAAAACCAGGAAAATTATATCTAATGGAAAAAGATTTATTTAATCAATTATTGAAAATACAATCTAAAGTGCTTTTCCAGGCTTCAAAGCCGTGGTCCAGTGGAATTTCTACCTGACGTTTTGTCTACAGCTGCGGCAGAGATTATCAAAGGCGATGAGGCAATGGGCGAAATGGTCTTCCGTGCTCTGTTGGCTCTCCGTTGACTAATTCAACTGTGGTGAGCTCCCTGATATGTATTCCTCCACCGTTGCTCTGTAGTGGAGGGTCTGGGGTGGGGGCAGAAGTGGCACGAGGTTTCGGCGCACTTGAAGCATGTCGTAGAACTCGCCTAAGCTTAAAAAATCAGAAGACTTGCCACCAAGGCTGCACGGTGTGCCAAAGGTCCACAAACCGTATGTGCCACTGAGACCCATCGTGAGCACCATAGGAAGCCGGACCTATGAAATCGCGAAACAGTTTACAAAACTACTATATTCTAAAATAGGAAATACTGACAGCTTTATAAAGCATTCCGATCATTTCGTCGAAAAAGTGCATTCTTTGACACTTTTTCCAGGAGAAATTCTCGTTAGCTTCGATGTTGCTTCGCCCTTCACGATGGTATCCATTAAGAAGCCATGGAAAATACTAACCAGGAATTTCCACAAGGTATTGCCAAGTTGTTCCAACACTGCCTAACCACTATATATTTTCAATGGAAGGAAGATTTCTACGAACAACCTGATGGTGTAGCTATGGGCAGCCCCTTTAGTCCAATAGTAGCCAACTATGTTATGGAAATTTTCGTGGTCAAGTTGTTGACAACGGCAAGTAAGAGGCCAAAGTGATGGCTCCGATACTTGTACGACACCTTTGTTATTTGAAGCCATGGCGAGGGCGAACTTCAAAACTTCGTCTTACACCTCAACTCTATCATACATACACGTCGACAATGCCAATTATTAATAAGACCTACGTTTTTTTCAGCGATTTGTCTTGTTCTTTTGTCATTGTTACTGTTGTAGTTGCTAAATGTAGCGTCCTCAAAAGTATACTCCAAAGGTTATCGGGAACAGGACAAAGAAAATTCCCACAAATTAAGCAGAAACTGCCGATGTTTCGAAGTTTATTGACGTCTTTGTCAAGGCTAAAAAACACAAAAGCAGCATTATATAAGTGACAAACGCAATTAAACAGTACACTTAACCTGATATTAAAAAACCTTATTAAGCAATTATCCATTCCATTAGTAACAATCACAAAAAGTATAAAGATAAAAACAAAATTATTAAAATTATATTATTACAACTCAACAAAATTGCAAAAAATACAAACAGAAATTAAAACGAAAGAAAAGCTGAGAAGAACTACAGGATAAGCATCAAACCAATGACCAATTAACATAGTAATATAATGTAATAATAACAAGTTGGTCAGCAAAAATCTTGAGTTGGTTTGTTTATGGTGTGCTTTTGTCACACAAGCGCGTCATTTTTTTTTTTTTTTTTTTTTTTTTTTTTTTTTTTTTTTTTTTTTTTTTTTTTTAACGCGCTGGACGCCCATAGTTTAGGATATCCGAACGCTGTGGGCAAAGTGCTGTAGAAGTTTTGTGAGTTAAGACCACGCGCGCGGAGCGCCCATAGTTTAGGAAATCCGAACGCTTTGGGCAAAGTACTTTTGAAGTTTTGTAGGGTAAGATGCGCGGAGCGCCCATAGTTTAGGAAATATCTGAACGGTCCTCTGATATAGCTTAAACTGCCGTAAAATTATCAACAAAGAACCTAATGATACCTAAAAGTAACTGAAATGTCGAAACGTCTGAAATACTTTATTTATATTCGCAAACTTAACAGCTTTTGAAGAAGGGTAAAAAACGTGCTAAACATTATAAAAAGATATAAAATGGTACCACGAGTACCCATATCAAGGGTCCCATTTATGATATATTGTTTGTGATTATGAAACGAATCTACAATTGAAATTTCACGTTTCTAGCTTTGATTGTTCGTAAAAATGTAATATTTGCCAATTTTTGGGACACCCTATAGTATTTAAATCAGAAATCAAGGCAGTGTTTATAATAAGGTAATAAAACTTACAAAAAAAATATTGGTAAACAAAAAAAAACTAAAGTTAAATGTTGTAGCATTTTTTGGGACATCGAATGCTATTTAAAACAGAAATCAATGCACTATTTATTATAAAACTACTGGAATTTCAGCATTCAACAGCTTATATCGCGTTTTAATAAAGATTTATCCGAAAAGCTATACGGGGAGCCAAAAAAGTAGAATGATTTTAGAGTTTTTTTAACAATTTGTGGATAAAATGGCGAAGGAATCATTTTGCAGTAAATACTCATATATATCACCACCAGACTCCTTTAAACAGACACCTGCATAATTAAAATTGCTTTAATTGATAAATTTTAACAACGCTTTCATCGCCTATATCTAGCATTTTATTCTGCCTTGTCTACGTACTAAATAATCCACCCTTTTTATGTGAAAGACACACTGCTTGTGGACCTTTTCTGCATTATTAGCATATATTAGTTCCCTGTATCATTTTTTGAGCCACCCTATACTATCTAAAACAGAAATCAACGTCCTATTCATTATAAAACGACTGGAAGTAACAAATAAAATCTATTACTATAGATTTATATGACACATATAGAAAATTCTATGTTAAACATATGGGGCTCTCAAACCGGCCCAAACAAGTAAATTTTGAAATAAAAATCGTGCATTGCTGCCTCTAACAGCTAATATCTCGTTTCGATGAAGATTTATCAGAAAATCTATCAGAAGAGCTAATGAAGCAGAAGAATAGAGCTACACGTAGAGCCCATTTTTGAAGGTCTGCCTTGAACAGTAACTGAGCACGGGTGGCCCAAACATTAGGTACAATTTTTGCACTTTTTTAAAATTTTCTCGAAAACCGTGAAAGGTAGCTTCTTTCTAATACATGCATCTGATAGCCCTTAATGACTTCTTGATACATCATATTAACCGGCATATCGAAAAACCTTACCGTTTCCAAGATAAACAGAAAAATGTAAAAATTTCAAAATTTTCAAAGGGGGTACGTGAAAATTTTCAGCCAAAATCGATTGTCATAGATTTTGTCAAAAGTAGTCTCAAATGAAAGAGGGGACAAAAATATGGAGAAAAATTGCAATTTTGGAATTTTCAGTAATTTTCTTCCCCTTCAAAATGGCGCCAAAAACGTAATTTTTCCACTTTTTATTGACATTTTAATACTTATATCTCTATAATTCAAAAACTAAACATGGTGTAACGATGCTATTGACACCGATGAATAGAGCATTCTCGACCACAAAATACCTGCTTAATTTGTCTTCAAGGTTTTTAATGTAATTGACGTAATGTTCGATGAAATAAAAATTTTAGGTAATTTTTACAAAATTTTAATAGTTTTTCACTTCCCATGAGACTGTTATTACACTTAGCAAAATAGTAATTAACGTTTTGAGCAGTATTTGAGCCGACTCACACTTATTTGAGTCACTGTTGTTCTACTGCCGTAAATGACTTTGCTATAAAATGGCAAAGTCACTCTACCCCTATCAATGAAAAATTTAATCAGTTAAATCTCGGAACCCAGAAACGGTAAAATCGAACAGTTAGTGCCAGTCGAATGGGCTTCGTTAAAGCTATTTTGTCAGTCATATACGAAAAACTGATTGTTTGGGCGTGGCACATTTATAAAGCAATATTTGTAATAAAAGAGAATACCCTGATGATGGCTTATGGTAAGCGTAAGGTCGAAATTATGGTAAGCGTAAGGTCGAAACGTCGGATTTATTTGGTTTCGGCGCCCTTTAGCAACAGTGAGTAAGTTGAAGCAAAAAAGTGTCAATAAATTGAAAAAGTTTCCAAAACTGAACCTTCGGTACACGCAGCAAGGTTCTGGGCCTCAGAGACGTCTAGCGCGTCCCATAAAGTAGCCACATAACAAATTTCAGCTTTCTAGATCAAACCGTTCCAGAGATATCGGCTTAAAACCAAAACTTTTCAGGCGGCCATCTTGGATTTTTAGAAATGTCATTTTTAGCGAATTTCACATACGGGAAACCTACCATTCAATTTTCAACTTGATATTATCATCGGTTCATAAAACAGCCTAGCTATGGTCAGCTACATAGCTATGTCAGCTATAGTACCATTCATGGTACTCCCATGGGCACCCAGTATCCAAAGTTGAACCATGTATCATTAACAGTTCTTTAAATATTTACGTTACTCAGCTATTGTAGCTATGATAGCTGAGTCAGCTATATCACAATTTATGATACCCCCATAGGTACCTACCATCCAAATTTGAACCATGTACCATCAATGGTATCCCAAATATGACGTAATCTATATTCCACCCATATAATACGCATTGCCCAACGTATTTCTTATGGGAAATACACGTGCAAAAGCGTGAAAACTTATATGCAAAATTTCGTTAATGGTACCCATGGGTTTGGTACCATAAATAAAGTTTCGACGCATGGCAATTTTCAGTCCATTCCCTAATGAACCATGGTACCAAATTTCAGCTCTTTAACTTTATTCGTTTCAGAGAATATATCCCGATTTTTTAATTACCCTGTCTACGGCGGTCATTTTTTTTTTCGCCTCCATCTTTTATTTATGGCGAAATCAATATTGTCCCATTTAAAAAGCATTGCACAATGTATTTCTTATAGAAAAACGGAAGAAATGGCAAAAAAAAAATATAACTACGCCCATGTCTGCCGAAAAATCGAAAAACTACATTTTTGCCCGAATTTGTAACCGCCACTGTCTGGGCGAAAACCGCGTGGTCTGGCTTCGACGTCATCAGCCAAAAATGAATCCCGACATGAAATTTTCAAATCGACCAGTCTTTGTGAAAACGACCTCGAGGACTGGGCATTTTGCCAATAATCTTCCTAGAAATGTTCAAATTTTCCCCGGCCAGACAGTTTTCCACGCTTTTTGGCCGATTTTCCTTAGTCTGAGGCTTTAAAGTTAATGTTTACATTTCGGAAATCTCAGCTGTCAGTTGCAGATGGGCGCGGCCGCCGAATGCTTCCGACACCCCCGTGGTGGACGTCGCTTCGGAACAATTCGGGATTTTCGGCCAAAATTTCAAAAAATCTGCATCTTTTCCTTCGAAATTCAATTAAGCCCATTTCGCGACGTCCCAGCTAAAAGTGATTCCTAAGTCCTAAATAGAAAACATTCCAAGGTATCCCCTGGGATAGAAAACCATTCGATTAAATGCACGATCTCCGGACAAATATACCTCAAAGTGGCAAATTTGAAATTTAAAGTTTAAAAATTCGTCAAAATTTCAAATTCAAAGCTAGGCCCTTGATTTTTGGCGTGCTTAAGGGCCCATGTGTGTACTACCTCCCCGAATTATTTCAGATTTTTTGCTGCGAAAATGTAGAATCTATAGGGTGAAATGTGAGAAAAGTACACCAAAATTGGCATAAAATGCGGCACAGAAAAACTTTTGTAGCTCACTCGGTATAAGAACCAGACCACAACTAATAACTGATTTTTTTTTTCTCTCCACGCCTTCTAGTTGCTCATATACCACCGAAGCTGGATCGCTCCATAATTTTCGTAAAAATCGCAAAAAACTACCTTGAAATTTTTGGATACTTTTCCTTAATTGTCTTTGGACGTTTTTTTGACCACTCTGTAATAAAGTGACACCTTTGGCGGGATATGATTAAAAGTAGCCAAGGGTATGTCCTTTTCCCTGGTACCATCGTTATTGGGCCAGTCTTCTAACTAATGGGGTCCAGAGGGCCAAGAAGTTGACCATTACAAAAATTTTTTCCAAAAACCGTCCCAATTTTGCGATTTTTTTGTAGATTTTCCTATTTAACTTATCGTAATTAGACGTCAAAATTGTTCGTCTACACATATGGGGAAATCTACCCGTGGGGAGTTCTATACCCCACATAGTCCCGGAGTTGCGGCAAAGACGCCGTAAATTTGGGTACCTAAAAAACCGCATTTTTGACTTTGGTACGCCACTGGTCGCCCCCCCCCCCCCCCCCCGCACGTACCGTCAAACCGACCACATATTTGAAAAGCCCGTTCATTTCTGCACATTTGCGCAAGACTACAAAATCCCGTCAAACGAGCAGTTTAAAAGTTATAAGCGTCGAAATGGAAAAAATACCAAATATATACAGGGTGTTCGGATTTGGAGTGTTTTGACAGGAAAAACCAATTTCCCGGCTAGATAAGGAAAAACTAACATACATGTCTAAAGGTCGATTTTTGAGAAAAAATCAATGGCTAAAACCGTATTTCGATATCATTACAGTTCACGGCGCTAGAGGGCGTTTTTCGAATTTCGTCTATTTTGAAAATTCCGCATAACTTTTTTGTTTATGACAATATTGAAGTGAAATGAAAACATTCTTAGGGCATTTTTCCAGCCTGAATTCAGTGGCGTGCTTGGTTTTTTGCTATAGACTGCCGTTTTGTCAAAAATTGACATAACTTTTTTATTTTAAATAGATATCATAGTCGGCTATGACTTTAAAAAATTCTCCATTTTAAAGCATTTTCATTGATATCAGTATGTCTATAGTTACTTTCAAAAATAAGTGAAATATTAGATTTTTTGTGTTTATATTCAAGTTGGCTTTGGAATCAGCTGAGAAGTAATATTATTTATTTCGTATGCTTCCATGGCAACAGTTGAATGCGTCAAGTTATTGCGTTTTAATTTTTGCGTAAGTTTTTAGTTTTTAATGTTGATTTGGTACTTATTTTACAACTAAAAATGATTGATAACTATGAAAAATATAACATGATAAAGTGTTTTATATTGTCAAACGAAAACACACAAGAAGCCAGTGAGTTATACTTCCATACGTATCCCGAGCGACATCAACCAGATAAAAGACTGTTTAAGCAGTTGAAAATGAATTTACAGAAATATGGAAGCTTCATAAAGTGTAGACCAAAACACTACAATTTAAATGAAGACAACGAAATTCAAGAACTAAACGTAGTTGGAGAAGTTTTAGAACATTCAAACATTTCGCTGAGGACAATTGCTGGTCGAACGGGTGTTAAAAAAACCAAGGTGTTCACCACTCTTCAAAAACACAAATTTAAACCTTATCGTACAAGGAAGGTACATCAGCTTCAACATGGAGACGCCGCCAGACTTACAGCCTTACAGATTAACATTTTGCAATTGGTTTGTTGATAGATGTAATACCGATATAAATTTTCCCTTCAGTGTTATTTGGTCTGACGAAGCTAAAATCGACAGTTCCGGCATATTTAATAGATATAATTCTTATCAGTGGTGCATGGAGAATCCTCACATGACAGTTTCTCAAAACCGACAGGGTCGGTTTGGCTTTAATGTATGGGTAGCTATATTTAGAGGTAGATTTGTGGGTCCTCACTTTTACGACGGAAATCTAACAGCAGAAATTTACGTATATATTTTACGCACGTACCTGTTACCGTTTTGTGAAGACTTACCGCTTGCCGTTAGTATGAATATCTTTTATCAGCAAGATGGTTGCCCTTCTCACAATGCTCGCATGACTAGCGAACTATTAAACCAGGAATTTGGAGAACGATGGATGGGAACAAACGGTCCTATCCGATGGCCTGCTAGATCTTGTGACCTTACTCCGTTAGATTTTTTCTTGTGGGGAAGATTAAAAGATCTAATATTCAAAGGAAGAACAATACAAAGTAGAGCGGAGTTGGAAGCAGTGACTCGTCAAGCCTTTAGAATGGTCAGTCCCGTCGAATTAGTAAATAGTTGTCGTTCAGTACGAAAACGATGTTTACAATGCATTCAACAAAGAGGTGCACAGTTTGAACATTTACGTTAATAGCAAATTATTACAATAGGCCAGTTTAGTAAATATTTGTTGTTGCTTTGAAATATTAAAACTAGTTACTTTGTTTAGATACTTTTAGTTGTGTAAAAATAATAGAAAAATAAACTGTTACCTACCTTGCAGTCACTGTGAAAGCTAACTTTATATTTTAGTTGTTGTCGTGGAAGCACACAAAATAAATAATATTACTTTGACAGCTGATCCGAAAGCCAACTTGAATATAAACACAAAAAATCTAATATTTCACTTATTTTTGAAAGTAACTATAGACATACTGACATCAATAAAAATGCTTTAAAATGGAGAAACTAAGCACGCCACTGAATTCAGGCTAGAAAAATGCCCCAAGAATGTTTTTGTTTCACTTCAATATTGTCATAAACAAAAGAGTTATGAGGAATTTTCAAAATAGACAAAATTCGAAAAACGCCCTCTAGGGCCGTGGACTGTAATGATATCGAAATACGGTTTTTGCCATTAAATTTTTCTCAAAAATCGACCCATAGACATGTATGTTAGTTTTTTCCTATCTAGCCGAGAAATTGGTTTTTCCTGTCAAAACACTCCAAATCCGAACACCTTGTACAACCAAAATGGCTTCTGGGAGACCGCTTTATAATATATAATATACTACTATATAATATAAAAATTATATACCGATTTGTCCTAAATTGAACGACCTTTCTCTGCGAAGAATAATCCACAGGTGATTCAATTTAAAAACATATTTTTGACAATTTTTCTTTTCTGATAAGTGTAAGTTAAATGTGGACCGCCCTGTAGATTTTTCTTCGAAAACTGCCCATGTGGTATTTAGGCACATGGCTCTGGCTAAGACGTCGCCGCACTCATGGTTAAGTCTTTCGAGTCGTGATATTTTAATTATTATTTTGAAATTCAAAAATAAGAAATTATGAAATATCTGCGAAACGGTTTGAGATAGGTAAAGAAATGTTAAACTGGTATCATGAAGAAATCAATGAAGAATCCGAAAATTACTTTAAATACATGGTTGTCCATTTAAAAAAAAAGTTGCTGCTCCTTTTCAGTTGATCCGGCAACACTGCAAAGGTGATAATATTTTATTAATAGCATTTAGACGCACACAAAACTTGAAATAAATCTACAAAACCGTTCTCTAGATACGTCTGGGTTATCATCACCGAGAATCACACTGTATAAACTTCAAATAAACTTCTAAAATTACTAACTACCTTAAAATGTATATTAAGATTACTCGAATCGAAGAAAATCGTTTTTATATTCCAAATAATTCCATAGCAGCAGATCTTCAAATTTGAAAAGGTCAAGGATTAACCTCGATACTAAAGTCAGGGTCAGGCAAACTAATTGATTCAAAAATATATATAATTTAAGCTTAATTATGCTTAGAGGCTGCCATGAAATGCAAATAATCGAAAATGCTTATAGCGGGCTTATGGATTTGTAGGAACAAGATTATAAGTAGCAATAAATATTATAAACATTTTATAAAATATACAAAGTATATTAGTACAAAGCAATAATGCAACTTTCGTTTATTTTTTTTTTCAAAATTTTCATTACAAAAAACATTTACATCTCGAATTCATAGTAACAGTACATAAAGAAAAAACTGCAACAAACTTCGAACCAATACTGTACATCGTTTTGTGGTAAG
This sequence comes from Taphrorychus bicolor, assembly GCA_951812265.1. Lineage (NCBI taxonomy): Eukaryota > Metazoa > Arthropoda > Insecta > Coleoptera > Curculionidae > Taphrorychus > Taphrorychus bicolor. The sequence goes on from OX638300.1 coordinate 2,844,854, forward strand.
TCATTGTCACCCTCAGATTCCCTCCTTTTCTTACGTTTCTTACCCTTTTGGCACCCCTTCTTAACCTATCACCATAGGCATCGTAGGTTTCACTTTGGACGCTCTTTTGCTTTGAGTTACCGACTTTATTATTTACTTTAATCATCCCTCAATACGTTTATGTATCAACAATTTATTTTGTGCTTGTAGTAATCTTTATATATATATTTTTTTATGTATTCCTTTATACCATTCCTTCCGGCTATTGTAAAAATTTAACTTTAAATTAAGTATTCCATATGTTGTAGTAATCTGATGAAGGCACCAATTTGTGTCGAAACGTCAATGAACAACGAAGTTAGAAGCACCCGCTGTAACTCATTTTAATCAAACAAAAGGACCAGAACCCAAGATACATTTTATAAATGGAACAACCAACCATACATTTTATAAAATATTATAAATAATATATATAAAATTTTTTTAACATAGGTAGCAAACCGATAAACCATAGGTAGCAAAGCGTGAAAAATAACTCATAAAATTATATCCACCTTTTCTCTCAGTGACTGATAGCCAACTTATTGTTTTTTATTATTGAACACAAGGTAATACTTGAGGTGCCCATCCTGTTACGCTAATACTGACGATTTTTTCGGTAAAATTGTCTTTGCTTTAATTAATTTTTAATAGCATTAGTAATGCTCTTTTGTTGAAACTCCTTTTCTTAAATTATAAAAAAATAGCTTAACAAGGAACTAGCTCATACATAATTTAAATATTTTAAAATATGAATTTAAAGCAATAGGGAAACGAGCATCTTCTGAATTGTCAAATTTAAATATCTTAAAATATTAATTAAAAGCACTAAGGAAACGAGCATCTTCTGAATTGTCAATGCCTAAAATCCTGTGTACTATTAATGTATAGCTTCTTACATTTCCCACAACTAATGTTACTATAGAAATATAACAAAGATCTCTTGCTGTGGCGAAATTAATTGTTCGCCTAAAAGCGACATAAACCAAGGTCCCCGAAAAGTGAAAGTAAGGGCCCCTGACACCAGACCTTGATAAGTGGATGGGGTTTCGTACATAATTCACTCTGTCCCTTTGTATTGACGTGACCTGGAATCTGCGCTATTGTCACAAACTCCGGTTTAAAACGAATCCCTTCCGTACTTCCATTTTGTAATTTAAAGTAGATTAATCAAAGAAACATTAAGGATTAAAATTAAATATTTTTTCCAGAACAGGAAACAAGCCTATTGAATTCCACGTAAAAGAAAACCAACCTAATGTGCTTATTGGAAAAATAGGGTTCAAGAACAATGTGACAAGCGGAATGAAATTTTCAATTGCTAATCAAAAAGATGTAACTGACGTGATAGCGATCACTAGTGATGGAACTTTACACACCCTTCGCTCATTAGACAGAGAGATAAGAGACGTCTATAGGCTAACTGTTATAGCTGAATATAATAAAGGTATGAGCACCATGCAATCCTATCTGAATCCAAATTTTCTATAATATCAACTAACAAAATTACAGACAATGTTTTGGGGTCTGGAATATACCAAGTGACAATCTATGTTGATGACGAAAACGACAACAAGCCTGTATTCGAGAAGTCTGCCTATGAAGGCAAAATTAAGGAAAATGCTAAATCCGGCACTGAAGTCGACCTTAACTTTCCTGTGCACGTAGCTGACAAAGACACGGGAGCTAACGGTCAATTTACCGTAACCATTTTTGGAGTTGGCAGTGAAAATTTTAGGCTCGACAAGAATACTGGAAGAATTCACTTTATTAGCTCTAACGGCCCTCTAGATAGGGAAACCACCAATATCTACAATCTGAGACTTGTTGCCAAAGACAAAGGGGGTTTATATAGTGAAGCCAAGCTGTCTATACAAATAGATGATGAAAACGATAACGCTCCTGTTTTTAATGAAATTGAAGTTTACACTGATAAAGGAATTAAAGTTCTCGATTACGACAGAGATGGCAACAGAGTGATGCATTTTGAGCGTGAGCGAAATAGCAACGCCACCAAATTCGTCTTGACCCAAACGTACATCAAAGCAAAGAAACCTAAGCAGAAAATGTCACCTATAATTACAGTACCTGAAGATATTGGTGTTGGTGAGTTATAAATATAATAATCGAAAGTTTTTTATTAATATGATTTCTTTCAGGTAACTCTTTGTTAAAATTAACCGCTGAAGACAAGGACACAGCTGAAAACGCAGCAGTAAAATATGAAATGGTGTCTGAAACATACATTCCTAATGAAACATCTGCCGAACCTTTCCATCTAATTCAGTATTTCATGGTCCATTCTACTACAGGAGAGGTTTCAGTAGCAAGAAACTTGCCTGCTGAATCTGAATTTAGGCTCAATATTTCTGCCACAGATAACGGATATTTAAAAGACTATATTTTAGTGAGAATTTTGATCAAGGATATCAATGACCATACTCCAGTGTTTAAAAAGTCTTCGTACAATTTTGACACTGAAGAGGCAGTTTATACGCGAAAAGTTTTAGGTGAGTACCAAATTTATAAATGTCAAGTAGTAATAAACCAAAACACGATTTCTCTTTAGGGAAAATTGAGGCAATGGATGCAGATTACGGACCAAATGCCAACATTTCTTATGCAATAAAGACACCTAATAATTCAATGATTCCATTTTCGATTTCAACTTACACAGGCCAACTGAGCGTTAATGGTCTTTTGGATAGGGAAACAAAAGACAAATACTCCTTCGTGGTGGTAGCCAGAGATAACCCCATAGAAGGCAAATCTCTAAGTAGCTCAGTAAATGTAGAAGTTAACGTTCTGGATATCAACGACAACCCGCCTGTGTTTTATGGATACGATGATATGGTGGTCAATAATGATGTAACTGTATACTCCAATCATTATACCCAAAATAAGATTCCCGTCTACTATGCCACAGCATCTGAAAATAGTCCCTTAGGTAAGCTAATATTCTTCTTCTACTTATTTAGGCGCTAAAAAAATGGGAACGATAAGTTTTTCTATAAAGGTTTTCATTAACTTTTTCCATGGAGCCCTGAGGAAGACCTAAATAAAGGTCGAAACGTTGGTTCTTTCACAAATATGAAGTAGTTATTTCTGTCCTACACCCGCTATTTTCACTTCTATCGAAAACACATAAATTTAATTTTTTCAAATTTGTACCATTTTAAACTTCTAATACCGGTAAAGATTGGAAGGCACGACTAAAGGTTCAAAAAATCAGGAAAAGTTGGTTGCTGGAAAAAAAACAGTGGTTATTTCAGAGAAAAAATGGCAAATTTAAGAACTAATTATTATTTTTGAATCTTAAATTAACAGACTTACAATCTAATATTATTTATTCTTTTTGTTGTAAAATTTTAATTTATTTTACCAAAAGATATTTTATTTTTAATTCAATATTATGTAAAATAAATATGTTTTAGCTAGGTCATTTTGTACTATTTCCATTTTTATCTAGAGTAAATTCTACGCTATCTATAGTTCAAGTTCAAAAGTTATGTGTATGAGGTAAAGTAATAATGAATATAATGTTTGATGTGGATAGAACAAATAGAACATATACAATTTTGATTTAGAAACCCTTATCTTCTCTTTTTTTGTTTTCACATTGCACTTTTTTAAATTTTTTCGCAATTTTCTTAATTTTCTGGCGATTGGGAAATAAACGGAAGAAAATCCGTTTCCCCGGACTGTTTTTTTCCGAACCCTTGAATCTCTAGGCATGATTAAGGGCCAAATGTCATTGAAAATTACTCAAAGCAGATAAAAATACAAATTTGAAGTTTTTGAAAAATAAAGCGCCGTTTAAAAAATTACAAAACCGTCTAAAAGAGCAAATTTAAAATTTTTGAAGAATACAGGTTATAATTAGTGACAAAATTGAATAGCTGAATGAAAATGACCTGTTCCTGATCCGCTATAAAAATCACATCCTCAAAAACGCTAATTTTGATGTTTTTTTTGGTAAATTAACACTTTTGGACTAAAATAAATAAAATCAAACTCAATACTCCTCTAAATAAAATTCTAGTATTTTTTGACTTAGCATTAAGCCCAAAATCATTTAAAAACCACTCAAACGATATAAAAATTAAAATTTGAAACGTTTGAAAAAAATAGTTTTATGACTATTGAAAAAACTGGTTAAAATTACTCAAATCATTAAGAAAGCAAATTCGGTTTATAAGCTTAAAGTCGCAAACTTTAAGTTTTCCAAATAATGTAGGTTAAGATTAGGAAAAAAATCGTGTAAAATAGCGTCGAAAAATGCCAATTAAAATTTTTGGAAAAAATCGGATTTATATTAAAGGCAAAGTCAATTAAAAATTTCTCAAAGCATCTAAAAATGCGAATGGGAAGTCTTTGGACATATTCACCTTAGAAACAAGATTAAAAGTGACCCACCTCGTCTAAAAATGCAAATGGTGATGGTTTTGGAGAAATTCGATTTTATAATAAATGCAGGAAAAACTATTTAAATACATCATAAAGTGAAATTTGACTCAAATCACTGCACAAGCAAATTTGGTGTTTTTCGAGAAAGTCAGGTTAGATTAGACCCAACATGACTGAAAAGTTATTCCAATAGTGTAAAAATACAAACTTTGAGCATTTGGAGAAGTTCAGTTTAAGTACAAGGCCAAAATCGGTTAAATTACTAGTTAAAAACTAATCAAAGCGTCTAAAAATTAAAATTTGGAGGTCATGGAAAAATTTAAGTTATGATTAGGGCCAGAGCGTTTCAAAATTTCTGAAACGATGGAAATTGTACAAGTATAGTCTTTGGAGAAATGAGGTTAAAATGCAAATTTGCAGTTAGAAGTAGGGCTAAATCGATTAAAAATAATTTATTGTGCCAAAAGATTAAAATTTTGAGTTTTTGGAAAAAACTTTAGGTTAGAATTAGACCTAAAAGCGGTCAAAATTAAATCAAAACACCAAAAATGCAAATTTTGAGTTTTTAAATAAACTCAGAATAGGATTAGGACAAGAACAGGTTAAAAATTATAATTTCTAATTGCAAATGCAAATTTGCTGTTAGAAATAGGGCAACATCAATTAAAAATAGCTCATTGTGCCTAAAAATAATAACCTGATTTGCAATTAGAACCTAGAAATATGCAAATTCAAATTTGCAGTTAGAAATAGGGCACCATCAATTAAAAATAGCTCATTGTGCCTAAAAATGCAAATTTTGAGTTTTTCGAAAAAACTTCAGGTTAGAATTAGGGCCAAAAGCGGTTCAACGTAACTCAAAACACCTAAAAATACAAATTTGGAGTTTTTAAATAAACTCAGAATAGGGTTAGGACCAGAACAGTGTAAAAATAGCAATGTATGACTGCAAATGCAAATTTGTAGTCAGAAATAGGGCAAAATCGATTAAAAATAGTTCATTGTGCCTAATAATTCAAATTTGGGGTTTCTGAAAAAAACTTCAGGTTAGAACTAGGCCTAAAAGCGGTCAAAAGTAACTCAAAATACCTAAAAATACAAACTTGGAGTTTTTAAATAAACTCAAAATAGGATTAGTACCAGAGCAGGTTAAAAGTTGCAATTTCTAACTGCATGCGCAAATTTTCAGTTAGAAATAGGGCAAAATCGATTAACAATAGCTCATTGTGCCTAAAAATGCAAATTTTGAGTTTTTCGAAAAAAACTTGAGTTTAGAATTAGGGGCAAAAGCGGTCAAGAGTAACTCAAAACACCCAAAAATACAAATTTGGACTTTTTAAATAAACTCGGAATAGTATTAGGACCAGAGCAGGTTAAAAATTGCAATTTCGAACTTCATGTGCAATTTTGCAGTTAGAAATAGGGCAAAATCGATTACCAATAGCTCATTGTGCCTAAAAATGCAAATTTTGAGTTTTTCGAAAAAACTTCAGGTTCGAATTAGGGCCAAAAGCGGTTCAACGTAACTCAAAATACCTAAAAATGCAAATTTGGAGTTTTTAAATAAACTCAGAATAGGGTTAGGACCAGAACACTTTAAGAATAGCAATGTATGACTGCAAGTGCAAATTTGTAGTCAGAAATAGGGCAAAATCGATTAAAAATAGTTCATTGTGCCTAGTAATTCAAATTTGGAGTTTCTGGAAAATACTTCAGGTTAGAACTAGGCCTAAAAGCGGTCAAAGGTAACTCAAAATACCTAAAAATACAAACTTGGAGTTTTTAAATGAACTCAAAATAGGATTAGTACCAGAGCAGGTTAAAAGTTGCAATTTCTAACTGCATGTGCAAATTTGCAGTTAGAAATAGGGCAAAATCGATTAAAAATAGTTCATTGTGCCTAATAATTCAAATTTGGAGTTTCTGGAAAAAACTTCAGGTTAGACTTAGGCCTAAAAGCGGTTAAATGTAACTCAAAATACGTAAAAATACAAATTTGGAGTTTTCAAATGAACTCATAATAGGATTAGTACCAGAGCAGGTTAAAAATTGCAATTTCTAACTGCATGTGCAATTTTGCAGTTAGAAATAGGGCAAAATCGATTAAAAATGTTCATTGTGCCTAAAAATTCAAATTTTGTGTTTTTGGAAAAAAGTTTAGGTTAGAATTAGGCCTAAAAGCGGTTCAATGTAACTCAAAATACCTAAAAATACAAATTTGGAGTTTTCAAATGAACTCAGAATAGGATTAGTACCAGAGCAGGTTAAAAATTGCAATTTCTAACTGCATGTGCAAATTTGCAGTTAGAAATAGGGCAAAATCGATTAACAATAGCTCATTGTGCCTAGAAATGCTAATTTGGAGTTTCTCGAAAAAGCTTCAGGTTAGAATTAGGGCCAAAAGCGGTCAAAATTACTCAAAACACCCAAAAATACAAATTTGGAGTTTTTAAATAAACTCAGAATAATATTAGGACCAGAACAGGTTAAAAATTGGAATTTCTAACTGCAAATGCTAATTTGCAGTTAGAAATAGGGCAAAATCGATTAAAAATATCTCATTGTGCCTAATAATGCTAATTTTGAGTTCTTGGAAAAAACTTCAGGTTAGAATTAAGGCCAAAAGCGGTTAAATATAACTGAAAATACCTATAAATACAAATTTGGAGTTTTTAAATGAACTCAGAATAGGATTAGTACCAGAGCAGGTTAAAAATTGCAATTTCTAACTGCATGTGCAAATTTGCAGTTAGAAATAGGGCAAAATCGATTAACAATAGCTCATTGTGCCTAAAAATGCTAATTTTGAGTTTTCCGAAAAAGCTTCAGGTTAGAATTAGGGCCAAAAGCGATTCAACGTAACTCAAAACACCTAAAAATACATATTTGGAGTTTTTAAATAAACTCAGAATAGGGTTAGGACCAGAACAGTTTAAAAATAGCACTTTATGGCTGCGAATGCAAATTTGTAGTCCGAAATAGGGCAAAATCGATAAAAAATAGTTCATTGTGCCTAATAATTCAAATTTGGAGTTTCTGGAAAAAACTTCAGGTTAGAATTAGGCCTAAAAGCGGTCAAAAGTAACTCAAAATACCTAAAAATACAAACTTGGAGTTTTTAAATGAACTCAAAATAGGATTAGTACCAGAGCAGGTTAAAAATTGCAATTTCTAACTGCATGTGCAAATTTGCAGTTAGAAATAGGGCAAAATCGATTACAAATAGTTCATTGTGCCTAAAAATGCAAATTTTGAGTTTTTGGGAAAAACTTCAAATTAGAATTAGGGCCAAAAGCGGTTCAACGTAACTCAGAACACCTAAAAATACATATTTGGAGTTTCTAAATAAACTCAGAATAGGGTTAGGACCAGAACAGTTTAAAAATAGCACTTTATGGCTGCAAATGCAAATTTGTAGTTAGAAATAGGGCAAAATCGATTAAAAATAGTTCATTGTGCCTAATAATCAAAATTTTGATTGTCTGGAAAAAACTTCAGGTTAGAATTAGGCCTAAAAGCGGTCAAAAGTAACTCAAAATACTTAAAAATACAAATTTGGAGTTTTTGAAATGAACTCAAAATAGGATTGGTACCAGAGCAGATTAAAAATTGCAATGCCTAACTGCATGTGCAAATTTGCAGTTAGAAATAGCGCCAAATCGATTAATAATAGCTCGTTGTGCTTAAAATGCAAATCTTGAGTTTTTCGAAAAAACTTCCGTTTAGAATCAGGGCCAAAAGCGGTCAAAATTAAATCAAACACCCAAAAATGCAAATTTGGAGTTTTCAAATAAATTAAGAACAGGATAAGGACCAGAACAGGTTAAAAATTGGAATTTCTAACTGCAAATGCAAATCTGCAGTTAGATATAGGGCAACATCGATTAAAAATAGCTCATTGTGCCTAAAAATGCAAATTTTGAGTTTTTCGAAAAAACTTCAATTTAGAATTAGGGCCAAAAGCGGTTCAACGTAACTCAAAACACCTAAAAATACAAATTTACAGTTTTTAAATACACTCAGAATAGGATTAGGGCCAGAACAGATTAAAAATTGTAATTTCTCAAATTCAAATCAGTCAAATTTTTATTTGCAGTTAGAAATAGGGCAAAATCAATGCAATCAAAAATGGAAATTTTGAGTTTTTCTAGAAATTCAAGTTAGAATTGTAGGTTAAAATTTATTCTCAAAGTCTTCGAATGAAAAAGTTGGGTTTTTTTTTGCCAAGTGGGCTTAAGCTTAGGGACAAAAAATTGTAAAATTTTTTTTAGAAATTTACCTAGAATTAGATTCAAAGATTATTAAAGATGATGCAAGACATCTAAAAACGGGAATTTTGGCAAACCTGGGTTAGGATTGTGGCCAAAAATTGGTCAAAAATTGTTCAAAGATTCTGAAAACCCAAAAAGAGAGTTTTTAGAGAAATTTTACTTAGAATTAGAGCCAAAATTCTAAAAAATGACAAACATTCTCTTAAAAATGTCAATTTGGAGCTTCTGGAAAAAGTCAGACTCAAAGTGTCTAAAAATGCCAATTTGAAAAATTTCAGGTTAAGATTAGGGTCAAGTATGCTAGAAAATGACTCACGGCATCTAAAAATAAACATTTTGAATAATTTGGGCTAATATCATTGCCGAAATCGGTAAAAAATTAATCAGAACTTCTGAAAATTCAGGCTATAAATAGGGAGAAAATCGGTAAAAATTGACTCACAAAAATATCAGATTGGAGCTTTTGGAGAAATTCAGACACACAGTATTGAAAAATGGAGTTTTCAAGAAATTCAGTTCTTGTGGTATTTTAAAGGTAATGCCCTGAATTCTAGAAGTAAATGACACGTTGAAGAAAGGTGCTAAATTTATATACTAGGTGGCCCATCTCTATTTAGACTCGCTTTTGATTTCTAATAATATTTCATGTTTCATATAACTGTTTCAAAATAATTCAATTATCTATTTTGACACCTTTTTGGTCTTTGGTAGACGTCAAATTAAATCTTCCTTTCTTTTACATTTCCGTTTAAAAACCGTTACACTCTAATTCAAACCTACATCTTCTTTCCGATGTTTCAAAGGCGAATCCAAAATTAGTGAAGAAGTACCATTTTGTATCATCCTGTTTACATAAACAAACTCCTATTAAAAGTAGTTTAAAAAATCCAGATTTGGATTAAAGATAAAATCAGTTAGAATTGACTTACCTAAAGGTTTAAAAATGGCTCAAAGAGTTTAAAAACGCAAAATTTGGAGTTTTGTAGAAATTCAGGTTAGAATTAAATTACTAATATAATTGCATTTCCTTTACTTAGAATAAAAATGCAAAATTCAAGTTTTTAGAGAAACTTAAATTAAAATTGGAGTTAAAAATTAACTCACGATGTTTTCAAATGCAAACTTGGAGTTTTTGGAAAAATTAATACTAAGATTAGAGCCAAAGTCTGTTGAAACTCACTCAAAGCTTCTACAAAAACGGCATAGAAGCTTTTGAATTAATACAGGTTGAAACTAACGATGAAATTGGTTAGAAATGGCTCAAAGAGTTTAAAAAAATAATTAAAAGAGTTTAAGAATTTTTTATAGCAGGATTAAAATAAAATTGACTCAAAACATCCACAAATGAACATGTTTGTGTTTTTGGAAATACCAAATTTTAGGACAAAATCGTCTGATTTGTTGTTGGTAGTTTTCTATGAACTATACAGGGTGTCCAAGATAAAGATGTCCAGCATAGCATTGTAAACGGTAAGAGATAGAATTTGGGTTTAATATGAAAAAAGTTTGGAATTTTGGAGTTTAGCAAGACGATATTTTAAAAATTGCAATATTTTGATTCGTTTCGAAGTTATGCGAAAAAATGTGGAAGAATATGGCAAATTTTATCGATTTTGCTTTTCACAAATAGTCGCTTTATGGCTAACGTTGCATAAAAAGTAAGAGCACTTTCTACAAGCACTTTTTAATTTCGTTCACATGGCATGCAAAAATTGAAAAACGACGTTTCGTTTTTGAATTTTTCCATGCTCATCATTTGTTTTTCAAATACAGTAATGATTTTTTTTATGACTAGTATTAGAAGAGCTTATTATTCTACATTCTACCATGTATCAAACTTTATAGACATTCAACCAAATGATGTGAGTTTTATTTTGACTGCTGCAAAGTGAAAAAAAAATGAAAAATAAGAAAATAAACGCTGTTGTCACAACTGCTTAATCAATTGAAATAGACAACTCACTAAGAAATAGATTTCTAAAACTTCTTAGTTTATTGCCAAATCTAAATATTGTATACAGGGCATCCCATAATTATATGGACATAGAGCTACCACATACATACTACTGAACAATAGAGACCAATTTTCTGCCAGAAAGAAATACAGTTCGCGTTGTTTCACCTTTAATCTTATCGGTCAAATTACACTTTCAAGCGTCAAAGTGACTTAAACATCGACACGCAGTAGGCTTTAGCCGCCATGCGTTTGCGCAGTTGCAGACGGCTGCAGCTAAAACTTATCAGAGACTAAACGTTAATGGTTAATGGTAATAATTGTTACAATTTTAGAGCGGAACTATCCAAAACTTTTTTTATAAGTCAAAATTTATAAGTGCACAATGATTACAACTTATATCTTTGTTAAAAAGGCGTGTAGTAAAATAAAACTCAGCGTAAATGGGGTCATTGTAAGATTGTGCATCAGTTCTAAGCTATTTAATAATACTTTGAGTAGGTACTCATTAGTTTATATCAACATAATAAGGACTCATATGAAGGTAAGGAAAAATTTCAGTTAAGAGTTCATCTAGCGAGATCGAACCGGAAATAGCCTTAAACTTAACAGAATGCACCACGCGAACTATCAGTATTTTTAGGTAAAAAAACCAAAAGTGTATTAAGGGCCTCCATATTTTCATCATATTCTCTGGAGAAACATCGACATAAATGCAAATTTGAAAAATATGCAGTTATGTCGTTGTTTCTCCAGAGGTGCGAATATCTATTATAGTGTTGAGATTTAACTAGAAGAGATTGATTTTGATGTTAAAAAAAAATGCAAATAAATTAACCTTTTCAGTTTTAGCGCCAAAAATAATCGTTCCTTATTTCTTTTAGCGAAGTTTTTTATTTCCACTAAAGTAACGCAATTAATCATTTGTTGCTAATTAACCATCAGTTTATTAACAATAAAATGAGAGGTTATTTAAATTTTTTTCTATTTATACAATTTCTCATGTAGGAACCCCTATAACACGAGTTTTTGCCAACGACTCCGATTTTGCCGGAAATGGAAACGGGCTAATTTTATTCGATATCCCATTTCGCAAAGGCAATCCAAGTCAATTTGCTATCGACTCGAAAGAAGGCATTATCACCATAATAGGAAAACTGGACTATGAAACCTCCAAGTCGCATAACATTACCATTGTTGCTTCGGATCTTGGATCTCCTAGTCTCAGCTCAAGTGCCCTGCTAATAGGTTAGTCTACCATGACCAAAAACAGATGACAATCTCTTACTCTGCTTATAAATTATAGTGAATGTTATCGACGTCCCAGAAGATATAATGTCCGCCGAGAGCCCTGTCTTCGCACACCGCTATTATGAAATCGAAGTGGAAGAAAATGTTCCTGTTCCTTTGAAAATCCTCACATTGAATGTTACTGAACCCTACAAATCTCAGAAGCTACGTTATAGCTTAGTGGCTGAAAAGAACAACGATATGAGGAGGACATTCCAGATTGATCCAAAGAATGGAACACTTTATATAATAGAAAGCCCTGATAGGGAGAATAAAGCTATATATGAGTTAGTGGTTCGTCTAGATCAGTATAAAGTTGGAAGAGATATGACTGTGATGGTGTATCCTGTAACAAATGAGCGACTGGGAAATTTAGGTGAGTCCTCTATTTTTTAAATATTTTTAATTAGTCTGGATGGGTTCAATATTAGAAAGAACACATCAAGCTGGCTCTGTGACGCCTACAGCTGCGTTTCTTATGAATTAAGAATTTGTGGTAACAGATAAAAAAAGTCTTCTATTTTAAATCTATATAAAAAAAAATATACCTAAAGCATATGCATTCCATGTTTGAATTCTATGAAAGGTTAAACAAATTCTAGCCAGGGTCTATCAACTTCCTGTCCTTACAAATACGATAACGATTATATCTGTTTCCATATTGTACTGATTGTGCTGTCAATTTGTGTATTAAGTTTACTTTAATAGTATTAATTCTACTTAACATGAAATTGGATACCTTACGCGACAATATTATCCAATATTTTTTCAAAAAGTGTTTACCCTTTTAACAAATTATTAGTACCAAATGACCATAAAGATATGGGCACCACTTGTAGAACCACTTAATAAACAGTATCTCCGCAATCTATTGAAAAAATAGTGGATTATTTTCTATATTTAGACACATCTAAAAAACCAAAACACATTTATTCTACTTTACGACCCAGTATCTAAGAAGAGCAGAAAAATAAGTGCTAAGTTTGTATGAAAAATTAAGTTATGATAAAAAAAGTGGAGCACCATGTATAAGCTCTTAAGTGTTTAAGAGTAATGGCTCATTCACAATGTTCATAAACATAGTGTGTACGTATGCATAAGGTACATACGGTAACCTTAAAGGGATCTTAAGTCTTTTTATGTTCACAATGTGGGTTATTCAAATACATATGTGTATGCTTGATTAAACAAACACTTTTGATAGTTTCATTGTCAAGTTGTTAATTCTTGATGAGAATATGAATACAGGCAAACTAGTTCTTTTGTGCAGCGTGTATTTGAAAAAGTATCTTTTTTTCAAGCGGACTAAAAGTACGTCATTTGTTTTCTCCATACGCACACCTAAAGTGGGCTTTCAAATCCTGAGACCAAAAAAGTTGCAAAAAAGTCCTAGGCAGTAAAAGTAAAGTCAAAAGTCACCGCTAGTGTCATGGTGGCGCATATATAAACGATTTTCATTCAACAAAATTATTTTAATAATAGATGACACCAGATAAACCGATCTGAGTGTATTGTCATCTTTACATTCTTGTTGAAAAAACAAAGGACAGAAATACTCTCAGAGCACTCAAGAGCACCATCCGAAACCGTTATTAGTCGAAATCGCATAGGTTCTCGAATTCTGAATTCGTCTGTTAAATGTCATGCGCGTCATCATATTTATCTGTCAATGTGACATTTATTAATTTAGTATTGAAAATAATGCTACAAATTCTTAGTTTACCATAATCATTGGTTATTATTTAATACATTAAAACCATTGAACATTGAAAACCACCATTCTAACATATTCTATGTATTTTACAAATAATATACACAATTGGGTAAGTACCTAGACCCGCTTAAAGAGGATGAGAGAAAATTGCAAAACTGAACCACTTTTAAATAGATTTCTTATTTCTTGCATGCTTGAAAAAAAAATAGTATATGTTACTCGGAGTAAAAGGTCTTTTTGTGCTTCGCCCAGTTGCAGGCCTCAGCTTCGCTTCGGCCGTCAATCTCTGGGCTCAGCACGAAAAGACCCACTTTTACTCCTAGTGTCATAATCTACTATTTAGTTGTTAATTTAATAAAGCCAAAAACTCAAAATCAAAATATATTTTGGTTTTTTGGTGACATTACTGACACTTCCCGAAAAAAGTCACTAGATTTTTACATATCAATAACATAAAGTTCAATTTTAACTTTATGTAAGTGTTACGGTTGGTCGTAATCCGTATCAAAATGAAGACATAATTGTAATATCATTGTGAACAAAATACACTCTTTATTAAACTTTAACTTTTACGTTTACAATTATGTTTATGTGTTTTTTACTTTTATGTTCATTGTGAAAGAAGCATAATTGTTCTACCTCTCGATTAAGAAGTAGAAGGAGAATTTAAATACAATTAAAAGAAGAAACGTTAAATCTTGACAAGAAAGTGAGTATCATAGTTCAACCGATTATCATAAAAAAAATAGGTGTAGTAAACAATATGGGCACATAACTGAGTAAGACATGACTCACTTTTCTTTTTTGGTAATATTTCCTTAAGTGGCTGCCTAAATTCGTAAACCACAACGTTTAGAAAATTCAACCACTAATCCCTAGTCAACTGACAAGAGTCTCACACAACTCATAGGAAAACTCTTTTACTTTTATCATCTACAGGATCTCAAAAAAGATATATGTTTTATTCATAAAAAATCTCTTCCTTTTTATACAGGGTTGTTTCGAAATTATAGTGCAATAATGTAGCAATAATACTTAGACCAAGAAAGAGAAAAGGCATACTCGAATGAAGAAGTGCTGCTGGCACTCTTTTTCGATATTGAGGGAGCATTCGACAAAGTCAGAACAAACAACATCTGCGAGGCCCTTAGGGCCCGGAGGACTCCAACACAGTTGGTAAGCTGGGTCACATCGGCGGTCCGCAACCGTAGGGTGACGGCTTCTCTGGGAGATCACCGAAGGGAAATCGAGGTCGAGGACGGCTGTCCACAAGGCAGCTGCTTATCACCTCGACAATGGTGTCCCTTAATGGACGGTCTTTTGGAAAAACTACAGGCCGACGGGTTCAGTGCGCAGGCGTATGCGGATAACGAACTGCTCATGCCACCAGAAAAGTTTGTCGTCAACGTTTGTGGTCGAATTCAAAGGTCATGCACAATAATAGAACAATGATGTACTGAAACGGGACTGTCAGTCAATCCTGTCAAGACAGAGCTCTTGATCTACACTAAAAGGTACGTTCAGAACAACACCGGGAGCAGCTCTCAATGCCTTACTGGGCCTGTCGGAGCTTCCAATCTGGATGAAGAGGGAGGCGATGGCTTTTTGCAGGAGGATGGATTGCTACGATCTGTGAAAGGCAACAGTCATGGAAAGCGGTGACACGCAGATCGCCAGCTTCATGCATCTTCTTCTTCTTCTCTTTGTGCCATGTCCGGACTCCCGAACGTTAGCGATTACTATAGTGAGTGAGTCCCTATCTTCTGCGACTCTGAACAGGTCAACGGCGCTCCGGATGCCTGTCCACTACCTCATGTTCCTGAGCCAAGAGATTTGTCTCCGTCCGACACCTTGCTTGCTTTTTATTTTTCCTTTCATAATGAACTGGAGAAGATGATCCTTCCGCGCAAGATGTGGCCAATATTTGTCTTCCCATCGTTGCTCGTCTCAATACTTCTCATTGGTCAGCAGATCACGCAGCATACTGCGGTGGATCCACATTTCAAATGCTTTCAGCCGATTTATAGAGCTAGCCTTTAAGGTCCAGTATTCCACTCTATACATAAGAACCGATCAAATAAATATCATGCATCGAGATATCCCAAATGTCCTACCGGAGGAGGGGCGCCCTTGCGATCGACTGAGACTAAAACAACCATTTGGGATAAACACCCAACAAGAGAAGAATTCAAGGAAGACGTCAGGAGCCGGAATATACAAAGCAGGCCATGAAGAGGGCGAGAAATTTCCCTTGGGAAGCCACACGACGGTTTTCCAGACGGAGGTGTTTGCAATACTCGAAGTGGCCACACGACCAGAAGTCAAGCAAAGAGCAGAACAGAACATCCTCATCTATTCTGAAAGTCAGGTGCTTCTGCAGAAAAAGGACGAGTTCAAAGGTCGTTCAGTACTGCAGGTATGCTCTAGAGTCACTGGCAGAAACAAAAAGGGTAACTCTGGGATGGGTTCCTGGACATTGCTCAGCTCTGACGGCATGCAAGTCAAAGTGAGCACAAGAGGTAGAAAGGTACTGCCGTTGCCCAAAAACTGAATCAGTACGAATGCGATACACTCCTTGGTACCGTCATTGCAAGTAAAACGGTATGCTGGATATTTGTACCGTCATTGCTCAGCTCTCACGGCATGCAAGTCAAAGTGAGAACCGGGGGTAGAAAGGTACCAGTCTTACCTAACCTCTGGTGAGGAAACGAGCGCACCGATGAATCGGCCAAGCGTGGTTGTCAGACTGGTGCTTTACTGGACTGGAGCCCTGTCTAGCAGTAAGCAATAGGTACGTCTCTCACACTCTAAATGCATGGGAGAGTACAAGGACAAACTGGACACAGCCATGAATATGTAGAGAGACCAAGGAAATCCACCCTAACCCGGATAGATCCAAGGCCTCGTGGCTACTTGGGAGAAGTCCGCAGTGCCCGGGAGACCTTGTAGGAATCCTCACTGGCCCCTACAGTCCACTTCGCACTCACTGTGGAGCAGGGGACGAGTCGTCATACCACCTTCTAGGGGTGTGCTATAGTTGGGCGTGACTGCGCCACAAGACACTCCGACTCTAAGGTGGGACGGGATTCTCTTCTTCATTAGAGAGACGGCTCGACTCGTGGAGGGAATGAGGGCCTAGGAGTAGGGATGGGTTGATTCGGGGGCTGTGAAAAGGGCTTTTAAGTCCTAGTTACAAGGCTTCGCCCCTCCCCCCCTCCCCCCTCCAATGTCTACTACTACTACTACTAGACCAAGAAAGATGGCAAAAAGTTTATATAAACATTAGTTGCAAACGATTTACTACAAACACACAGTGTGTTAAATTTGTTAAAATTGCAATCCTTTTTTTCATAACTCATCCGGTTTCTAAGATAATCTCTTCTAATTTGGAATAAGGATAACTAATTATACTACACGTAAATGGAAGCTAGTTTTCAAAATTTACAGATTGTATTTCATTGGGTTCAACCTTTCATTTATGAGACCGCATTTTTTATCGTTACCGGTGATAGTTAATTTTCTATAAATTATGCTCCTTCTTCCGTTCAAAAAGCTGGCTAGTTGCATTAACTTTCGATTACAAAATGAATACATTTATAATACAAGTTGGTAAAGTTTTTAAACCTTATTATTTTATTTTTTAAAATGGCAATAAATTAACAAAATTTGTATTTAGGTAAGAAAGGTAACCTTGTTCAAGGGCTACTTGGTAAATGATTTCCGGATTTTGCATAATGCAAGAGGATAATTTCTGTGCAAATTGAACAGTAGGCATACATTTTAGGAAACAAAATCAATAAGATACGTTACAAAAATAATTTGAGGTAAAAAAGAGGAGCCTGATCCCTACAAAATATATTTTTGTAGGTATCAGGTCGATTGTAGGCGATCACTTGATTTTGAGAATTTCGGTTACTTGAAGAGATACGATTTCATCCAATCTAAAAATTCAGGACTTACTATCTAATATGGCGTCGCTATGTAACGGTGCAGAAGTAGCTGAATTTCATCAACTATCAGGTTGGGGAAACATAAATCAATTTTGCTGGCATGGCATCACTGTAGGGTAGTATATTGGTAGAAAACAGATATTTTTCTATCATATATTACCTTCTTTAACCTTCCAACTTATGGTAGTACTCAGCAGTAAGTGGTAGAAAGCGACTTGATTTTCTACCACTTATGTACTATCTAACGCGACGCGATAGCAGAAGTAATTGGATTTTGTCATGCGTCAGGCTGAGGAAAAATAAACCGGTTTGTTTGTAATTGCAACTGATGGTAGTACTTAGCAGTACATGGTTAGAGTTCAAATAGTTTTCTACCGTGTACTTGGCAGAACGCAAACATTTTTCTACCAAGAAAACACCTGAACCGAATATTGGTCGCAAATCATCAATTATCAGATGTGCGTTACACTATAAGATGAGCTGAAATTACAGCGAAACCGGTTTATGAGGTTTCTCGCCCTAATGGATAATGAAGTTTGGCTGGATAATTGGAAGATGCTATAGGCAGAAGCCTCAGTCACTCTTCTCCATGAGGTGACAAGTACATGATTGAGGAATTTAAAAAAAGAATTTGATGATGATTGCATGAGGGCCGAAGAATTCCAAGCTGAAGAGAGCGAAAAATATCTATGAAGAAGTGTGAATTAATAAATTATTTATTATCTCTTTAAATTAATACTAGAAAAAATAAAAGCGTTTTTTCTAAACTTCGATTTTAGGCAATATTTCCGAAACCACTGGCAATTTTTGAAATTTGAAAACGTTGTTTTTATGAATTTCTAATTTCGCAACTTTGCGCTAATTCAACCTTCTTCATATCTCTTAAAATAACCGAGATACCCATGGTTAAACTAAAAAAAAAACGGTTACTCTGTATAGAGCATAATAATTTACTTCCTATCCAAATTTGAAGTAATTATCTCTAAAGCTGGAGAAGTTAGGTAAAAAATACTTAAATTAATTAAAAATAAACACTCTTTATTTTTGTAATAAAGTGTTTGAGGAGTTATGTTTACACAAACTGTTTGTCATTTGTTGTATATAATAAGGTGTTATGTTATTACACGCTAATTTCGGAACATCTTATAATATCAGTATCTTATAACCGCCACCGTTAAAGTCTCTCTAAGAACTATATTTTTGCTTACATCTCTAAAATTTTATGAGATTTCTCAAAACTTTCGTTTTACTTTTTACATGTGCCGCTCTTGGATTCAGGTTTTGCCCTACATCACCATCACTCTGGACATTTAATTGTCTAGATAAACCGTAGCCGTATTGTAAAAGCGAAACACCGACAATAAAATTCGAATTTCCAGGTCTGAACGAGGTTAAGGTAATTGTCAGGATAACGGACGTAAACGATAACGCTCCCAGGTTTATGTCCACCGGAAGACCTATTGTGGCCGCCATTCCAGCTACAGCCGGCTACGGGTACGAAGTTATGAGATTACAGGTAAGTTTGGAATTAGTAAATTTGAATATTAATTGGTACATAAAAAAATACACACAAAAAAAACGGCTCTGGTACACTTGAGGGAAATCGTTATTACTCATTTTTTTCGAACATCTTCTTTAGGAATTAATAAAATGGACACAATAGAAAATTATAGGTGGTGGTAGAACTTAAAAACATTTATAATAATATACATTTTTAGAATAAATATAATAATAAACATCATATACGTTTTGCGTCCTTTAATCAAGTCGATAGAAGTGAAAATAGCGGGTGTAGGACAGAGATAACTACTTCACATTTGAGAAAGAGCCAACGTTTCGACCTTTATTGAGGTCTTCCTCAGGGCTAAAATAAAATTACATACATATAGCAAATACACAGTTACAAGTGCCTATAAACACAGATAATTTAGTTATAAAAAAAAATCAGACAAGAACCTGACTAAAATTGAGTTATAAAATTCAGACAAGAGGACATGACTAAAATTAACACTACATAATCACAATTATAAATCGTGCATCTCAAATAGCTGCGGTACCTGTGTATTTGCTATATGTACGTAATTTTATTTTAGCCCTGAGGACGACCTCAATAAAGGTCGAAACGTTGGCTCTTTAACAAATGTGAAGTAGTTATTTTTGTCCTACACCCGCTATTTTCACTTCTACAATAATAAAGTTCGCTTACCTGAAACAAACTAAACACTGTCATGGGGATATAAATTTAAACGACATTTGTCACAAATGTCAACAAGTGACATTGGTGAAAAACTTTGAGTAACCTTGTAAATAATGTAGACTATTTCGAAAAATATGGTTAAAGTAAAATTTGTTTGTCTGATCAGTTTAATTAACGAGAAAGCGGCCCAAACGGGCGCTTTGGCCATACAGACCTACGTTGCTATAAAGGGAAAAGCGGCCCATTAGGGCCGCTTTTTTTTTCTATGAGAAACCTTTTGGTTAGGTTAGCTAAGGTTAGTTTAGGTTGGTTCATGTTAGTTCAGGTTAGTTCAGTTCTAGTTTTCTTTTGGTTAGTTTAGTTCAGTTATGTTTCTTCTTTGATCAGGTTAGTTAAAAACAAAGCGACCCGTCAGGGCCTGTCTATGAATTTGGTTAGGCTAGTTCAAAATAGAAACGACTAAACTCTAAAGTAGTGCGTTTTACCAAATTTTTCAAGATAATCTACATTATTTACAAGTATACGCAGAGTTTCTCAAAAATGTCACTTGTTGACATTTGTGACAAATGTCGTTTCAATTTATATTCCCATGGCAATGTTTTAACATAACCTTCAAGTCAACTTCCATTGTATAGTTTGTTTCAGGTAAGCGAACTTGTTATTATATTTAATCTAAAAATTGATATTATTATAAATGTTTTTAAGTTTTTCCACCACCTATAATTTCTAATAATTTCTATTTGGTCCATTCTATTGATTCCTAAAGAAAATTTGAAACATGAAACATTGAAACATGAGAAACCGTTAAATGAAAATCAAACGATTAGTAAAATGAGAAGTTCTAAGTTCTGAGTTTACAACTCGGAGCCATTAGTTTGCACAAACCAGCGGTACCTTTACTTTTAGTTTGTACTAAAGCTCCATTAACAACTGTCTTCTTTACGAGAGTCTTTGTAAAATGAGCGTCTTTTTCTGCGTCAACTTGGTAGTTTGATGCAACAACTGAGTTCAGAAATTTCAGAGTTTTTCCTTATCGGGGCAAATAATCTAATTGCCATGAACTAGACTTTTAAATACCCACATACTATTTGTGAACAGTTGTAACAAATCTATTTTCCGTGCGTTTAGGTTAGTTGAAAAAAAGGTTGAAATTTTTAGCGTTTTGGCAGAACCTCTAATTAAATTTGGATATAAATAATGTATTTGCTTTCTATGATTTCAGTTTCCAAATTGTAAAGCTGATGTTTACACATTTGAAATAAACTGGTGAACATAAAGTTCGGCACAAGAAATTTTTCGTGTCATTATCCATCAGCTGTATCTTTTTAATCAATGAATTGTTATCAGTTCGATTTGCACTGTCTGAAACCTCATTTCCTTTAGATTAAGGGAACGGAAAATGTGTGTAAAGGTAACTCTTCTTTTTGCATAAATAGAATTTACCTACTACCAAACTGAACCTATAGTCTGCAAATATGATTACTTGAAAATTTGAAATCAAAACACTATCAACTTGACTTTTGCTCTTTCATAATTAGAAAATAGTACCAAATTAAGTTCTTTGTTATCGGGTCGATTGTTCAACTAGAACCTTTTAAACACCGTCATTGTCTTGACTGCGACTTTGCAGTCAAAAATAGTTTTATCAATATTCCTGTCATGATTCGTTGCTATATAGGTGGTAACAATTTTAATGTCATAAACCGACATTGCACATACCACCCTAACTTTATTTGCAATACTTTTTTAATTGACAACTCATTCTATTCCTCTGATCCTATTAATCCAATTTCGACTTCTTCCTTCCCAGACCTAACAAATGCCCATTTCAAATTACCGCCGACCCAGATTGAGAATCACGACCCTTAATAAACTATTTCATTAAAGGTAAATAAGAACTAAAGATCGCTGACCCGATTTCATGACTAATTATAATGAGAGAAGGGTTCGTTATTGAGTGAAGCCGATGAGATTAGAAAGGGCTACTGGATTCTGACAAATCGGCTCGGAATTGGGACGGACGTTTGTTTCACCAGAAGATAACAGTAGAATTAATCGACAGTGGGTTAAAGTGATTTTTCTAGTGCGTAAACCTGGTAACTAAAAGCTTTCGTTATTGAGCTAATTTTAAATAAATAAACGTTGTCAAGTTTAACAAGCTTGACAAAGTTTTATAAAATTTATCAAGTAAGTTTGCAGAAATACGTAATGAGGTAAGTTTAGGGGCTCAAGGCTTAGATAACCTGATCCTCATGAAAATAACATACTTATAGTATGATCATACAATATGTCAGGGAGGCATTCATTAAATAACCTATTAATTTTCATACGTGGCATATACAGGGTGTCTCAATAAGCGGTGCACGCGGCTGTTTATCAGAAACTATTGATCGTAGGATTTCGAGAAAAAAATCTTCTTAGTAAATATGGCGACGAGAAAATGCCCAGGCGGGAACATGACGTCATTATATAGTCAACTTTTGGTGATCATTCGTTATTCGACGTCACCTGACGAAAAAATTACAAATAAATGACGTCAATTTTTCGACGTGATATAGACGATTCGTAGTGACGTCATAACAACGTTATGTTTAGTAGAATAATTTTTGTGTATATATAATGTACCTAATAAATATACACTTCACATATTTAATTGACTTATATGCAATAAAAGAATATATTTGATGACAATATCATAAAATAAAATGTTTAGCTTCTTTGGCAAAAAATTTTAATATAAATATACAAAATATTGATAAAATTATTCTTTTTGTATATTAAAAATTGGGATGTAACAGCTTCACGTCACTAAACGTCTAAACTCACGACTAAAGTCAAAATTTTTAAATATCATGTTATTTTTAGACCAAATTTTCATAATATTGACTTACAATATTTAAAAACTTCGTGTTACGGTTTAGATTAAACTTTTGCGTTACTAAAGTCAAAACTTCATGTTACTTTCGGATCAAAATTTCTTGTTACTACGTAAACATTTTTTAATTTTTTGTTATGTTTAGAGTTACATTTGGACGAAAAACTTCTGTTATCAAAGTCAAAATTTTTAAATTTTGTATTAATTTTAGCTCAACGTATTTCTTGCTGCCAAGCCAAAATTTAAAAAAATCGTGTTACGTTCCGACTACAATTTTGTGTTACTGCAGTCGAAATTTTTTTATTTTGTGATACTTTTAGTCCACAATTTCTTGCTACTAAGTAAAAATTAAATAAATTTTCGTAGATTAACATTTCAAGTCAAACTTATGAGAAATTTTGTAACTTCTAGACCAAATTTTCGTGTAACATTTATATTAAATTTCCCCGTTACTAAATGCAAAATTTGTAAATTTTGTGTTACATTTAGACCACAATTTCTTATTACCAAGTCAAAATTAAACAATTTTGTGTTACGTTAGACCAACATTTTAAGTCAAAATTTTAAGATTTTGTGTTACTTCCAGACCAAAATTCCGTGTTACATTTAAGCAAAAATTTCATGTTACCACAGTCGAAAGATTTTATGTTACTTTCAGAACAAAATTTCTTTTACTAAACAATTTTTTTATATATTTGTGATACGATCAAAATTAAAAAATTTTGCGTGATTCACTCTTAGACCAAAATTTCGTGTTATTAAGTCATAATTTGAAAACCTTTGTGTTACGTTTAGATTAAATGTTCCTTTTACTAATGTCAAAATCTTTTCTTTTTGTGTATTGTTAGAAGAAAATTTTTCGTTGCCAAGACAAAATTAAAAAAATTAGTTATACGTTTGGACTAACATTTTAAGTAAAAATTATATTTTTAGTTACTTTTAGACCAAAATTTCTGATTGCTACGCTTTGGACTAAATTTTCGTCTTACTAAAGTCAAAACTTAAAAATTAGATGCTACTTCCGGATCAAAATTTCTTGTTACTAAGTCAATTTTTTTTATTTTGTGTTACGTTTAGAGTACAATTTCGTGTTCCTACAGTCAAAATTCAAAAACTTTGTGACACGTTCAGGCTAAAATTTCCTGTTACTAAGGTCAAAATTTAAAAATTTTCTGATACTTTTACCAAAATGTTAGATCAAAATTTAAAAAAATTTGTGTTATGTTTAGACCAACAATACAAATAAAAATTTTGAGATTTTGGGTTACTTTCAGACCAAAATTCCTCATTCCTAAGTAGAAATTTTTAAATTTCGTTGTACCCTTTAGACTAAATTTTCGTCTTACTAAAGTCAAAACTTAAAAATTTGATGCTACCTTCGGGTCAAAATTTCTTGTTACTAAGTAAAATTTTTTTTATTTTGTGTTACGTTTAGACTACAATTTCGTGCTCCTACAGACAAAATTCAAACATTTTGTGTTACATTTAGACTAAAATTTCCTGTTAATAAAGTCAAAATTTTTAATTTTCTGTTACTTTTAGACCAAAATGTCTTGTTAGAAGATCAAAATTAAAAAACATTCGTGTTATGTTTAGACCAACAATACAAATAAAAATTTTGTGATTTTGTGTTACTTTCAAACCAAAATTCCTCAATCCTAAGTAGTAGAAATCTTTAAATTTCGGTGTACCCTTTAGACTAAATTAGTTTAAAAAAGTAAGTAGTAAATTAGTTTACTAAAGTCAAAACTTAAAAATTTGTTGCTACCTTTGGATCAAAATTTCTTGTTACTAAGTAAAAATTTTTTTATTTTGTGTTACGCTTAGACTACAATTTCGTGTTCCTACAGACCAAATTCAAAAATTATGTGTTACGTTTAGACTAAAATTTCCTGTTACTAAGGTCAAAATTTCTTAATTTTTTGTTACTTTTAGACCAAAATGTCTTGTTTAGACGTTTAGACTAAAATTTCGTGTTGCTACAATCAAAATTTAAAATTTTTGCATTACGTTTAAACTAAAATTAGCTGTTACTAATGTCCAAATTTTGTATTACTCTTAGACCAAAATTTTTTGTTATCAAGTTAAATATAAAAAATTCCGTCTTACGCTTTAGACTAAATTTTTGTCTTACTAAAGTCAAAACGTAAAAATTAGAGGCTACTTCCCGATCAAAATTTCTTGTTACTAAGTCAAAAAAACAAAATTTTTTTGTTACGTTCAGACTACATCAATTTCGTACTCCTACAGTCAAAATTAAAAAACTTTGTGTTATATTTAGACTAACAATTGAAGTCAAAATTTTGAGATTTTGTGTAACTTTCAGACAAAAATTTCCCATTGCTAAGTAGAAATTTTTAAATTTCGTTTTACCATACTAAAAGCAAAACTTAAAAGTTTGATGTTACCTGTGGATAAAAATTTCTTGTTACTAAGTAAAAATGCTTTAATTATGTGATACGTTAAGACCAAAATTTCGTGTTACTACCAAAATTTAAAAATTTTATCTTACGTTTAAACTAAAATTTCCTTTTACTAATGTCAAAGATTTGTGTTACTGTTAGACCAATATCTTGTGTTATCAAGTTAAACAAAAAAAATTTCGTGTTACGCTTTAGACTAAATTTTTGTCTTACTAAAGTCAAAACTTAAAAATTAGATGCTACTTCCGGATCAAAATATCTTGTTACTAAGTCAAAAAAATAATTTTTTTGTTACGTTTAGACTACAATTTCGTGTTCCTACAGTCAAAATTCAAAAACTTTGTGTTATGTTTAGACTAAGATTTCCTGTTACTATGGTCAAAATTTAAAAAATTTCGGTTAGTTTTAAATCAAAATGACTTGTTTAAGATCAAAATTAAAATATTCGTGTTATGTTTACACAAACAATTGAAGTCAAAATTATGAAATTTTGTGTTACTTTCAGACAAAAATTTCCCTTTGCTAAGTAGAAATTTTTAAGTTCCCTTTTACCATACTAAAAGCAAAACTTAAAAATGTAATGTTACCTGTGGATAAAAATTTCTTATTACTAAGTAAAAATGCTTTAATTATGTGATACGTTGAGACCAAAATTTCGTGTTACTGTCAAAATTAAAAAATTTTATGTTACGTTTAAAACTAAAATGTCCTTTTATACTAATGTCAAAATTTTGTGTTACTGTTAGACCAAAATTTTTTGTCATCAACTTAAACATAAAAGAATTTCGTGTTACGCTTTAGACCAAATTCTTGTATTAAGTATCTACTCTAAAATTTATTTTACTTTCAGACCAAAATTCTGTTATTACGTCAAAATTTAAAATTTTGTTTAAAATTCTAAAATTTCGTGTTTTTTTTAGGCTAAAATTTTCTGTTACTAGAGTCAATTTTTTTAAAGTTTGTGTTACTTTTAGAGCTTATTATTTCTTGTTACCAAGTCAAAGTCAAAAAGGTAGTAAGAAAATTTGGATTCTAGAAGTTTTTTAACTCTTTGACGTAGGCAAAAATACATAACTCCGAAAAGAAACCGTTCGTAGCAAATAATCTAGAATAACGTCAATTTCATGTCGCAAAGTGATGTGATTTTGACGTTGCAAAATAACGTCATCGGTCTGTGACTTACG
The DNA here is from genome assembly GCA_951812265.1 of Taphrorychus bicolor. NCBI lineage: Eukaryota > Metazoa > Arthropoda > Insecta > Coleoptera > Curculionidae > Taphrorychus > Taphrorychus bicolor. The sequence goes on from OX638300.1 coordinate 2,871,137, forward strand.
ATCGTCATTATGACGTTATTTCGACGTCATCTCAGGACGTCATTGGTCACAAATGCTTACCAAAAAAATACGTCAAAATGACGTCACCTTCCCGTCTGGGTGCTGGAAATTATTTTCAGCTTTCTAAATCAGCCGCTAAGGGGCGCTCCACTACCACTAAAATGAAAAATGTCAGATAACTCTGAAATTTGCAATGAGAAGCTATAGTAAAAATACCATAAGTGTAATCTTCTGTTCTCTACGAACAACTTCGCATTTTAACTTTTTTCTCTATCTCTTCAAATAAAGTGGTGGGGGTATGCAAAATTTGCATACCCCCAAGAAATTGAATATCTCAGGAATAGACTTCATCTTTGTGGCATTTTAAAGAACATTTTTTAGCCTACAGGGTGCCCTAGCAAAAAAATCCAATTTCGTTTACATAGTCGCCGGTAGAGGGCGTTTTTCCAAAATTCACGCGCCACGAAAATATCAAACGCAATACTATAGCTTTATTTTCGCTATTCCATAAATAATTTGATGGTATATCTTGATGTGAAACTGCAAGACTCTGTCTCTTCCATAACACAAAACATTAGCGAATAACTACTAAAAAGAAAAGTATTGGTTGATGCTGCTAGTGTCTCCCCAAGTGTTCAAAATGCCCTACATCTTCCGCAATGCATTGTTCTACCCTAGTGGGCGTCGAGGCAACAGCGGCTTCTATTTCCACAGCTCTTTCCGTTCCTTCATATTATTCCTGGTGGTTTCATAGACAATGTCTTTCACTCGCCCTCAGAGATAGATTTCAAGGCACGTCAGATCTGGTGACCTAGGAGGCCAGGAAAACAGACTCTCTCGTCCGATCCAACGATTTGGCTAGGCGTTGTGAAGATATTGCCTGACTTTTATTGAAAAATGTGCTGGGCAACCATCCAATTGCAAAAACATATTTCTTCTAGTGCCACAATATCTCACCCTAATGATAAAATCTTTAATAAAAGAGCAAAAAATCGCACAAAGCATTCGCAAGCACTGTCTCAACTTCAAACACAAAGGAAACACGTCTTGTGGCTGACAGCAGTTCAATAAGGTTGACACGCACATTGAATTGACAGCACTGTTGCCAATTCGTCATTTAAAAATTTTTTCTACGTATGTTTTGATCGTGCTGTATGGCTACATTTGGCTACACAACATATAAACATATGGGTTGTGTAGTTGGACCCTGAGAGCGGGCAACATCGCACCGAACCTTTAGAAATCATGCAAGACAAAATTTTGTAAATAAAGGACTCTTGCTAATTCTTCCTCTGTGATTTAGACTAATAAAAATTTCTGATTAATAATTTTTCAGTTAATTTTAATGCATTATCCATTTTCAAGTGTAAAAATTAGGCAAACCTACACGTGCGCAGTTCAAAAAAAATATGTATGGTAATAACATGTAACATTAAATTACAATGGGTTATTATTGGAATTTCGTAAACCGTAAAAGCTGCGATTAAGTTAAATCGTGGCAAAGTTGCGCTTTGGGAGGAGATCATAGCTGCATTTTTTTATTTCGTAAATTTTGGTTGCTTTCGAATATATTCAAAAGCTTTGTGTTACTTTATTATAAATTGCACATTCTCTTAAGTCCATTTTCTGCTCTACAGGACGGTATAATTAAATTTATTCCGCCGTTGCCACTTTTCTAGCGCACCAAAAACGATTGTTGTAAAGAAGTAGAAAAACTGCGGGTTTCAAATTTCAATTTTTGAGGTTTAACCCCGTTTGCTCCAAAACCAATTTCTGTCATAATTTAAGTTTTAAAAAATTAAAAAGACTTGTAATTGTCAGAAAAAATATTTTTCAATTGAAAAGATTTTATCAGACATAGAACATCATTAGACATAGACATAGAATATTATTAAGAAAAGTTGCTTAGATTCATCAGTTAAGCCTCTTTACCAAATTTCAAAACCTTTAGCCGACTACCACTTTTCAAATTTTGATTAAGAAAAACCTGAATAATTTTTTCAGTGCTCAAATTTAGCACTGAATTTTCACATCTCGATTTCATTTGGTTCTTAATATTTATTTTATCAAGTTTTATGAATAAATTTTTGAGATATTTATTACTATAAAGCTAAAATAAATAAAAAACTTGTATTCTATGATGGGGAGGGTGCTCGTCGAGTTCGGTGGTGGAATGGCACGCTGGAGGGTTTTAAGTTAGACGACAGAAGGCCCTTCCACCGAGCTGCCAAAAAAGAGCGCAAAAGAGTGAGCTGGCGGACATTCTGCGGAGAGATGGACTCCCTTCTAGAATCGGCCAAGGCTGCCAAACTGCTGAGCTCAGAAAGAGCAAACCAATTAGGTAAAATGAAAAAACAGGACGAAACATGGACGGGAGAGACCCTAGAGATTCTCCTGGAGACCTAGTTCCTTGGAAAAAATGGCGTGGCCGCTACTCCGGAGCCTGTTCCAGTCCGGGAGGACTGGATACTTGCTAGAGAAGTAGTAATCGACAGAGTAGTTAGATGGGCGGTGGGCAAATTCAGTCCATTTAAGGCAGCGGGACAACATCTGCGAGGCCCTCAGGGCCCGGGGGACTCCAACACAGTTGGTAAGCTGGGTCACATCGGCGCTCCGCAACCGTAGGGTGACGGCTTCTCTGGGAGATCACCGGAGGGAAATCGAGGTCGAGGGCGGCTGTCCACAAAGCAGCTGCTTATCACCTCAACTATGATGCCTCTTAATGGATGGTCTTTTGGAGAGACTACAGCCCGAGGGGTTCAGTACCCAGACGTATGCAGATGAAGGACTGGTCATGATACCAGGAAAATTCGTCGGCAGCGTTTGTGACCGAATGCAAAGGGCATACAGAATAATAGTGCAATGGCGTACCGAGACGGGACTGTCAGTAATTTCTGGCAAGACAGAGCTCGTGCTTGACACCAAAAGTAGGAAACTACAGGATTCCGGTCACGTACGCTGTACGCGGAACTTCTGCTGCCAAAGCCTGAAGCTTAGAACCTGGGAAGATCACCGACAGGGCCTGCTATGAGTTGAGGTTGGCAAGACTGCAGAGAACAGTCTGCCCAAAGATAACGGGTGCGTTCAGAACAATACGAGGAGCAGCTCTCAATGTCTTACTGGGTCTACAAGGGGGCGATCGAGGCGATGGTTTCCTGCAGGAGGATGGATTGCTGCGACCAGTGGAAGGAAACAGTCATGGAAAGCGGTCACACGCAGATCGCCAGCCTCATCCAGCAAGACATCCCATTTGTCCTGTCATCTTTGCGATCGGCTGAGACAAAAACAGAAGAGCTGCTTCAGCAACTTTCGGAGAACAATCAGGTACCTATAGTATACAGATGCATCAAGAATGGCCGATTCACAGTCGTCAGTAGCCGGAAGATACAAAGCAGGCCAGAAGTGCTTTTCCTTGGGAAGGCACACGACGGTTTTTCAGTCGAACGCGTTTGCAATACTCGAAGTGGCCACACGACTAGCAGTCAAACAAAGAGCAGAACTGAACATCTTCATCTACTCTAACAGTCAGGCGAGCCATCTGCAGAAACAGAACGAGTTCAAATCTCATTCAGGACTGCAAGGATGCTCTATAGTCACTGCCAGAAACAAAAAGGGTAACTCTGGGATGGGTCCGTGGACATAGGGGCATTAAGGGAAACGAGCGCGCCGATGAATACAAGGACAAACTGGACACAGTCAGGAATATGTAGGCAGACTAAGGAAATTTACCTCAACTTGGAGAGATCCAAGGCCTCGTGGCTACTTGGGAGAAATCGGCAGTGCCTGGGAGACCTTATAGGAATCTGCACTGGCAACAGCAGACTAAACAGACACATGCACCTGGAAAACTAAACACACACGTCCATTATTCCTAGGAATGGTATTTCTGGGAGCCGCCTTCCTCCAACGAGAGGAGTTTCCGACTCTTAGATGGGACGGAATACTCTCCTTCATTATAGGGACCGGTCGACTCATATGTGGACCCAGGTGGAGTAGGGATGGGTGGATCGGGCCTCTGTGAAAAGGGCCTTTAAGGCCTAGTCGTAAGGCTTTAGCCTAATGTCTACTACTACTACTACTAGTACTGTATTCTATGATTCTAAGCAATTATTCTTAATGATGATCTATCGTGGTGTCTTTTATAAAAAGGAAATCTAAAGCTCGTTTTAGACTGGCATATTTCTTGTACAAGATCTGGGACAATAAATTGGATCGTAATTGAAACAAAGTTGATAAAAATTCAATATATTTTCTGTAATAAACTAGCCAAAAAAATGGCCCAAAACTATAAAGACTTGACATTAACATGACACGTTTGGCAAGGGTTTCGTAGATGACATTGCCCAAATCCATTGTATTTATATTTTTTGATACATAGACAATGCCAAATCAAAAAGGTTTCCCACGGTTTTCGGGCTACAAACTCCGAACAATTATTTGTTGTATTAATTATTGTAATTAAGATTTTTTTTGTTGTCGCACAATTCGCTTAATGATATTTGTTTATTATTTTCTGAGATATGTTTTTATGTCTTAAAAAAGGTTTTAATCGAAGAAACGAAAACGAAAACTTCAAAGAAAAATCTGATGACCTGAAGAAATGCTGGTCGAGATGTCCTTAGGTTATTGAAAAAAGAACTTTTTACAGAGCACCGTGAAGATACAAACATTTGAACTGCTTTATTATTTATACTCTCTGTTTTTCACAATAAAATTGGAAGCAACAAAAACCACGATTTTTAATAAGGTTATGACCACGATAGATAAACAAACAACTAGTGAAAAGTGCGCATGCCTGAAGCCTAGAAATTGTCTCCAATTAGAACAGGTTCTATTTTCCAACCAATTTAAGGTCCAATCCAAGAATCTCATACAATTTCCCACATGATACTGTCCTATTTGTCTTGTTCCAACCATTTTTTGTAAAAGAAATAGGCCTGTCTAAAACGAGCTTTAGTCTACATCAAAAGATATTTTGCTGTTTATCAGAAATTGGTCTCTGACCAAGCAAAGTTAAATTCCCAAAAACCAGATTTTAAAGTTGGAATTTTTTTTCCTTTTTACAGGAGTTCTGCCATCTATACGGGAACACGCGTGGCTTTACACTTACTTACGTTATTTTTTTTTATCAATAACTGCCCTTTCCGTGCCATCACGAAAATTAATGGTAAAAGGTCCATTAAGGTCCGTCAGGGAAAAATGTGGTTTTAGGAATTGAGTAGAGGAATATCTCAAAACATAACATTATGAATACATTTTCTGGGCCTAACTTTAACTGAATCTACTAAATTTTTGATTTAACTTGAAAAAATTAAAGACTCTTACCCCTCCCCCCCCTCCCTCCAGCCCTGTATTTAAATCATTTAAATTTGTAATTTTTTTTAAATTTCGCATTTTTTTACTTTTTACATGAGTTGTTTCATCTACCCGGGAACACCCTGGACATAATCTATTACCAATAATTTGCGGTTACATACTTACGTTATTTTTTATCAATATCGTTGCCATTTCTATGCCAAATCAAAAAATTATGGTAACAGTTCTATTTAGGTTTACATACACACATATGTATAAGTGTGTGTAGACTCTACAGAAGTCTCCAGTTTCTAGTTTATGTTCTGTAGCGAATAGTTTCAGCGATTTCCTTCCTTATTTCGGTTTCGAAGCCCTTCTAACAATTTTTTAAAGATTTTTTCCCTTACTTTAAGTCTGACATTTTTGCCGGTTAATAAACATCTCACACAAAACAGTTTGTTCAGAATAACTAATACACTTGATCCACAATTCTTGAATCACCATATCTAGGGCTTTATTTCGTACTCTCAAACAGAAGAGAAAGTTTTGCGTTTAGAGCACACTACTACTACAGCTCTTCTTCAAATTAGTAGCTGTTTATAATATAAATTACAAATTAAAATTAAAGATACACGCATGTACTTGAACACAGCAGAAAACTAGACAACATCTAATTTCAAACAGATTTCGGGCAACGAAATCGGCACTGATTTAGACTTATTTTACATGCTAAGAGATCCCCTCAAGACGATTGGTTAAACTTTCGAAAACTTTAATGTTATTGGAAGATTTAGATTTTGCGCCTCGTTGAGTGCATAGTTGTCAACTTAAAAAACAAACGAGCTGACAATTCAGGAATGCCAATCTGACGGAAAAATATCACAGCCGCCTGCGCAAGTAAAGAGATAATGTACGAACTATACCTGTCGACGCATTCCAAGCAATAGTCAGTCAACTATAGTTCGTAAACTATAACTTTACTTGCGCAGTAGGTCATGGAAATTTGACATTTTGCCCCCTGTATATTATGACAGGCATTGTCATGTATTTTAGGTTCTATTAAATAAAGAATTGAACAACTCAATGTCAAAGTCTCATATATTAAATAATTGCGTTACTCGAATTTCGCTCCTAAGAGCATCATCAGACGCCTAAAATATGAGTCAGAACCTAATATACAGGTAACAGGCAAAAACAAAATTAAAAACTTACATTACGTTTTCTTTAAAATCTACAACACACTGAACATCCACCTACATATTAGAATATACTAAAATGAGGAGCTGAATAAAAGCAAAATTATGCCGAGGTAAAACGTCGAGTCATTCGGAAGCCGACACAGATAGTTTTTGTTATGAATCGAACACTGCGTCCTGCAAACTGCAAAATACCAGATGTGGCTCCCAATTAAGCATCTCGTTGACACAGGTGAGATCTGAATTCTTTTTTGCCTTGTCGATCTCCAATTTCTCAAGCAGATCCAGCTTCTTCCCCTTATTGCACTGATGGATAACCTCAACTGAATCCAGTTTGGGGAAGGCATGCCCAGAAGACAAAAGATGATCTGCAAATGCTAATTTGGTTTCAGTTATGTCTGAGTTTTTATGCTTATTATAACAACTAAGATGTTCCCGAACCCTAACAGAAATCCTACGACCCGACTGTCCTGTATAGGTAGCAGGGCATTCACCACAGCTAAGGCGATGGTGAAACACCTGACTTCGAAAGCTTCTCAGTGGTGTCCTTCGTTTTTATGATATGGATAAATTGGAGATCGACAACGCAAAAAAGAATTCAGATGTCACCTGCGTCAACGAGATGTTTAATTGGGAACCACATCTTGTTTTCTGCAATTTGCAGGACGAAGTGTTCGGTTCATAACAAAAATTATCTCTGTCGGCTTCCGAATGACTCGACGTTTTACCTCGGCATAATTTTGCTTTTATTCAGCTCCTCATTTTAGTATGTACGCGGTGTTCATTATAAAACTCCATCTAGTTGGCTGTGAAATGTCAAAAGAAAAGGATGGAGAAACAAAAGTCCTTTTATTTTGATTATGTCATCCTTTTTTGTCAAAATTTCATAGCCTGCTAGATAAAGTTTTATAATGAACACCCCGTATATGTAGGTGGATGTTCGGTTTGTTGTAGATTTTAAAGGAAACGTAATGTAAGTTTTTAATTTTATTTTTGACTATTACGTGTATATTAGGTTCTGACTCATATTTAAGGCATCTGATGATGCTCTCGAGTAACGCAATTATTTAATATATGAGACTTTGACTTTGAGTTGTTCAATTCTTTACTTATTACAAGGAAGTTTCTTTGAGTAAGATGGACTATTTCTTCGATTTTGAGGTTATATTTATGACTTTAAAGTTATAATTTCTGTAGCCAAACATATCCCTTAGGGCCGATTGGTTAAGTTTTGACAAAATTCAGTTTTTTGAAGATTTTGATTTCGTACCTCGTTATGAGCGTGGTTATGAATTCCTCTTAAAAAAGCAGGGTGGCAAACAAGAGCTAACAACTCTGATGGAAAAATATAATTCCCGCCTGCGCAAGTAAAGTTATAATATAATAATATGAACTATATAACGGTAGTTATATAAGATTTTCTATGGCTCATTTGACAAAAAAAAATATTGAATCTCGTTGCATAAATAGAAATCTTATGACTCATTTTAAAAAAGAAACACCTTTCTAATCTTAATTCCTTTTATATAGATAAGGCGCGTTTTTGGGATGTATCAAATCAATAGATTAGCAGTTTTTCTTTCCATTAGTGAATATGGCATCCGTTAAAAGGTCTCAACTACCTGTTAAAAATACAATGCCAAAGTGATATAAAGCTAACTTTCCCCACGTATTTCCTTGAAGGAAATTAGAAAAAAAGCTGAGATAAATATATCACAATAATAGCTAATAACTACCCGTATATCATATTTATTTCTGGCACGTAGTCTTGACATATCCCTTTCGTGACAAATATTTCTTCTCTCAGTTAAAACATACTCGACAAAAATTCTTTTGAAAATATATCTCTCCAGCTTCGCTGTAGGGATATGTTTACTGCTATGTTCACTGCTATGTTTGCTGTAGGGAACAGTTTTTGTGTTTAAACAGTCAAATTATATTAAAAAAAATCATTCTCGTGATATGATTGTTGTATATAGGTGAATTGTATTGCATACAAATTTCCCTCTGCTTTTTGATCCAAACAGAAAAGTTGTTCTGATGACAGAAAATTAGCGGCAACTTTGTCTGATCTTTCTAGCCAGTTGCCCTATTCCCTTAAGCTAAATTTCAGTCACTGTGGTAAATTATAAAGTACAAAAATTAAGCATCAACTTACGTTTATTTTTTGTTATTATCTAAATTAAAATTGGAAGAAGACTTAGAGCAGATAGATTAAATTTACATCACGCTCAATATTTTGCAGGCAACTGATCCTGATTTGGGTATAAACGGCGAGATCCGGTTCCAAATTCTCAGCCGAAATGATGACATCAACCGGCGTTTTGCCATTGATTCTCTCACCGGTCAAATCCGAGCGATTGCTAATTTTAACAAAGATGTTGGGAAGGTTTTTGGCTTCGATGTGAAGGCAACGGACAAGGGTGGTGCTGATGATGGTCACAGTACCATCGCCAACGTTTTGGTAAGTATCGACTAAGTAGAGTTCCCGTGAAATAAAACCGTATCCCGGTTATTGACAATAACTCAACTTTTTCTTATTTGAAAAATGAATCTTGTCATGTACAGTGATTGAGTGTCCATTTTTGTAACCAACCATTTTTTTAAATAATGGGCATTAAATGTATAATTTGTTAATAATGATTTATGCAATACTTGTTGGTACTTAATATTGTCACGAAAAGATGTGCGATCGTATTATTATACAAAATTATTATTTTTGAATGAGAGTTAATTTACGCTTTAAATTTCTATTTTTTAAATGGGTATCGGGTAGTCGTTACCTGACCCGAAGTGGGCTTTCAAAACTAGGGGGTTTATATTTAAAATGATAAGATAGGATTCAAGCGAGGGGTAAACCGCAAAGGAATTGTGGTGTACAGCTGAGAGGAATTAGAAGGAATTTATGGGAATTACTCGAGGAATTAGTTGGCATTACTGGGAATTAGTGGGAATTAGTAGGCATTAATCGAGGAATTAGTGGCATTAGTAGGCATTACTGGAGGAATTAGTGGAATTAGTAGGAATTGGTCAAGGAATTATTGGGAATTAGTAGCATTTAGTAGTGAGCATTTAGTAGGGAATTTTATTGTAAAAGAAAAAAATATTCAAATTAATTACCTAATGTGAGATACCAAGAAATGGTTACCTGGATATTTACAGATAAAATTAAAAATAAATGACACTTTTGCATAGCCACTTTCTACTCTCTTCAACATAATATATTCAAGTTAAAATCCGACGTTTTCTTTGCATGCAACCATCACTAACCTCATTTTTTTAATATGGTCTAGATTTTTTATGTCGGATTCGGAATTTCCTTGCAATTATTTAATCGGTAAGGTAGGTTCAAACAAAAACTAAAACCGTACTTATACCTCTTAATATTAATGAACTAATTAGGAAAATAAAGAAATCATGCGGACTAAAATAAGAAGTAGACATGTCTTTCGAGCGGCTTACAATTTACAAAAACGAGCACGTCTTTGTTTAGACGTAGATGCTGAAGTATCTGAGCATCTTTTAAAATTTTGTTGTTTGTAGTTTACTTGATAATTTAATAATAATTATGCTTTACATTAAAATTAGGTTATATGAACATTATTCACAAATGAGTTGTCATGGAACTGCCCTAAACATGAAATCGGTAGTTACCACTGGTTCATTCAAATAACTACCTTCTATTGGGATGTATTGAGACAAATGTAGGTTACAGTGTCTCTTTTTCACTAAAAAATGGACTTATCACTGAAAAATATACTTAAAATAGGCCATAAAATGAAGTAATTTACCGTCCACCCTCGTAGAATTGAAATGAACATGCACGGGCGACTAAACTGTCGTCTATCTGACGCATCAAAGGTTGTGCCATCGATTAGCGATACCAGTGTTGGTTTTAAAATTGCGAATTATCTTTGTGGCACATATAACCAGCTATAACCTATTATATTTTGAGAAAACCCGGAATCTTAGTCGTGGATAAAGTACAATATTCAACTCGCATTTAATTAGGTATTAAAGCCGTCAAAGATTATGTAATATATTTTTTTTAGTTTCTCGAGAACACGTCAACAGATAATATAAGGTGACGGAGAAGGTGACTTAAGGGACCTAAGATGGTCACGTAACGTTTTATGGTGGCAAAGGGTAATTCTTTTGAAAACGCTAAATCGAAAAAAAAACCTGCTCAAAAGACATTATATCTAATTTTCAGTCGATTGAATATATTAATTACAAACATTTTTCTCCATATATACTGCTAACGGAAAAGATTGATATAGCAAAATTTTTGTAATTTTTGTGGGTCGCAAATGCCTTAGCCGAAATTTAAAACCTAAAGAGATTTTGAAAGGTCGTTTCTTTTCGAATCACGGCGGGAAATTGATCGTAAATAAGCTATTCTCTAAAGGATATACAGGGTAAAGAAAAAAGCAGTGCAAAATGACCGCATTTCAATTCACTGCATTTGGTAGGTAGCGGAATTTCACAACATTCATTGTTGTGAAATTGTTGACATGTTCGGTAGTTTTCGGTTTTTTGACCTACAAAATAAATTACAGGGATTTTTCAAAAAGTTGACGCTCTTTTCTAAGTCACCCTGTATCGCGAGAATGCCGCAGCCGATTTTAATAATATAAATGATTTCTCAAAGATAACTGGTTGCAAAATCAGCGACGTAGTCTCATAATTAATAAAACAGTTTTATTTCATTTTGTACAAGGATAGCAAAAAATCTAATAAAAAACGGATTAAAATCTTGTTTACTACGATGTCATGACGGGAGCCTCAACATTAAGACTCTTTCTGTAATGACATTTAAGAGCTATGGTTGATATCTCGGGACGGTTTTGGCGGTTTTTTGGCTTTTTGCCTACTAAATTAATTACAGAGTGTTTACAGAAAGTTTGAACTTTCTTGTAAGTTACAATACAAGGTATCCTGAAATTAACTGGGAAATCCCTAGGCAAAAATAGGGCACAATGTTCATACAAACATATCTCGAAAACGCTTTGTTTACGACATACAGGGTATTGAAATTTTTGTCTTTATAGCTCTTAGAGTTTTTGAGATATATAACTCAAATTTCAAATATAGATAATGATTTATTATCTACGTCGTTGGATATACCAACCGCTAGCCAAAATCGACAGGGTCTTATTTTTCTCGGGTTGTATCCGTTTTACCTTCACAAATTTTTTTGTAGCACCAGTGATCGTTTTTTCTTAAAATTCTGAAGTCTCTATTCAAATTAGAAATTTTCTTGCCTCTTGCATCCTTGTCTTGTGTCTAACCGTTTTCGAGCAATTTGCAAAAGTGTCTAGAAATGCACATAATTTTTCCATAAGTGACTCTTTTTCATCAGTATTTGAGAATCTAAATAGGAACGCAGAAAACAGACATTTTTTATAGAAAAATTATCTGCATTTCTAGACACTTTTGCAAATTTCTTGAAAACGGTAAGACATAAGACAAGGATGCAAGAAGCAAGAAAGTTTCTAAATTGAATAGAGAATTCAGACTTCTAAGAAAAAACGATCAGTGGCGTGCTACAAAGAAGTTTGTGAGGGTAAGAGGGATACAACCCGAGAAAAAATTAGACCCTGTCGATTTTGGCTAGCGGTTGGTATATCCAACGATAATAAATGAATCCCTATTTTCAAAATTTGAATTAAATATCTCAAAAGCTCTATGAGGTATAAAGGAAAAAAAAAAAAATCAACACCCTGTATCTCGAAGACAAAGCGTTTGCGGGTTATGTTTGTTGTTGTTTCCCAGTTAATTTCAGGATACCTTTTATTTTATAAGAAAGTTCAAACTTTCTGTAAACGACCTGTAACTAATTTAGTAGACAAGAAACCAAAAACCGTCAAAACCGTCCTGAGATATCGACCATAGCTCTTAAATGTCATTACAAAAAGAGTCTTAAAGTTAAGTTTCGTAGTAAACAAAATTTTAATCAGTTTTTTATTATATTTTTTGCCATCCTTGTACAAAATGGAATAAAATTGTTTTATTAACTATGAGCCTACGTCGCTGATTTTACAACCAGTTATCTTCTAGAGATCATTTATCTTATTAAAATAGGCTGCGGCATTTTCTCGATACAAAGTGACTTACAAAAGAACGTTAACTCTTTGAAAAACCCCTGTAATTTATTTTGTAGACCAAAAAACCGAAAACTGCCAAACATGTCCCGAGATACCAACTAACGCCATTAAATCTCATAACCATGGATGTTCTGAAATTACGCAACTTACCAAATGCAACCATTTTGCAGTGCTTTTTTCTTTACCCTGTATATCCTTTAGAGAATAACAATCTCCCGCGGTGATTCTAGAAGAAACGACCTTTCAAAATCTCTTTAGGTTTTAAATTTCGGCTAAGGCATTTCCGAGATACGGACCCGCAAAAATGACAAAAAATTTTGCTGTATCGATCTTTTCCCTTAGCGGTTTAGTTGCCTTCATTTGGAAGCATTCTTATCTCTTACCCTGTATATAAGATCGAGACAAAACATGGACATACCCTGTATATAAGAACCATAATTAAACCAGACCTTCATACACATGCATATTACTCATTCACTTATTTCAAATTACCTTTGAAGCCTTCATTTTTTTTATACCCATCTCTTTTTATTACATGTTAAGGAGATACAATAAAGTCAAAGTCAAATTTGCAACGTCTACTTGACGACAATAATAAGTGAATGGCTTATATGTTTATGTTGCAATTCTGTTAATAAATATCAGGAGCTGTGTTTATTTATTAATTTGTTTCCATGTTTCTCCAACATTCGAGTTTGGAGCGCACAGTTCTAAAGACACAATTTTCTTGTCAATTTTGATTTTAAGAAATAATAGGGTTAAGAAATAACAGAGTTTTAAAAAATGAGAGTGGTAAAACCATAACAGGAAATAGTAGGGATTAATGGGAATTAGTAGGAATTTGTGGGCATTACGGGGAATTAGTAGGCATTGGTCGAGAAATTAGTGGCATTAGTAGGAATTAATAGGCATTGGTCGAGGAATTAGTAGGCACTAGTCGAGGAATTAGTAGGCATTTATTTGGCATTAGTCGGCATTAGTGTACAAGATTTCGGCCTGCGATTTACCCCTCGGATTCAAGTAAACTTCCATTTTATGTGCTTTAAAGTTACCCTAACTACTTTAAGAAAATGAGTAATATAAAAACAGATACCGTTATAACAAATGGGTCTTACCTAAGTTAACTGTCGAGACTGTATCGTGCCAACCAATTTAACGTACGCCAGGGGTACTGGGCGTCCTCCGTGGCTTCCTTTAGGGCAACAATGGTGGTTATTCCTTGTACTGGGACGATAACAAATTTGAGTAAAACACTTAATTATTGTTCGACGGGTGGTCGTTCGTCTATTTGACGTAACGCCCCCAAAGAAATCAACCCGAACTTCAAATCTTGCGGTCTTTCCTACGTGCAAGCCACCGGGCAAGTCCCCAAACTAGACTCCCTTCGGGAGTCCCCATAAACGACTCCTTTTTCTACTTTTAAACAATGGACTGGTACCTGATGGTGATTGTTCGTCCTTCCGGGGTAATGTCGACCTCCCATCCGCCCCAACGCGCCGCCGCGTTCCGGCTACTTGTGAGTTCCTCCAAACCGGATTCTCTTCGTGAGCACCCAGACTAACCCTGCCGTTTCTCTCTCAAAAACGCTCGTGCTATTGTCAGCACATTTTTCCCAAACGATTGCATCCTTTTTTTCCGTGACGTCCATGAACGGTTCGATGTTGAACAAATTTGCAAGGTTTATTTTTTAAATTTGGTTCAGCTAGTGCTTGGTTACTAAACCCGTCATCGGCCGACCATTTCTAATAATGCTGCAATTTTAGTTTTATTTTGCTTCTTTGTGACAATATCTTCAGTATTCTGAAGCATAATGTTATTGTTTTGAAACATTTTTTTCCTTCGAAATTAAGTGGCTTGTCGACCACAATTTTAAACTTTCTAGGTTTTCATTTCGGTTTACTATTTTCGAATGGTTGGGGCAATTGTCTTGTTGAAACAAGCTATTTTTTTTTCGCCAAAGATTGACATTTAAAGTGAAACTTTTCTAAACCCTTTGAATGTTCGTAACGATTTACTTTACGCAACTAGTTGATGATGAATCTTTATACATATTTATAACACAATGGAACAATTGCTGATATTTACTCCAGCTGACAAGGAGTTTCTTTCAACTGTGCTTATGTGTGTATTTTCCAAGGAAATGCCGCCAAGAATTCTGGATGCAATTCTCCTCTTATTCTCTACAGAATCTCGACGTAACCTTCTGCCACTGTATTGGACCTCCATCTGCCATGATATTTAATTTTCAGAAGTTCTGCACCAAAATCCACAAGTAGGGCACTAGATGTCCTAGGGTACAGTGACCGGTGAATAGAGATAGATTTGGCAATTTTACTGGCATAGACTGCTATATTTTTCGGAATATTTCCAAAGGTTTTGATACCCACAGGTTGAGGTCCACATTTTCCTTTGGAGTACTTGATAAAAAATCGGTCGGGTTTCATGTTTGGTGGTCGCAACGAAATATGCTTTTCTATAATTTCCATGAGGTTTGAACCGTCAAGGTCCCCTGGTGATATTACGAATTTACGACGTATAT
This sequence comes from Taphrorychus bicolor, assembly GCA_951812265.1. Lineage (NCBI taxonomy): Eukaryota > Metazoa > Arthropoda > Insecta > Coleoptera > Curculionidae > Taphrorychus > Taphrorychus bicolor. Next base: position 2,886,274 of record OX638300.1, read on the forward strand.
TTGACTTTGTGTTAGAAATTGTTACTTTGAAGTACTGTCCAGTACTGCCAGATTTTCCATACGAAGAAAAGTCAATTCACATTTCCGGCAAGCACCAGCGATTCCAATAATCAAAACCACCTAAAAATACTATTTTAACTAAAATGTTGCAGGAATAAAAGCATGAGACAGAATTTTTAGTTATGAAAATCATAACAACATTATAAGAGTGTGAAGGCTTTCACGACCGTTCAAAATACAATCTAATGTGTTTTTCGGGCTTTGGAGCCGTGGTCCAATGGAATTTCTTCCTGACGTTTCGTCTCCAGTGCTTCCCCGTGCTTCCCGACGTTGACTGATGCGACTGTGGTGAATTCCGTGGTATTTATGCCCCCGCCGCGTCATCGAGCTGCAGTTGAGGGACTGTGGTGGGGCTGGCGCGAGGTTTCTTCGCATTTGAGGTACCTATGTCATAGAACTCGCTTCCAGTCTGAATTTAGAAACCTAATTTCAGTACCTGAAACGTAATATCATAAGATATTATTGCTGCAAATAGAGGTTGGTAACTAATTACACTTACCTTAGTCATTTATGGCCATTTCCACTAAGCAAATGTTAAGAAAACTTAAAGTTAAGGGCCCTTAAACCATATGTATTAGCATGAGTAACCATGGTAATAATGGAAGTCTTAACTAAGTATACTTAAAAATTGCTTGGTGCGATCGGCCATAAATGACGTATATCGTCCGCTTTTTCCTGAAAATTGGTAATGTTTTGTTTCGTCAAGACCTTTGAGTTTTTAGGCTGACAATTCTTGGAGTGGCACTTCAAAAATGCAATTAAACCGGTATATTTCTAGTGGCTCCATAAGGTGAAACTCTTCATATTCTTCTTCCCTTCGAAAGACGCCAACAAGACCTTCACGTTTATATGCATTGCTTTTCTCTGTTTGCACCAGTCATCAAACTTGGCAAAGGCCAAATCGTAGTTTCCTTTGGATTTTGTAGATGAAGTAGTTTGGGCAGGCTTGTTCAATGTCACTAGGAATATCGCTTTGCGCATCTGCCGTGGTTCTGTACTTTTTACCCAGATATTCTACAGTTGGATCGCTGAAAGAATGCCGATCCGATGAAATTATGCGACGCGTATGTTAGATTTGCCTGCCTATTTTACACCCAATAATAGGAAAAGAAATAACAGATAAAATATTGTCTGGTGGTTACGAAGTACGTCCTCGATAAATAGCATTGTCAGGTTAACGTGTGTCAGTGTGACGTGTTTTTTCTGGATTTTTTCACTGACAACGGGCATCGAATTGCCAAAACAGTTCTTTTTAGGACGCCGGGTATTATAGCCTTCTTACTGGTGAGAATATTCAACCTATTTCATAGAATAGATCCTGCTTTGATCAATGTAAAGATGCGAATTTCTGGGCATGTTTCCAGTCACGGCAACTGACCAATTTCGCTCTGCATTGTAAGACGCAAATTCTTGTCTTTAATCTGTAAATCTAAGTCTAACGGAGATCAATTGTGCAGGTTCCTAATATCAGAAAAAAAACATCAAGTTCCAAGCGCAGCAACCTAATATATAAAATATCTACAGGTACTTTCAAATGGAGGAACAAAACGACGAGCGCTTGGAATCGGTTTTATCTGTTCAAGAGAGGAGAGAGGTACTAAGAAACATCTGCCATTTTTCATGCTGCTTTCCATTAATTATTAACGAATACCTACTTATTCTTGAGTGTAGCTGTTGGTCTAGAAATTATAGAATAATGGTGAATGCTAACAAAAAGGGAAAATAACATGAATGAAGGAAGAACCTGCTTGCGCATAATAGGATTAAGAACCACTTTTGAGACACTCGGAACTACGAAAATAGCGATGTCTAAATAAGGAAGGCCCAAAATTAATCTAAATGCGCATGAGGAGTTACGAAAGTGAAATTAAATGAAACTGTTGATATTAACGATTGTGAAATGCACATATCCATCATGAAACATTTAAAAAGATTTAGTTGTTTCAAAAGAAACCCTATACCCCAAAATTTCCTCAGGATTATCTCGCAGGAATCGGAAAAAAAATTAAGGTAAAAATCTCCAGAATCAGCAATAACAAATCTATATGATTTGTGTCTCTATAGATACCTACATACAGGAGGAAACTGTACAAAATACTATGCGTGCTCCTTCCAGTTAAAAAAAAAACTCTAATAAACAAGGCCGGGCTACTGAATTACAGATATTGGACCTCCAAACCACACAAGTAAGAAGCACGCAAGAAGTAGAAGAACCAAGTAAATTGCAGATTATTAAGAGACACCTAAAAGAAAGGACTATAGATTTAGAAAATATCAAGTAGACATGCACAAGAGTAGGCAATTGGTTTCAGCCAAGAGTAGACCACCAACTACAATCAACCACACTATGAGAAAAAATAAAAAAATTATCGGGCTATGGAGGCAGATGATACCAGAACGGAACAAGTCCTGAACAACAACAGAATCTGATCAAGCCTTTGGGACTCTTTAGAAAAAGTAATCAAGCAAAAATAATAGCATCTCCCAACCAACTTCGCAAATAAGTAGGTTTGATGATAACAGCAGCCTTTATTAAAAGCAAGGTTGCCCATGCCTTTAATATGCCTTTAATCGTGCCCCTGCACGACATGCTTAAAACAATTTTTATAGGCAGAGGAAAGTGTTCCAAAGCATGCTAGTACAAGAGTTAAAACGGATTGTTGCAGTCAAAAGCCTTTTATGACAGCTTTTTACAAAATCATCTCCAAAACTGGAATGGAATAAAACCATAGCAGACATGCGGATTATATGATATGAACCTTACTAGCATGCCTTACCAGTGGGTCCGTTATCTTTTACGTTTACTCTACAACCATCCTTTACCACTAGAGACCCCTTCCGAATCGTTGCTGCACATAGGACTTTGTACTCTCCGCATCTCCAGTGTTTCTGTCCAATAAAGCGAAAGATGAGGAATGGCGTTCTGCCGTTTTACTCATCTTTCCATATAGGTGTATTTAGATAGAAAATAAAAGTAAAATTTAAGGGTTTGTTGAGTTTGACCCTTTGAGTTTTACTGGAAGAGTTTAATTATATTTCTTTTTGTATTATTTGTTCAGGTTACAGAAAATGCGGGATTGGAAACACACCCGTTTATAGGTTAACGTAACTCGAAACTCAACCCAGAAAACTTTGATTTGATTCATATGAAATTTATAACCTCGCATTGACGTCACACCGGCATTCTTTCAGCGATCCAACTATATGTGACTCTTTTTAGCACAAAAACTAGTGCCAAGCTCACGCCAAACTTGACAAAAAATAATTTGTGTGTCTAGACAACAGTCCAGTACCAGCACACCTGTATTAGTGCAAATACAGGTTATTCTAGTAATTCTGTTCTTAAGTTAAAACGATCATAATATTATAGCCACGCCACGTAAAGATCCAAAATTAAAAAAATCTTGTATGGAACTTGTTGGGAAATTACTATTTTGTGTAACTTGTATCCTTTTGCGGGACATGGCTTCAAAAGTACTTTTCCCAACTGGTTGTTACTGTTTGAAGATCCCACAGTATTTGGAGGTTTATGGTATTCAGACGAGAAGGTGACGTCATTTTGACGTAATTCTTTGGTAAGTATTGGTCAGCAATCACGTCATTGTATGGCGTGAAAACAACTTTATAATGACGGGCGTAAGTCACAGACCGATGACGTCACTTTGAGACGTAAAAATGAGGTGTTTTACGATACTTCCTACAAACGGTTTTCTTTTTAAGGTATACTCTGTTCAGCGAGGGTTCAATATTACGTCATAAATTGTGGCGTCATACAAAAAAACACGTCTGTCTCTGATAAAATGTCAGTTAAACAAAATGTCAAGTTGACACGGGGCAGGTAACAGTTTAGCCTTTTGTGCAAACATTCCAAAGTTTTCCCATTTCGGGTATTAATTCAGAAGGAATATCCGCAGCAGCTTTACCATAGACACCTGCTATGATTCACCCGGCCATGGATGTAGATCATAAGATATGGACAAAATTGGCCCAAGGTATTCGAGTATTTTTGTGTGCTTACTATACCTAGTAGTGCTCATCACTTGCGTTGTAAAACCAATAAGCAGAAACACTTGTCGTCGGGTCGCCAAACATATTTTTTCGTTCGAATGCACCCTTTTCTGTGGAATAGTTTAATACGTGTCCGCATGAATTCATTCATTTGATAAAAACACTGTAAGGAATTTATTGTATATTCAATTCTTGAAATTTTTCTTACAATTTAATTAATGCAACATGTGATAAAAAAACATGCAACATAAATAACTTAAATTAAGTACATAATCTAACAAAGTGTGGGCAATTTTTTTAAGATACCTAGTTTTGCTTTTATCTGTATCGCAGCACCGTTCTTCCACATTTTTTCTTTGGTTGATTCAGCTACCTGCTAATTTTGATTAATGTTTTATTCATTTCCACAGAAGCGGATCTAGCCTTTAGGTGACACCAGGGAAAGATATTTTTGTGGACCAGTAGGGTGTTGTTCAGGAACAGGAGCTTCTTTTCAACAATTCATAGCTCCTTCGGGACGTATGTTGATGGAATTTCTTACGCCGCTTCATCGATTGTAACTCCTTGTTTCTCGACTATCTTGGAAATTTTCTCCGGTTTTTCTTCACACAGTGTACTGTTTCTACATGCTCCCTTAAAAGCGGTTATTTCGTTTTTATATTTAGTTCTACAAAAGCTGGATTCGGATTTCTAAATTTTGACGACATTTTGACATTAAGCGTCAAACTGACTTTAGCTGGTGGTTTTATTATTAATAAGAACTAATAATACGCCTGTTTTTTGCGATCTTTTTCTAATGAAATGAGATGATGAATGTGACGTCATATTGAACCCTCGCTGAACAGAGTATATTATATTTATATATATATTATAATTAGTATATTATAGTATTAGAGTATATTATAATTTATAGATATTTTTGGCTACGTCAAAGAGTTAAAAAGCTTCTAGAATTTAATTTTTTTTACTAAAATTACATTGCTGAAAATACGTTTATCCTTACCCAAAGTAAACATTCACACTCTCAATATGCATTATAGGAAAAAAAAAATACTGCTACTGATACATTTAATTAATAAAATATATTGAAGATATTAAAGCATAAAAGTTATGTTAAAAAAATGTGTTTAAAGGTTAAAAATATTTTAAAAGGTTACAAAATTTAAGCTTTTAAAGGTTAAAAATCATGGTTATTTACGGTTATTTACATATCGCTATGTATATTAAGCATAGAAAATAGGGTAATAAAAATTTGGTGTAATATTTTTTCTAAATAAGCTGTTTAGAAGACATGAAAACCACGTAAGCTAGAAGTCATTATACTTAAAAAATCTCAACTTACTTTTATAAAGTTTATATAATTTTTTCTACAATTTAATAAGCACATATTAAATATACCAACTTTTTAAGACTGAAATATTAGATTAAATGTAACGTTATTGTGACGTCACTATGAGACATCCTTATCTCATCGAAAAATCGACGTCACTTATTCGTCGTCTTTTCGCAAAATGACGTCGAATATCGAATGATTATCAAAAGTTGACGTTATAATGACGACACGTTTCCGCCTGAGTATATGGAGGTCTGTAACCACAAATCGTTCTCTTAGACTAGAATATTTCTTCATGGAACAATATTACATCGGCCCATAAATCGTCACCCTCTGGTAAGAATCGCATTGAATATGACGTTTTTTGTACTGTTTTTCTGCGAGGAAGAGGTTGGTACCTGGAATTGAATTATTTAGTTTTGGGTGGTCTCCAATGAAGAAGGAAAATCTTGGTGTGTCCTCTTTGCGACTCCATACATGTTAAATAATATGGATAATAAAGAGCCTCTTCCTGAGAGAGTCGTATTCCAAATTTTTGGAATGCAGATAAATATGGCTTGAAAGTAATTATATCGGTCTTAAAGTCAGCACATTCTGGTAAAAACTGCATTACCAGACGTAATTTCGTATCCCATTTTTTGTCAATTTCTGAGAAGAAGAGATTGGGAGCTGCTACTCTACTTTTTAATGCGGAATTTGTTATTATTTCCCTTTGGGTAGTCCCCAACAAACTCGGAAAATCTTTCTTCTAATTTTGACATATAAAGTGGCACTTTTTAATACTGATGACAGTGACGTAACGTCCTACTTTTCGTAATTAGTTAAGAAAAGTAACATCTTTCATCATTTTACGGTATTAAGTAAATACAATGTAGTTTAAAAGTAAATATTGAAGTTTAGTAATAATAACTCTCTCTAAGTAGGGATTTGTAGTCAAAATTAGAAAAAATCTTGTATGAAACACGTGATGAAAAGCTTTTTTTGTGTATCTCATTAAAATTGCTGGAATTCGCTGCGCTCGTTCCGCAAACATTCATTCGGTACACAAAATCGGTCTTTTCGTAACTGATTACATAAATAGCTATTATATAGGGTGATTCACGTTATTCGACACTATTCACGTATGGCTAAACTTTTAGATTTTAAAAAAGTTTTGTATATGGAATAGAACAGGGTCTATTGGAAGTACATTTTTAAATTATTGTCATTGTATACAGGTGGTCCCGAAAGTATAAAATTGATTAAAGTTGTATTTTTTTAAATGAAGCACCTAGTATATTAATGTATTTTCGGTTATTCGTGATATTCGTGATTTTGTGAAAATGCAGCATCAAATTTAATGTTTAAAATCTCAGCACTTGGTTTCTTTTAAACCACCAAAATTGGGTGGTGGGCTAATAGTACATTGAATTTTTTGCGATATGGATTAAAAATTAACTACTGTGTACCAAATGTAAAAAAATCAACACTAAATTATTGCAAGTTTCAAACAGTAATAACTCGTTTAATTTAAATTAGATACTCTGTATTTTATAGTATAATTAGATGCAGAATTTAGTTTCCTATAAAAACTATTATACATTCCTATAGCTTGGTCGTTGCATTTTCTTGGAAAATTATTTTTTTCTGAATTTGCGCTGACATAAACGAATGTAGTAATTTAATTTACCTGTTCAAGTCTGTTCAGGTGTTACCTGATTTTGACAAAGCAAAATTTATTGTCATTTCTAGTTGTCACATATTAATATAAACAAATTTACTGTTAAAATTGGTGGTTAACAGGGAGTTTTTTATTTAATCAAAATGCTGGTTTACACAATAGAAGAACGAGTCGATATGATTTTCATTCTAGGAGAATGCTTGCAAAATTGTCTTTTAGTATCAAGGGTATATGCTGAAGGGTTTCCTAACCGAACTCGACCGAATAGAGCCGTTTTTCAAAGACTGTTGGTTCATTTTAGGCAAACTGGTAGTGTTCAGTATGAAGCGACTGCCAAAACGAGACCAGTTACAGAAAACCAAGAAACTGAATTAGTCGTTATTGGCTCTACGCTAGACTTTTGTGTTGTGAAAAAAAACGCATTTTTGACTTTGGTACGCCACTGGTCAGCCCCCTCCCCCCCCCCCCCCCCGCACGTGCAACAAAATCGATCACATTTTTGGAAAGCCCGTTCATCTCTGTACATACGCGCAACACTTCGAAATCCCGTCAAATGAGCAGTTTCCGAGTTATAAGCGTCGAAATGGAAAAAATACCAAATATCTACAACCAAAATGTCTCCGTTGGCTCGCCTTTATAATCCTCACTGGCGTTCGGATAGTAAATACCTGTATGTTATCTTTGTTGTTTAAGAAGCCTTAGCAATTAAAGTAAACGACACTATAACTTAATGCTATTTTAGAATCCAATTGCTATTTCACAAATTTATTCTTTTGTATTTGTTCAATTCGTTTAAAAGTTTCACAATTATTTCTATCCCAAGTGACATGATCTATACTCAATGACATTCCGTATTTTTTATTGGCTAGCATGCAGTTTGAACATTTGTTCTCATTTGTTGTACAATCTTTAATGTCATGCTCTCCACTGCATTTGGGACAAGTTAGACTTTGCTCGCATTCTTTGCTCATATGTCCAAATTGACAGCATTTGTAACATCTGATAACACCGTACTCATCATAGACAGGACAACGACTCCACCCAATATTCATTCTTTTTTTATTCATGAGCAAATCATAGGTGGCATCGTCGACCTCAAACACCATGCTAAATCTGTGATTTACAACTTTTGTTTTGCGCAACAACTTCATATTAAAGTTGCTACACTTACTATCTAAATAGTTTTGTTTTGTTACCTTAGTAGTTATATCGCTGTCACTATTTTCAAATTCACTTTTGTTCACACCTACTACTTTAATACGATGATTCAATGTTTTAGGCATGTGGACACTGTACTCGTCACCAAGTTTACTCTGTATTTCGGCTTGGATATCGACCACCGACTGTTCTCTGTCGCAATTTAGAATGAGGCCCCCTTTTTTTGTTGATCTTCCCATTGTGACACCTATACCGATATCGGCAATATTAACCTTACTTTTAACGTCTGTTTTAAATTCGTTTAAGTCTTTTTTGGCCTCTTTTTGATTTATAAGCAATACTTGCTTTTTACTTTGGGCAACAGCAGAATATGTTTTCTTGGGTATGCTGGTTGAGTCATTTCCCACATCAGCTGCTTTTAAACTAGAAATTTCTTTTTTGAGAATACGGTTTTCATTTAGAAGTTGATCCACTTTTAGGTTCAGTTCATTCCTTGTACTCACTATAACTCCAGAGTTGCATTTATTGAATCAATAGTAGTTTGATCCACATATATGTCCTCGACACGGCTTCTTTTCCTTGCTCTTTCAGGTTTGTTTACATCCATCCTAACCTCCTTCGTTGGGCCAAAACAATCTGTACATTTCCAATTTGATCTTTTCATATGAAAACCTCTTAGATCAACATTTTCACATTTGCCATGGAAGAACCGTTTACATTCATTGCACTGTATAATAGATTTAGCATCATCAAAACTTGTTTTACACTTAAAACACTTCGGAAAATCAGGATCACCGTCATCTACACCCGTACCGTTCGCAGCCATCTTGGTTATGTGTATTTTTATGGCCTTTACGCTATTTTTAACGATTTCTTAGACTGTACGCTTTGCGACTCATTTTAATAAGTGTGGCATAATTGTAAATGATACACTTATTGGCTGATGATGATGTGTGCGAGTGAAAAAGCCAACGGCTAATTATAGTATATTAAATCGAGGATACGGTTTTGTGACGGCAATTGTATCCACAAAAAAAAAATCAAATAAATTACCTTTTTTCTCATATAATCGTAAAATGAGTGAATTCTAACCTACTAACGCTAGTATTATTTTCAACAGGTATATGTGCTCGACGAGCAAAAGCAGGTCGTTATGGTAATGGGAATGAAGCCAGCTGAAGTGGAAAGCAGCATCGCTAATATTACGACGTGAGTTCACGATTGAATTCGTATTGGAGGGCCTAAGTAAGAGATAGGTTTATTTGTTTGACCACAAAATACAAAACATGTATGTGTAGCAAGTCAGTAAAAAAAACATTAATAGTAAATAACAAAGTAAGTAAAACTAAGACATACTACAGTAGTTATGAGACGTTAGACCAATTGACACAAAATATATAAAGACCCAGGAGCCACATCCATAGCAAACAAAAGACGTTTTAGAACCGGTGTACAAGGAATTCCTCCACACTGTAAAAGCTGTTTGAATAGAAAAATGTTGACATGATAAGGAGTTTGCTACCTGAAATCGAGTGATATTAATTAAAACGATAAAATCTAATAAGACATAAATAATTTGCTTCACCAGCAGTGTTGCCAGTGCATGGAAATTTCAGGTACTAGGTTCCTATTAAAAAATGTAACAGATTTATGTAAAATGTAGTGGATTCTATTTGGTGCCATCGCGCTCCACTATTAAAATAAAGTAAATCGCGATTTCGAATCATTTGACGTAAGACATTAAGTGACGTCACTTACTCTCGATCAATGATCGAAAAGATATGTTGAGAGCCAACAAATGCTAATATTTTCGTAAAAATCGGGACCATTTTTAAGATATTCATGACGTAATTTCATCGTCAGAGCACAATTGGCGATTCATAACTTCCAATGATAAGACGTAAGACGAGAAGTGCCATGAATTCAAGTGTATAGAGCTGGAATTTTTAAGGTTCTCGCTCCTAAAAAGGGGGCCAAAACTGTAAAACAGCGAGGTCTCTCCAGATATGATATATTAGCTCGTTGCTCTTGATGTCGCCGCCATTTTTGTGTGAACTCCTGCCTAAAAAAGATGGTCAAAAGTGTGAAACACGAGACTCTTGTCATATATGGAATATAGAAGCTGGTTGGTAACTTTGTGTTGATAAAATTTTATGATAATGACAGTTGATACTGCCAATTCTGAATGACAGGCGCTTGCTCCCTGACAAAGAACAGGAGGTACTGTCTTATCGGAAATATTCCATATTAGGGATGTCATAACACTGAGTGCATACGTTTACATCGACATAGGGAGAATTGCACCCGATGCATTCAACTTGCTTTGTTATGTTGCGACGCCCTTTCTCAGGTCCGCCGATTCTTAATTAATTCATTGAGTCTCGGGCGCCACCCTTTGATATTTATAAAGCGACAAAGGGACGGCTATTGCCTACAAGGTAGCTTTTAAACAGGGGAGAAATATTCCAGGGATTTTTAGATTAAAACACCAGGAGTAAGGAACAATAATAGGGTATCTATTAAACTACGGTAAAACAACATTCAAACACCTACTAATACTACGACTGTTAGTAACTCTCTATAACTACATACGAACACATCCTAAAACTATGAAATTAATAACAGCGAGAGGGGGTGAGCAGCAGTTAGTTACTTAGTAGACGAAATTCTGATGCACCAGGGAAAACGGGAGGTTTCGGTAATAAACCAGTACACTCTGTACTGGATCGGTCGGGGTCGGAAACTTCAATATTGCGTACAAGCAGTAACAACAATATGAAACGGTAACGGAGCTTTGGGACCACTGGGAACTGGGGTTTCGGAGGAAGCGTACTTCATAATTCGGAATCGGAAATAGTCGGTTTCGGTTTATTCACATCCAGCCTGGCTTTGAAGGTCGGTGCTACGGGAAGCCCAGGATGTAAAACAGGACGGTGACGGAATCGGTAATAGGTCCCAGATCGGATTCGAAAGAAGCGGTACGGTGAGCGGTGTGTTAGCGATTTTTCCGGGTTACATATGAACGCACCCTGTGATGAACAAAATGAACGCGGCCAGAATCAGCATGGCACCTGCGTCACTTGAACGTCCCAGGTACTCCGGTGGAACACGACAACTCCAACTACACCGGAAAATCACAAACCCACCCCTCTTGTGTCGTAAGACCCTAGCATGACGTCAGGAGCCGAAACGTGAAGCAACAACGTCGGCCCCCTAGGTCAGATATCCGGTACTAACTCACCCAGTCTTTGACTCGATGCGACCGTCGACGACCTTCGACCGCCTACTGTCGACCTCGAAATCTTCGAATTATTTTACTAGTCTTTATAAATTCTGTCGGCTTGTTAAGCGCGACTAACAGGTGGCGCCATCTATGGGCGCACTCGCGGACCTACGGCCGTTTTGGCCATTGCCTTTGCTTTTGTATGGGGAATTCCCGTTTTTTATTTAAATAAAAGGTGTTGTAATGAGTTGGGTGATGAAATATAAAGAAAATGTTAATTGTGACGTCATTACCTGTGAGTTAAGGAAAAACTTCGTTACAATGTCAACTTATTCAACGTGCAATACTACGTTGCCATAATGACATTTTCTTTTATACCATATGTAGTTTTTATTATTTTTTGCATTCATTACTAAAGTGTACTGATGTCTGGTCATTTCTCTCCTTTCTGTCGTACGTTACGGAATACATCAGATAGTTCAGGTTAGATTTCACAATTCTAACATATTCGGAATACACCGGGTCAGACTTTTTAATACCTAATTGTAATTTTATGTTTAGGGTGCTCTACAATACCACCGGACTAGATGTTCGCGTCCGAAAGTTAGAGCCTCACAATGAGCGAAACCTTGTGGATAGCAGCGCGTAAGTTCTCTGACAGTTGACCTTCCATTATTTGCTAAAACCTGTTTATTTATTTGTAGGACTGACATGTACCTCTACGCTGTAGATCCATCATTGAATACTGTATTGGACATGAACCAACTAGAGAAGTATGCATCTGCTATAGCTTTAACCATATTCCCAGCTAATGATACTTTTCCCTTTAGAGTTTTACTGAGAAAACAAGCTCAAATTGAGAGTCGTTTAGACGGCCCTAAAGTATTATCTTTGTCTGGCGGAAACCTAGAAAAGAACCATACCCGAACTCCAAAGCTGATACTTTCCTCTATAGAGATTGGAGCCATCATTCTAGGTTGCATCATATTTGCAGGCGCCCTAACAACAGCCGTCTGCGTGGTATGCATAAAACGAAAGAAAAATAGGTAGGTACTCATCCATCCCATTCGTCCTGCCGAAACTTGACTAACATAACTTATTTCCATATAGAATAAGGAGATATACTTCTTCTCTACGCTACGGTCTCAGCCCGTCCAAAATTGGCTTATATCCTCCTCCTTACGGTGATCCGTTGCGCTATGCGATGCCTACGGATATTGCATCAACAGACATGCGCATGGAGTACACAACAGCTTCGAGGCACGATATTACCTGTCCCCGGTACGCCACTTCCAAATACGGCGGATATCGGGAGCGATCCAGAGGATCTATTGGTATCGAGAAATCCATTACTAGTCTCCACTCTAGTGGCCACGATTCTGGAATTGTAGATGCCACAGCGCTTCATACCTGCCAATGTGGTCACAGCAGCAGCAGGAGTTCAGGGGAAGAGAGCAGCAAGTAAGAGAAATTTGCAGCCCTATTAATAACATGATTATCCACGACCACTATATTATGAAGGTATAATACGTCTGGATTGGTGGATTAAAGGCCTCCTAACACAATAGTGGAATAAACTTCTTCTAACACTCTAGTATATTAAATTGTTTTAGACACGATTTTTTTACTTTTCAGTTCAACATGTATTTTTTTGTAAAAATGCATTTGTCACGCTTGACGTTTTTAAAAAGCAGGAATTTTCACATGCCTCTCCACTTCTAATTGATTAGTTTTAGCCGTGGTCGTGGATAAAGCGCTGAATTAGATTTGGGGATTAATGGGCTTAAATCATGTCGCAAAAAGGCAACTTTTGGCTAGGACTAGAAATTTTTTTCTCGTGGATTAAAGGCTTCTTAATCTCCTTATATAATAAATAACTATTATTGCCAACAAGATAATTTATAAAGGAAATCACAAAGCAACGTCAAGAAAACGTCCTGCGCGCTTGCCATAGGCATTTTTTCAATTAAAACAGAGTTATTTCACATTCAAATTATTAAAGTTTCATCATAGACATTGTCTCCTCTAACGAATTTGGAAAAAGATGGATATAATTCAATAGTGAATGAACTTGATCTCCAGCAATGTTACCTTATTTGCGGTTTATTGTAAATAACGTAATAATCGTTTTTCGGCTTACCTGTGAAGATTGGTAAGCGTGCTTGGTAAATTAAATAAAACAGACCATTAAACTATTTATATTAACTATAGGTGTGATGAAAAATGTCTTGTTTTTGCTCAATTTAATTTTAAATCTTAGTATAGAAAACGCAAGCAGTTAGTGAAGAGCCGCGCGGTCGTGGAGTACGCAGAATTATTATTAAAACGCCTGGAATTAACGTCAACCGTCAACGAAAGTCAAACTTAACCTCGAAACATACTTTTTACTTTTTCCAAGATTTTCTTATGCGATTGATCTAGATTTGTGTTTTTTATTGAACTAATTGTGTTTATTCAACATAAACAAGATGCCAAAAAGTCTTAGTAAAGACTGCAAAAAACTTGTAGCTTCCCTCTTGAGCTATTTTGAATTGGAGAAAGAAAACGGAGGACCATTTTTGCCACTCGCAGCAGTACGTAAACGAGTCGCGGATGCCTTAGGTCTTCATTTAACTACGGTTTCAAAAATATCTCAAGAAAGGGCTCATGGCAAAATTGTAAGCCCTAAAAGGATTCTTGTCCGGAAGAAACCAGTAACCGATCCAGGAAAATAAGATATTTGTGCGATTCGTAACCAAATTTATTAAATGTATAAGAACCGTAAGTAACTGTAGATTCTAAATTATACCATATTCCATTATTTTCTGGATCTTACATTGCCATGGAATTTACCCTGTATAACATCGATGGCAATTGTCGTTTACTTGTGATACGGTAAATACAGAATTGGAAGGTGATAACTAAAATCGGCAATTTGAAAGCTGGCCAATAAGATCGCTTGACATGTTTTTTTTTAACCAATACAGTCAAACTAATTACTAACTGGTATTTTTAGTCGCAACTGTCTCCAATAAGCTTTAATATTTTGTCAAATTGAAGTTGCGTCGTTGTCAATTTTCATTACGTGTATCAACATTTTAAGTGGATTAAAGACTAAAAGAATTCCAAAATGCCGAAAATAATCGACAAGAAAATTCGATTATTTATAAAAAATTGCTTTCCAAAAAAAGGTTTGCAATATTTTTGACGTAAGTACGCATACTATTATAAATTTTTCTTGTAATGGCTGTAGGACCTATTTGAAGATTGGAAATACTACTAAATATCTTTATTCATAAGCCGTTAATAAAGATGTAAGTATAAAAGTATTATGTACTATAGTGTCACGAAATATGATATAAGATGAAGGGTTTATGAAAGCGTACTTATTTATGTAAAAATTTACTATGTTTGACCGGGCGTTAATTTACGCTTTAAATCTCTATTCTTTAAATGGGTACCGGATCGTCGTTACCTCCCCCGAAGGGTCCTATGCCGATTTACTCACTGAATGGGGGCTTTCAAAAATATGGGGGGGGGGGTATTATTTAAAATAAGAAGATGGGATTCAAGTAAACTTCTATTTTCTGTGCCTTAAAATTACCCTAACTACTTAACTGAAATGACTAATATGAAAACAAACACTATAGCGGTGACAAAAGGGTCTTACCTAGGTCATGTGTAGAGGAGGACCGTATCGTGCCAACCAATTTAACGTACTTCAGGGTTAGTCCTATGCGTACCCGTGGCTTCTCTTAGGACAACAAGGACTTCTAGGACAACTTTCTTCTTTGTACTCGGACGATAACAAATTTTGGAAAACACTTAATTACTCTTCGACGGGTGGTCGTTCGTCTATCTGATGTAACGCCCCAAAAGGATCAACCCGAACCTCAAAAGAATCTTGGAGTCTTGCCTACGTGCAAGCCACCGAGCAAGTCCTCATCGCTAGCC
This sequence comes from Taphrorychus bicolor, assembly GCA_951812265.1. Taxonomy (NCBI): domain Eukaryota; kingdom Metazoa; phylum Arthropoda; class Insecta; order Coleoptera; family Curculionidae; genus Taphrorychus; species Taphrorychus bicolor. The sequence goes on from OX638300.1 coordinate 2,901,649, forward strand.
CAAAAATCCTCGAGCTTACTTCTCTTTTCGTCAGCACTTTTTTACAATGCATTGCATCGTTCTTTTCCATGACGTCAATCAGCGGTTTGAAGTACCCAGTTGTTGAACAAATTTACGATCTATGAGTTATAAATTTGGGTCAACTATTCCTTGGTTACTAAACCGGTCATCGGCCGACCATTTCTAAGGACGCTGCAATTTTAGGTCTTTTTGCTTCTTTGTGACATCTCCCCTTTTAGAAAAAACTGGTCCCCAGTTTTCAAAATCGATCCAGCAAAAAATTTCTGTCCCTGAATGAAACGAAATATGGTCCTTCTCTATCTTGTAAGTTACCTGAACTACCTTAAAAGCGAACAATTTTAATCGCCAGAACTCAAAATGTTCATCGTCATTACCAACTTCAAAACAGTAAAAAACAAATTAATAAAAGTTAAAAAAAAATATATTAAATGAGATATATTCTAAATACCTATTTAGATACATAAAACTTAGATAGGTCTAAACTACCGATTTATAAAAAAAAATTAAAATTTGTCAACCCTTTGTGAAAAACAAAACGATTCCAAATGTAGGTAAGATAATGAAAATATTTTAAATTATCGAACTAAATAGAGTGTATCTCTAATAATTAATTGAGTTTGACTGTCAGAATGTGTTAACCAAACTTTACTAAAATGTCGATCTAAATTAATAACCCTGCATGTGCATTATTTAGTCCAATTGTCCGATTGCTTGCTCACACTTACACTGCCGCATCTGCGCTAGCTGCATCCCTGGATTGCCCCTAGTCGTTGATGCTGCTTCCAAGACCGGTTTTAACTATCGGTCTTCTTTTGGTATGTCGGCTGCTACCTCGCGGCCTAGTTGAGCTATTGCCTGCCGATTGATGGGTTGACCATTGAGCCCCGCATCCCTTCGTTTTTCACTGTAAAGGGACCTGCTCTTTGGTTCGTCTGCCCAGGACCTCGGCTTTGGCTAGCTCTCCGTTGTACCTCTGACAAGTTTGTGTCTTGGGGGTGGCTTGGGTTCCAGCTCTGGTGCTCTTGGTGCAGTGGTTTGTGTGGCTTACATCATAGCGTCCATGGGATCATGCAAAAAGATCTGTGTTAGTATATGGTTTCTAGCTCAATATCTTTTATACTATTTTACGTCTAACTTATTTTCCTTTTCTTTTAAACAAAAAACAATCCTAACAATATATTTTTACTCTCCCTTTTTCTAGCGCAAACTAAACATGTTATTTAACCTATTTAGTCCTAGCAAAATACTCCTTTAGCTTGACTCGGCCGAAATATGCAGCCTCATCAATTATTTTACTAAACTCTAAGAGGGTTGGTTTTCGTCTTCGTTATTATTGCTATCGACGGTATTAAGAATCCCACACGAATTATACCTATCTGCTTAATATGCGTGTTTATGGTTACAAGTGTGCGTTCGCAATTTTTCTTAGGTTACTTAACTATGGTCGTCTTTCTTAGAGCGTCAAGTTACTGTGCTGCCTTGACGTATTCACATTTTAGAATTTATCGTACTATGACTCCAACTTGAGGGTGTCGATAAGATTTACTTTGCTTAACCGATTTCTTTTTCTTCCTTATTCCGATATTATTGTACCTGTATTGTTCGTCGTATCGCTTTCAGCTGTACGTCGAAAAATACTAGATAGTGCCGTTTTTCCTCTACTTTAACCCGAGCTTATTTTGTCCCAGAAAAAAGTTTATAGTTATGTCTGTTGTATGTTGCTTAGCGGGGCCGGGGGGGGGGGGTCTGGGAATGTGTGTTTGTC